>JANRMT010062820.1:23769981-23797209 GCA_026402145.1 Polypterus bichir lapradei
AGAAATTAAGAACTATTAAGTACAGAAATAACCAAAGCTTCTTAAGAAAAACTAAGTCTATAGAAGATACATTTTTTCCTTTTTTTTGCCTTTATTCTATGTATGTAACTATTTTTCTTTTTATTCTTGTGTGGATTATTTGCTTTTAACTTTCACTAAATATTTTAAAATGAACTTTTGGACTTTGAGATTTCTTTGACACGCGTCTTACCCGTGCCTGACTTCACCTTATGCAACGGCGGCTACACTTCCAATGGGTTAAATAATTTTTGTAGGCACATTACAGTATATGCAAACATTAGAACAATCTAGATGAGAACAGGCCATTCAGTCCAACAAAGCTCACCTATCCTACCACTTAATTGTTCTAAAATAACATCAGGTCAGGTGTTGAAAGTCCCTAAAGTCCAACTGTCCACCACACTACTCAGTCACTTATTCCAAGTGTCTGTGGTTCTCTGTGAGAAGAAAAACTTCCTGTTTGTGTGAAATTTACCCTTCACAAGTTTCCAGCTGTGTCGATCAACTGGTCTAATTCCCTTCATAATTTTAAACATTTTATTAAGGTCTCCTCTTACTCTTCTTTTGCTTAAACTGTAAAGGCTCAGCTCTTTTAATTTTCCCTCATAACTCATCCACTGTAGCCCTGGAATCAGCCTTGTTGCTCTTCTCTGGACCTTTTTCCAGTGCTGTTATGTCCTTTTTAGTAGCCTGAAGATCAAAATTGCACCCAGTACTCCAAATGAGGCCTCACCAGTGTGTTATAAAGCTTGGGCAGAACCTTGTACTCCCCACATCAAGGCGCTATATAATCTGTGTGCCTTCTTAATGGCTTCTGAACACTGTCTGGCAGTTGATGTGTTGAGTTCACTACAACTCCTAAATCCTTCTCATAAGGCGTACTCTCAATTTTCAAGCCTCCCATTGCATATTAATACCTAACAAGACCTAAACTTAATGCAAGTGTTAGGCTCAGCTCTTTTAATCTTTCCTCATAACTCATCCCCTGTAACCCTGGAATCAGCCTAGTTGCTCTTCTCTGGACCTTTTCTTGTGCTGCTATAGACGGACAGATATTTAATTTTATATAATTTGATTAGAAACATTCGATTTATGTCTGTACTCCCTAAAAAAGTAATATCACATTTAAAAATGAAGAAGTCAAATTTCTCATTTTTGAGCCTTAAATTGAATCACATAGAGTACTACGGGGTGAAAAAAACAAACTAAAAAAAAGGTAAGCATAACTTTTAAATACAGATTGAGCAATTTACCTTTACAAATTTCAATAATCTTGTAATCGTGTCCCATCGTGAAGCTTAGACACTCGATTGACATTCCAGGGGTTGGGGTTTCCCTCCTAATATTTAATGACACATGATCAACGATTGACAGGTTTTGGGGATTGGAGACCCCTGTGACGCAATAGGTGCTGGAGTGCGGCTAAGCAATGAAACAAAGATGACGAGCTTTGTGTCCCCTGCAGTTCAAAAACAGATTTCCCCCAAGTTAAAATTGCTGCCAGGATCATCAGCCAGGAGAGATGGACTGAGTGTAAGGAGCAGACAATGCACCCAATTCAGTCCCTTCTTCTGACAAAAATGTCAATTAAAACCTCACAATAAGGCCTTGCACAGAAATTAGCACTAAAACTCGACCTTCCCTATGGGTCATTGCAAGGTCCAAATTTCATTACCTTAAATAAAGTTTTTTGCTTTTACGAAGGCTTCACCCACAGTGAGGAACCCACAGGAATATTCGCAGTTGACAATCCGCCAGGACTGCCCTTTGTCACCGATTCTGTTCATAACTTTTATGGACAGAATTTCTAGGCGCAGCCAGGGTGTTGAAGGGGTCCGGTTTGGTGGACTCAGGATTGGGTCACTGGTTTTTGCAGATGATGTTGTCCTGTTTGCTTCATCAGGCCGTGATCTTCAGCTCTCTCTGGAGCGGTTCGCAGCTGAGTGTGAAGCGGCTGGGATGAGAATCAGCACCTCTAAATCCGAGACCATGGTCCTCAGCCGGAAAAGGGTGGAGTGCCCTCTCAGGGTTGGGGGAGAGATCCTGCCCCAAGTGGAGGAGTTCAAGTATCTCGGGGTCTTGTTCACGAGTGGGGGAAGAATTGAGCGTGAGATCTGCATCAGTCTGTCGTGGTGAAAAAAGAGCTGAGCCGTAAGGCAAAGCTCTCAATTTACCAGTCGATCTACGTTCCTACCCTCACCTATGGTCATAAGCTATGGGTAGTGACCAAAAGAACGAGATTGCGAATACAAGCGGCTGAAATGAGTTTCCTCCGCAGGATGTCTGGGCTTTCCCTTAAAGATAGGGTGAGAATCTCAGTCATCCGGGAGGGGCTCAGAGTAGAGCCGCTGCTCCAACGCATCGAGAGGAGTCAGATGAGGTGGCTCAGGCATCTGATCAGGATGCCTCCTGGACGCCTCTCTGGTGAGGTGTTCCGGGCACGTCCAACTGGGAGGAGGCCCCGGGGAAGACCCAGGACACGCTGGAGGGACTATGCCTCCCGGCTGGCCTGAGAACGCCTTGGGATTCTCCCGGAAGAGCTGGAAGAAGTGGCCGGGGAGAGGGAAGTCTGGGCCTCTCTGCTTAAGCTACTACCCCTGCGACCCGACCACGGATAAGCGGAAGAGGATGGATGGATGGATGGATGGACAATTGCGCACGCAATGCTTCATTTTTTTTGTATCACTGAACACGAGCACAAACTAATAAATGACCTAAAAATATTGTTTTTACTTTGTCATTCTGGGACAGTGGTTCCCGACCCTTTCCATGCTCTGTACCCCTAGAAAATGTTTGATTTAGATCTGCACCCCGATATTCACCTTTACGAATTCTCCATGCGTAGCAAAGGAAACCACGAAAACACAAATTTCTGCCATTCGTTCACAGGTGACAGTTTCACACACAATGCTTATTCTTTTCATATCTCCGAACGGGAACCACTAACTAATAAATGACCTACAAATGATGGCACACTGCAAAGCACTGATCGCACCACAATTAAATGTTGTTTTTACTTTGTCATTCTTTGTCATGCCCCATGTCCCTAGAAAATGTTTGATTTAGATCTGCACCCCGATATTTGCATTTAGAAATGCTCCGCGCCTAGCAAAGAAATCACAAGAAAGAAAATTTCACAGGTGACAATTACGCACACAATTCTTTTCATATCATCGAAAAGGGAACCACTAACTAATAAATGACCTTCAAATGACGGCACACTTCAAGGCACCGATCAGACCACAGTTAAATGTTGTTTTTACTTTGTCATTCTGGGGCAGAGGTTCCCAACCTTTTCCATGCCCCTTACCCCTAGGAAATGTTTGATTTATATTTGCACCCCAATATTCACTTTTACAAACGTTCCGCGCGTAGCAAAGGAAACCATGAGAATGCAGATTTCTGCCATTCATTCATAAGTGACAATTTCACACACAATGCTTCATTCTTTTCATCTCATAGAACGGGAACCACTAACTAATAAATGACCTACAAATGACGGCAAACTGCAAGGCACCAATCACAACACAATTAAATGTTGTTTTTACTTTGTCATTCTGGAACGGTGGTACCCAAGCTTTTCCATGCCCCACGTCCTCATAAAATGTTTGATTTAGATCTGCACCCCGATATTCACCTTTACGAATGCTCCGCGCGTAGCAAAAAAAACCATGAAAACATAAATTTCTGCCATTCATTCAAAGGTGACAATTGTGCATGTAATTCTTCATAGAACGGGAACCACTAACTAATAAATGGCCTACAAATGATGGCACACTGCAAAGCGCCAATCATACCACAACTAAATGTTGTTTTTACCTCCTCATTCTGGGACATCAGTTCCCAACCTTTTCCATGCCCCATACCCCTAGAAAATGTTGAAGTTAAATAAGCACCCCGATATTCACCTTTATGAACACTCAGCCCGTAGCAACAACAACAACAACATTTATTTATATAGCACATTTTCATACAAACAGTAGCTCAAAGTGCTTTACATAATAAAGAATAGAAAAATAAAAGACACAATAAGAAAACAAAATAAATCAACATTAATTAACATCGAATAAGAGTAAGGTCCAATGGCCAGGGGGGACAGAAAAAACAAAAAAACTCCAGACGGCTGGAGAAAAAAATAAAATCTGTAGGGATTCCAGACCATGAGACCGCCCAGTCCCCTCTGGGCATTCTACCTAACATAAATGAAACAGTCCTCTTTGGATTTAGGGTTCTCACGGAAGGGCTTGATGAAGATGGTCATGTAGAATTCTGCCGTTTAATCCATCCATCATTGTTGGAGCATCATGAAGCTTTGAGTAGGTGGAGGTGGCACAGGCCACCACCACAAAGAAACCGGAAAAAGAAACAGAAAAGAGAGTAGGGGTCAGTACGGATTTTAGAGCCACCCTGAATAGTTATGATGAGGAAACTGAACATATAGAGTATCAGGATTAAGTTAAATTAAGTTAAATTGAAGTTATAGAAAGGCCATGTTAAAGTAATATGTTTTCAGCAGTGTTTTAAAGTGCTCTACTGTATTAGCCTGGCGAATTCCTATTGGCAGGCTATTCCAGATTTTAGGTGCATAGCAGCAGAAGGCCGCCTCACCACTTCTTTTAAGTTTTGCTCTTGGAATTCTAAGGAGACCCTCATTTGAGGATCTGAGGTTACGATTTGGAATATAAGATGTCAGACATTCTGATATATAAGATGGGGCGAGATTATTTAAGGCTTTATAAACCATAAGCAGAATTTTAAAGTCAATCCTGAATGACACAGGTAACCAGTGTAGTGACATCAGAACTGGAGAAATGTGTTTGGATTTTCTTTTCCTAGTTAGGATTCTAGCAGCTGCATTCTGCACTCGTTGCAAACGATTTATGTCTTTTTTGGGTAGTCCTGAGAGGAGTACGTTACAGTAGTCTAGTCGACTGAAAACAAACGCGTGAACTAATTTCTCAGCATCTTTCAGTGATATAAGAGGTCTAACTTTACTTATGTTTCTTAAGTGAAAAAATGCTGTCCTAGTGATCTGATTAATATGCGATTTAAAATTCAGATTACAGTCAACAATTACCCCTAAGCTTTTTACCTCCGTCTTGACTTTTAATCCTAATGTATCCAGTTTATTTCTAATAGCCTCATTGTATCCATTATTGCTAATCACTAAGATTTCAGTTTTCTCTTTATTTAACTTGAGAAAGTTACTATTCATCCATTCTGAGATACAAGTCAGACATTGTGTTAGTGAATCAATAGAATCGGGGTCATCAGGTGCTATTGATAAATACAGCTGTGTGTCATCAGCATAGCTGTGGTAGCTCACGTTGTACCCTGAGATAATCTGACCTAACGGAAGCATGTAGATTGAGAAGAGCAGCGGACCCAGGATAGAGCCTTGTGGAACACCATATAGAATATCATGTGTCTTTGAGTTATAATTACCACAACTAACAAAGAATTTTCTCCCTGCCAGGTAGGATTCAGACCAATTTAAGACAATGCCAGAGAGGCCCACCCATTGACTAAGGCGATTTCTAAGAATCTTGTGATCAATGGTGTCAAATGTGGCACTCAGATCTAGGAGGATGAGAACAGATAAATGGCCTCTGTCTGCATTTACCCGCAAGTCATTTACTACTTTAACGAGTGCAGTTTCTGTGCTGTGATTTGTTCTAAAACCTGAATGAAATTTATCAAGAATAGCATGTTTATTGAGGTGGTCATTTAACTGCATAATGACTGCCTTCTCTAGAACTTTACTTAAGAAAGGCAGGTTAGAGATGGGTCTAAAATTTTCAAGAGCTGAGGGGTCAAGATTATGTTTCTTAAGAAGGGGTTTAACTACAACGGAAACCATGAGAACACAGATTTCTGCCATTCATTCACAGGTGACAATTGCTCACACAAAGCTTCATAGAATGGGAACCACTAACTAATAAATGACCTACAAATGGTGGCACATTGCAAGACCCTGATTGCACTATTAATAAAGTCGGACAATGCACCTTCCTCAATTTTGTTAAATCACAATGCAGCCTTTCTCTTTGTCACACCCCCTGAAATGCCATCGCATACCCAAAGGGCTTGGAAACCCCTGCTCCATTTGAACTAGAGCCAGGGGTCTGCGTGTTTACAGGCAGTTTTTTTATGTTTAAAGCAAATGGAGATGTTAAGAGTCCTTCTGGTGCGAGGATGTGTCTCATGACAAAGGTGCAAACCCAACACAGACAACAAGATGTCTGGAGCTGTGATTTAGAAGTGCAATCCACTGAAACACCTATAATAGAAAATAAACCATTTCTATCTCCTCGGGAATAATGTGGAATTGAATTCTACCTGAAGGCTCCAATTCCTGTGCTGTACACATTGATTCTGCTCATTTGGTTGAGAAAAAAAAAAGAAAATCCCTTTAAAGCAGAGCAGATGGGATCTGTAAAGAAAGCTTTTAAACAAAATAAATCAAGCAGAAAAGAACATGTTAAGTATGATAAAATATGATAGTCCTAATGGTTAGTGAAATGGAGATATAATAACAAAATAAAAAGAAATAATCAAAAGCCGTGCTAGAAAATGTAAAGTGCACAAAAAACAAAGCCCAAGGGATAGCAGAGATGGACAAGTAAAAGACGAAAAGAGCAAGCAGATAAAATACTCCGGTGTTACTTCATGCAGATATTAATTTAACACAACACAGATACATCATAACAGATTACTAGCACAGAGGAACAAAACTAACAAATAATCACTTTTTGTAAAGATCAAAGTTCCCACAGCGCTGCGAGGGCTCACAGTTAATAAATCTACAAAGATGGCTTTACCCAGCGTGATCACGGAGACGGGGGAAGCACTGGGTAAAAAAAGAAAAAGGCCGCTTGCTTAGTAGATTTGCTGAGGCAGGTAGTGTTTCATCACGTCAGAAAATTGGAGCCGTGAGTGATAAAGTGGAGCCTGGCAATTATATGGCGGTTAGTCAGTTTTACTAGCCAGATCAGACAAAAGGTTATTAAGAGAAGAATCTGAAAAGCGTTTGATTAAAGTGAGATTTCTTGACTGGTATCCCTACTAATATGTTAAACATTCATGTTGTGACCTGTAGGTGGCACCACTGAGCCCCTAAACCTACCAACACAAATCCCAGGTTTATTCTTACAAAAAGTCTTCTTCCAACTGGCACAATCTCAAATGTTCACTTTCTTTCTTACATTTATTTATTTGGCTGACAACTTTATCCAAAGAGACTTACAACTTTTGAGATACAATTGGTTTCATTTCTTTTCTTTTTCCAAGTGGAGCACAGGCAGGTGAAGTGACTTGATCAGGATCACACAGTATCAGTGGCAGGATTTGAACCCATAACCTCAGGGATTGAAATCCAAAGCCTTAACCACTGCAACCCACTACCTTCTTATATTCCTCCTATGGAGTTTGACCCCTAGATACAGACAGACAGACGGACTCAGAATGTCGCCAAAACACACACGGTTTATTTTTACTTTTCTGCGCACACAACACTAACACAAATCTCCTCAATACCTCAGTCCTTATCTTTCCTTATCTTTCTTTTCTTCACCGCCTCCATGCCTGCAAGTTCTGTCCTCTTCTACTTGACTCCCCGAGTTGAGTGAGGACCACACCCGGAAGTACTCCAGGTGTTCCTCAATTAAGTCCCGACAGTGTGGCAGAAGTGCTGTGTTTTAAATCTGGCTCCTCTTCTGGCAGCACTTCCGGTTTTGGCAGAAGTGCTGCAGACCACAGCTCCGGAATTATCCCAGCAGCCCTTGGTGGTGGCCACGTAACCCAACAGGCTTGAGCATTACAGCTCCATCCTCGTGGCCCAGATGTAACCCAGGGTGGTTTATCCTTTCCTGTCCCGGGGAATGGCTTGCCCTTTTCTTGGTCCCCTGCTCTCCCAGGCTTCCCAACAGGGCACGATCCCCAGCCATCCATCACACTCCATTTCTTCCAGGCAAGTGATGCGCAACTCCTCTCTCGGCTTCATTTATGCCCCCTGGCTTCTTTTATGCCACACTCGGTAGTACTTCCAGTGTTACTGCACTACAGGTTGGAACCACTTCTGTGTCAGATGGAAGTTCCTTATGGTAGGGGAGGTCTGTCCCTTCAGCTCCCCCTGGTGGCACCCATAGAACACAGCAGGGCTGTTTAAATGGGACTGCAATTCCCCACCCTGCGCTGCAGGTATCCACCTGAGCCCACCTAATACATCTAATGTATCATCAACAACAACAACATTTATTTCTATAGCATATTTTCATATAAATGATGTAGCTCAAAGTGCTTTACAGGATGAAGACAGAGTAAAATAGGCAAAATATAAAAATAAAATTAGGCAATACTAATTAACATAGAATAAAAGTAAGGTCCGATGGCCAGGGAGGAAAAAAAACAAAATCTGCAGGGGTTCCGAGGCCACAAGACCACCCAGTCCCCTGCACGGTGCTTTGATCGAGTGGTGGTGAATCATGGGAGAAAATCGTTCATGCGATTGGTCTCCCTCTGTCCTTCCATTACTCTGGCCTCTTAGCCAGGTAAGGTGCCTTAAACCATACAGGCCAGAATGCCAGCCCATGTCTACTGTCAGTGACAATATATTGGGCTAAGTTCATTACATGATTACAATTAGAACTATATTATGTACAATTTGTTTTTGTATATCATTCTTCACTGACTACACTCACAAAGGGTGCAGTAGCAGATTTACATTCTGGACACTAGGGTGCATCATTGAGCCCCAAACCCCAAGATACAATTACACAAGGACAGTCTCGGGTTCTAACAGAAGCTACGTTTATTTACAAACACCACCTCTGGGAGGCTTCTTTTCCTCAATGCAACCTTAAAAACCCTGGTTCTTTAATTGAACCTTATGGTGACACCATATAGAAATGACATTTTTCCTATCCGCCAAACATTTCAGGGCACCATAATATTTAGGACATTTGACGTCTCAGGTCTTTGTGATTCCTCAGGTGGGTTTCATGGCTTCATAAGATACCTCAGTTTGCTTCTACCCTTTGTAGTCTGTAGTTGCCATTGTTCACCATGAGGAAAAGTGCTGTGCCAATGAAAGTCAAAGCAGCCATCATGAGACTGGAAAACAAGAATAAAATCATTGGAGACATCAATAAAACCTTAGGATGACCAAAATCAACTGTGTGGAATATTAACAAGAAGAAAGAACACACACAGTGATCACAAAGGGTCTGATAGGCCAAGGAAGACCTCCACTGCTGATGACAGAAGAACCCTCACTATGGTCAAGAAAAAGCCCCCCAAACACCTGTCTGATAGATCAGAAACGGTCTTCAGGGGGCCAATGTGTGAGATGACTATCAGCAGAAGACTTCATGAACAGAAACACAGAGGAGGACACACTGCAAGATGAACACCACTAGTGAGCCACAAAAACAGGATGGCCAGATTACAGTTTGTGAAAAAGTACTTCAAAGAGCCTGTAGAATTCTGGAAAAAGGTCTTGTGGAGAGATAACACAAAGATGAACCTCATCAGAGTGATGGCAAGAACAAAGTGTGAAGAAGATGAGGAACTGCCCAAGATCCAAAGCAGACCACCTCATCTGTTAAACACAGTGTTGAGGGTGTTATGGCTTGGGCACGTATGGCTGCCACAGGTCCTGACTGGCACACTTCTCTTCATTGATGATAGAACTGCCAACGGCAGTGGCACAATGAATTCTGAGGTGTGTAGAAACATCTGATCTGCTTAAGTTCTAGTAATGACCATCCCTATCTCACCGGACGGCACTTCACACTACATCAAGATAATGAGCCAAACACACTAGCTGAGGCAAAACAGTAGTTTATCAATGCTAAAAAATGGAAAATTCTTGAATGGCCAAGCCAGTCACCTGACTTAAATCCAATTGAGCAGGCCTTCCATATGCCGAGGAGAAAACTGAAGGGGACAAGCCCCTGAAACAAGCAGGAGCTGAAGATGGCTGCATTAGAGGCTTGGCAGAACATCACCAGAGATGACCCTCAGCAGCTGCTGATGTCTATGAATCGCAGACTTCAAGCACTCATTGCATGTGAGGAATACACAGAACTAAATATGACGGCTTCAATAGACCTGCCATTGCTGTGTCCCAGACAATATGGTGCCCTGAAATTGGGGGGTTATGTAGAAAAAGTGTTGTGTGACCGAAATATCTGCAAATCCCCTTAAATGAAAGTCTGCAATGTGCATTTTAATCACAATGTCTGAATGGTTTGATTTGTAACTTTAAACTGTTGAGCAGAGAGGTAAATCAAGGAAAAATGTGTTGTTGTCCCAAACATTATAGGGGGCACTGTAAATAAGCAACTAGGAGAGGTCTGAGGATAGGAGGGGCATCACAGAGTACACAGTCCAGACAGCCAAGGGGTAGACTAATGCTGTTGCAGAACCTGGCACAATTGGTGGACCCTCACAATGCTGTAGGCTTTGCAGATGCAGTGCTTAATAATGACGTCTTTAATGGAGAGCACAGAGGACTCGGTGATCTTTTCTGCTGTGTGCACTGTCCACTGTCAAGACCTAAACATAAAAGAAGTGGTGAGGCGGCCTTCTGCTGTTATGCACCTAAAATCTGTTATAGCTGACTGATAGAAATTTGCCAATCTAATACGGTGGAGCACTTTAAAACACTGCTAAAAACTCATTACTTTAACATGGCCTTCTCATGGCTTTATTTTAGTGTAACCCTGATACTCTGTGTATACATTTAATTTTGATTTTTTTCATGGCTTCGCAATCCGTACTAACCCCTACCTTCTCTGCTGTTCTTTTTCCGATTCTCTGTGGTGAAGATCTGAACCACCACCTACTGATCAAAGCACCGTGATGTCCCTACATTGATGGATTGAAGGCCTGAAGTCCACATGTCCGTCATCGTCTAATTCTTCCATGTGAAGCCTGAAAACCATGAGGACTGATTGAGATCATTGATGTTAGGTAGAATGCCCAGTAGGGGCTGGGTGGTCTCGTGGCTTCAGAACCCCTGCACATTTTGTTTTTTTTTTTTTCTTCACTCCTCTAGAGTTTTTTTTTTTGTTTGTTTTTTCTATCATCCCGGCCATCAGACCCTACCTTATTCTTTGTTATTTAGTATTGCCTAATCTCATTTTTATATCTTTCTTTTTTCTTTCTTCTTCATTTTGTGAAAGCACTTTGAGCTTCATCATTTGTATGAAAACGTGCTATAGGAATAAATGTTGTTGTTGTAGGACCTTGGGGTCAGAGACGCTGCAGTTCCCAAAGCAGACGGTGATGCAGCTGCTCAGAACATTCTTATTGGTGTCTCCTGTAGAATGTGGTGAGGATGGGGATTGCTAGGCTTGTACATCACACACACAAGTTATAATAATAATAAGTAGAAGAAGAAGAAAAATTGGTTAAATAGTGTACAGTTGTGTACAGATTTGAGTCCAAAACAAAATTAGGCAAAGATGGCGGCTTTAAGGGCTAGCAGAGGAAGTGATGTCATCAGGATTGGAACCGAATGTTGTCTAGTATGCAGTGGAAAGAGAGAAAGGATTAGTGCAACTTGCCACTCCTGGTCTGGCGTGGAATTATCCTAATTCGAGGCCTTTAACTGCCTCCCATGCTCATGTGTGTGACAATTTATATAGTGCATTTCTCAATACTCAAAGTGTTTTACAAAGTGACTTGGGAGCCACTTCAACCACCACCATTGTGTAGCATCCACCTGGATGAGGTGACAGCAGCCATTTTGTGCCAGTATTCTCAATACACATGATCTGTTAAGTGGTGAGAGAGAAAGCCAATTTGAGACAGGGGATGATTAAGGGGTCAGAATTACCAAGCAGTGGTAGGCAATTTAGCCCGGACATTAGGATACATCCTGCTCTTCACAAAGAATGCCCAGGGATCTTTAATAACCACAGAGCACCAGGACCTCAGTTTTACATCTCACCCGAAGGACGATGCCATTTTTACAGCACTAGAGTATTGGGATCCACATTCAGACCACAGGGTAAGTTCCCCCTGCTGGCCTCACCAGCACTTCTTCCAGAAGCTACCCACGCTTTTCCTCGATGGTCTCCCATCCAAATACTGACTGGGCCCAGACCTGTTATGCTTCAGGTGGATGTCCTCTTCTGAAATTCATGTGTTGTGGCTGTGCGCTGGGTGGACGACAGGAATTAAGAATATACAGAGCATCTCTCCATATGCATAAAAACTCTTGTTACGAAACAACCATTTATAAGGTTACAGTTTGGCTATCCACATAAACATGAGGAAAATTTGTGAACTCCACATGGAGCAAATCCAGCCGGGAGCTCTGAGACTAACGACTGTGCCATCGCAATATTACAAGGAGTTTCATGGCAGGATTTCAGGTTCTGTTGTACCACATCATGTTTATGTTAATGTTGTCCCACCTCAGAATGTTTTGATTCATTCAATTATCGCACCAAAGAACTTTCTTGTTTCTTGTCCCTTCAAGAATTCCTGGCGCTTTTGTCAATATAATAAATTGACTCCAGGACATCAGCAATTCATTTTGCAGCTCTCTGTGGTTACCTGGTGATTAATGGCCCAGAAGCTCGGGAACATGTGATGAAATCTTCCCTAAAATCTAATCAGTGGACCCTCCTGTGACAGGTAATTATTAACATACAGTAAGTTTTTAAAGAAGTTGATTGTGATAGCTTTGTGTACTGCAGCTGAATTTTCTGCATGGTAATATTGGTTCCACTTGGTAAGTATAATTCCAAGCGATTTTAATTTGATTCTTCAATATGATATCCGTCTCAAATACGAATATAATTTTTTTTTACTTCTGTACTATAATATTATGTTAAAAAATCATTTACAATAACCAGTATGAAATGAAATTTGTTAAGCAGGATGATAATTAGCAATGCTACCCCAAAATTCGACAGTAGAACACTGGGTTCAGATCCTGTGTCTGGTCCATGCACATTCTCTCTGTTTCTAATGTGACATGTAGGTGAGAACTGGAAAAAGGCAAAAATTATTCTGTTATATAAAAGAGAGTGACCGGGCAGAGCCAAGCAATTATAGGCCAGTAAGGTTAATGTGCATCACAGGTAAATTAATGGAAGGAAAAGACTGAGAAACACATGGCAAGAACAGGAGATCTGCTGAACAGTCAGCATGGGTTCAGATGAGGGAGATTGTGTTTTACTAACAGGCAGGAATTTTATGAGGAAGCAGCAAACACATACAATCAAAGTAGAGAATATGATATTATTTATTTCAGCTTTCAGAAAGCATTTGATAAGGTGCCACATGAGAGGATGGGCATCAAACTAAAAGAAGTGGAAGTTCAGGGTGATGTTAGAAGATGAGGGCAGAATTGGCTCAGACACGGGAAGCAGAGGGTGATGGTACGGGGAACCTAATCAGAACTGGGAGCTATTAAGAGTGGTGACCAGCAGGGGTCAATGCAGGGAATGCTGCTGATTCTAATAGAAATAAATGGTTTGGTAATAGATATAAATGATTTGGATAGCAATATAAATAACACACTTAGTTAAGCTGGTTATATAAATAAGGGGGTTAAGCTGGTTACATAAGCTGGTAATATAATAAGTTGGTTACAAAAGCTGGTTATATAAATGACAAGCTGGTTTCAGAGGATACCAAGATAGCTGGATTGGCAGATGATCTTGAATCCATTGAATCATAACAGAGGGATGTGGACAGCATAGAAGCTTGGGCCTGGTCTTCAGGCTACAAAAAGGACATAGCAGCACTAGAAAAGGTCCAGAGAAGAGCAACTAGGCTGATTCCAGGGCTACAGGGGATGTTTGATGGGGAAAGATTAAAAGAGCTGAGCCTTTACCATTTAAGCAAAAGAAGATTAAGAGGTGAAATGTTGAAGTGTTTAAAATTATGAAGGGAATTAGACCTGTGGATTGAAACTGTTATTTTAAAATGAGTTCATCAAGAACATTGGGACCCAGTTGGAAACTTGTTAAGGGTAAATGTTTTTTTTTTTTTTTCACCTTATACAATTTCTTGTATTAGGCATTTGTTAGTTTTCGCATACCCCTTGGGGTCAGAGCTCAGGGTCAGCCATTGTACAGCGCCCCTGGAGTAATTGCAGGTTAAGGGCCTTGCTCAAGGGCCCAGCAGAGTAGGGTCTCTTTTGGCAGTGACGGGGATTCGAACTGGCAACCTTTGGGATACCAGTGCAGATCCTTAGCCTCAGAGTCACCCCTCCGCCCTGTAATATCGCACAAACATTTGGAAGGGAACCACAAACACAGTGAATAACAAGTAGTGTGCTAGACTGTAGGACTTTAGGGACTTTCAAAACTCAACTTGATGTTATTTTAGAAGAATTAAGTATATAGGACTGGCAAGCTTTGTTGGGCTGAACAGCCTGCTGTCATCTAGTGTGCGCATGAGCGAGTCTATGAGACTGATTAGTGTTATTACTGGAATTCTATGAGGAAGCAGCAAAAGGATACAATCAAAGGAAAGCATCTGATATTATTTATCTTGACTTTCAGAAACCATTTGATAAGGTGCCACATGAGAGGATGGGCATCAAACTAAAAGAAGTGGGAGTTCAGGTTGATGTTTGTAAGCGGGTGCAGAAGTGGCTCTGACACGGGAAGCAGAGGATGATGGTACAGTAAACCTCATCAGAATTGGGTGATATTAAGAGTGGTGTCCAGCAGGGGTCAGTGCTATGAATACTGCTAATTTTAATATAAATAAATGATTTGATATAAATATTTTTATAGCAATATAAATAACTAGATAAATAGTTACGCTGGTTATATAAATAGGACTGGTTAATAAGATGGTTAAGCTGGTTACATAAGCTGGTTATATAAATAACAAGCTGGTTTTAGATGATACCAAGATAGGTGGATTGTCAGATGATCTTGAATCCATTGACTCGTCACTGAGGGATTTGGACAAAATATGAGCTTGGGCAGATGTGTGGCAGTTGAAATTTAATGTCAGTAAATATAAAGTGTTACATGTAGGAAGTAAAAATGTTAGGATTGAATACACAAAGAGGGGTCTGAAAATCAAAAGTACACCTTATGAGAAGGATTTAGGAGTCGTAGTGGACTCAACTTTATCAACTGCCAGGTAGTGTTTAGAAGCTATTAAGCAAAAGAAGATTAAGAAGAGACCTGACTGAAGTGTTTAAAATTATGACGTGAATTAGTCCAGTGGATCAAGACGGTGACTTTAAAATGAGTTCATCAAGAACACGGGGACTTAGCTGGAAACATTTTAAGGGTAAATTTTGCAAAAAAAACATTCAGAAGGGAACCACAGACACATGGAATAAGCGACCAAGTAGTGTGGTAGACAGTTGGACTTTAAGAACTTAAAAACTTGATGAGGTTATTTTAGAAGAATTAAGTGGATAGGACTGGTGAGCTTTGTTGGGATGAATGGCCTGGTGTCATCTAGAATGTTCAAATGTAATAATTGTTCTAATTCCACTAGAGGGTGGCAAGAGTGTTTGCACACGTGTGTGTGTGAGCGAGTCTGTGAGATTGATTAGTGTTATTGTGTACCGGCGTTTAGGGTGACCGGACAGGATAATGAAATCCCAGCTGGGCTAGATTGTGACATCTACAAGGAAGTATATAACATCTGTGTAAAATACGGGAAAGGGGCATTTTGTTTGTGCTCTTGTTTCTCACAGATGGTTATTGGGCCTAATGGAGGGAGCAAGAAAAGATAGGGTGCACGGAAAATCAACTTCTGATTTACAGCAAAAAAGTGGAATGGCATTTGATGTTTATCTGTGGATTTTTGGGACACGGGAAAGACTATGAAATTAAAAATCAGATGGAAGGCTCTATGTGATTAGAGCTCCGGACATACAGAGAAAGCGGGGGTGTGGAAAGTTCTTTAATGTTAGACTTACGAATCCTCAGTTCAGTTGGAGGTGGAGAGATGATTGTTTTATTATATGTTTTTAATTCATTACCTGGACTTTTTTAATGTAATTTTCGGAACACTCGGAATACGTAATGGGGTCCAAGGACACAGGGCATCTCACACCTCCCTTGATTTGTACTTCACACATGGCGATGTATAAGCTAACATCCTATTAGCTTTCTTGATTGCTTCTGTCCACGGTTTATGGAGATAGTGACGGGTACACTATGACTCCTAGTGGTTCGGACCTCCAATCCTCTGTGTATTCAGATCTAACATTTTTACTTCCGACATTCAATTTCATCAGCCTGTCACACATGCTTGCCTAACGTATGTTGTACCACCCCAGAATGAAAGGGGGAGGCTGTCACTAACAGTCTTATCACTAAGAAACAACCCTTCTGAAGTTAATGGAACCTGAGAAGCCCCACCCCTTCTGGTCCAGTCTATATAAAGAGGGACATCCCCAGAAAGGTGGCATCACACTTTGAATCTGAGTACCTAACTGCCAGGAACTCCTCCAAAGCCAGCTAGATGGCGTCAAAGCGCTACTGCCTGTTTTTCTGAAATTACTATTGAGCCCCTGTAACATTTGCATTTCTTCAATTGTTATAAATTAAATGGAGTTTGCCTGGTTAGCATCTCAACTATTGTGGGACTTGCTCTGCATTCTCACTCACCCCCCGTTACAAGCCACAAGTCTGCCCAAGCGTGTATCCTGTCCAAGTTTCTATGTACAATACAATACAATTTATTTTTGTAAAGCTCAAAATCACACAAGGGGTGACAGAGTGGGCGAGGAGGAGGAGGAGGAGGAGAAGGATGATAAAATCCTCAAGGACCGTGACTACACTTAGGCTCTGGATCCAGCAGTTGGCGACTTAGTGCTTGATGACAAGCATGTCTGTCAGAGAGGAGATCTTCAAGCTGAGGAAACAAATTGAGACCCTTACAATACAATACAATACAGTTTATTTTTGTATAGCCTAAAATCACACAAGGAGTGCCGTAATGCGCTTTAACATACCCTGCATTTTGACAGCCCCCCAGCCTTGACTCTCTAAGAAGACAGGGAAAAACTCCCAAAAAAACCCTTGTAGGGAAAAAAATGGAAGAAACCTTGGGAAAGACAGTTCAAAGACACAAGTAATGCTCAATATGATATAATAAATGTCTATGCATGGAAGTGTGTGTGTCTGTCTGTCCGGCCCGGAAGTACAAGGCTACAGTATGAAGCTCAAAAAGCTGGCAAGGCGACCCCAAGATAACGAGTCGGAAGAAGAAACAAGTGCGAGGCTACAGCATGAAGCTGAAACAAAGCAAAGTTAAACCTCTGAGGAAAGACAAACGATAGAGAAACTCGTTTAGCCGCTGATAGACAAGGGGGGTGAGCACGTCTGCAAAACAAAACCACCGACTCTGCATTTCATTTTTTTTTTGTGAAGATTTCAGTAGTTTCTAGGAGCTTTTTACAGTACAGGCTTACACAAGTAGTATAATATAATAGTGCAATAGAAATATTACAGAATTCAACAGTAGAAGATATCACATAATAGGATTTGGATCTGTTTAGAGTCCTGGAGACCTCGGCCATCAAGCTGCCTCCACCATTTGGCCATTCCACAGCTGAGGCCGACCAATCCAATGAAAGGACCCTGATGATTCCTGAGATCCTCCATCAGGGATGACTTTACCTTAGGCAGGCAGAACAAGTTGGCAGGTGTTCAGTGGCACCAAGTGCCACATTTGAGTACCGAGAAGAGAAACAGAAAAGGTGAGGGTTAGTAACAAATTCTATTATATTACTTATGTTTTAGTGCTAATGACTAACAACAGAGATGCAGTATGTACAGTTAATCAGCAGCTCTAGTCAGGGTGTGCTAAACTGAAGTAGTGAGTCTTCAGCAGGGATTTAAAAGCTGAGACCGAAGGGGCATCTCTTATAGTAGCAGGCAGATTATTCCACAGTTTAGGGGCCCTGGAACTAAAAGTTTGACCTCCCCACTGTTATTTTATTAATCCTTGGAATCTTAAGCAGACCGACATCTTGAGATCTTAATGTGCGCTCTGGTTTGTAAGTCAAGATAAGTTCAGATAAGTAAGCTGGACCTTGGCCATTTAAGGCTTTATATGTTAAAAGGAGAATTTTGAAATCTGCCCTAAACTTAACCGTGAGCCAGTGTAAGGATTTAAGAACTGGTGTTATGTGTTTTTTTGTTTGTTGTTATTTTCTTGTTCTTGTAATAATTCTTGCAGCATCTTTGATTAACTAGAAGCTGTATAGAGAACAGTAACAGTTTCTGCCTTTCCACTTAATTTGGCATCATCTGTAAACTTTAACCAGATAATTTATTTTATTCTTGTCCAGATCGTGCATGTATATTGTGAAGAGCAGCGGCCCTAGCACTGACCTGTGATGGCCACCACTTTCAATATCCCATATTATGAAAAAAGCTGCACTCACTGTAACACTTTTATTCCTGTGCTTGAGCTGAATCTGTATCTACCTACAGACTGTGCCCTGAATTCCCTCTTCTAGTTTGGTGTCGCAGTTACAGGGTCACCCTTAAACTGGTAAGTAGTTTGAAGGCTAAGCTGGAGGTGACCACCATAGAGGGTTTAAAAGGCCAGTTCAACCCTCATAAAATGAAATACAATACAATACAATTTATTTTTGTATAGCCCAAAATCACACAAGAAGTGCCACAATGGGCTTTAACAGGCCCTGCCTCTTGACAGCCCCCCAGCCTTGACTCTCTAAGATGACAAGGAAAAACTCTCAAAAAACTCTTGTAGGGAAAAAATGGAAGAAACCTTTGGAAAGACAGTTCAAAAAGAGACCCCTTTCCAGGTAGGTTGGGTGTGCAGTGGGTGTCAAAAAGAAGGGGGTCAATACAATACAATACACATAACAGAACAAATCCTCAATACAGTATAAAAATAAAAATAACAGAATAACACCATCACACTTTGTCCAGTTAGAGTTACCAGGTGATGTAGCACAATCTAGGGTGACACACTTACTTTGTCACAGATGTCTATGCCACTGGTCTAACAAGACAACATTGCAAAACCTCTGAAGCCGTGCCTCTAGTGATCATGTGGTGATGACGGTGCTGTAAAATGGCAGTACCCATTGGAAAAGAGGATGGTGCCGTGGTAAAAGATTAAGTCATTTTAGCTTTGTTAAACACACCTCATAGAAGAATATTAATGCTTCACCAGTGGAGATTTTACTGGAATCTACAACAAAACTTATAACCTACTTCCAGAAGTTAACAGAAAAATGGATCTAGTGCCATCAACTAAGAGGAATGCTTGAATGCTTGTCCAAATTAAATGTTGGGGTGCCACCCCATTTACTGATAAAAATAGAAAAAAATAAAAATTGCATGCTGGCACTATAAGGAACAGAAAGGTAGAAGATTAATCAAGCTCTGAAGAGCGGTCACACTTCAGGATTGTGGCAAGCTGCTCATCTCACAAATGAGGCACCTCCTTCTGGGAATGCCCTGCCCTTCTCTTACAGCTTGTAGACAGGAAGGGGCGGAGTCAGTTACCCTCATTGGACATCTTCTCTGAGGTCTGGGTGGAAATAAAGACAAGACAGTCAGCGATTGTGTCCTCTGGTGTCCTGGGATGGTAGTGCTTACCTCTGATGAGCCTGGAAGGTGATCCTCCAACACTAGAAATACATTTTAAAGTGTGCTGAATCATAACAGAGCTATTGTTCACATTGTCTTTTCACTAATAAGTTAACAGCATAAGACTGTCTGTTTTTTTTTTTTTTTTGCATTTCAGTCTTGCTGAATCGCATGTTTTTCTTTCAGTTTGTATTGAAAATGTTACTCATTTCCAATATACCGCCATTATTTTTTTCATGACTTGTTGCTGCATTTAAATGTCAAGCTTTGCTTTTGAACCAGTCGTCTTGTGCATTGAAATTAAACAATTGCATGCTAATGGCAAAGCAGTAAAACCTTCTGCATGTTTAATGACAAAAAATATTTGCATTTCCCATTAGTGTTCAAGTTCTAGCTGCAAATGTCATGCCAGGACATCTTATAACAACTGTGACCTCCTAAATTCTTTATCATTCACAGAAAGGCTGTGAGATCTGTTAAGGCCTGCTTAGAGAGCACATCCAAAGGCAGGACGTCATATTGTGGTATGTATAAAACTGATGTGGTCAGAATATGTTGCTCATTGCTCAATATGTCAGGCCATTACTGACAACACTGCTGCCTCCAAGCTGCTGGAGGGTGAGTTTGAATCCTGGTCTGGTCACAGTCCATGTGGGGTTTTCTCTGGGTAGTCAGGGTCTCATCACAAAGACATGAAAGTTAAGGTGGCTGGAAATTTTAACTGGCCCAGTGGGTGTGAATACATGTTAAGGATTGGAGGGTCTCCAGTTTGATGACCTTTTCTTTCAGATGATGTGGTCTTGCTGGCTTTACTGGGCAGTGCCCTCAGACTAACACTGGGTTTTTTTTGCAGCTGGAATGAGGATTGGTATCTCCAAGTTGGAAAACTCAGCCGGAAAATGATTTAAATCAAAATCCATATAGCAAGCTTTGCATCTGATTCTTCGATTGGCCATCTTTATGTTCTTAATCCCTCTGAGGTATTCCTTTAAAATTGCAAACCATTGCACCTTCTTTTTCCTCTTAGACCAGTTGTGATGCTTGTGAACGTTGGGTTGCTGTTGCAGGTGGACAGCCTGACAATGATGTCGTAGATATGCTTCCAAATCCCCAAAGCCATTTCAGCATTGTATTGGCTCTATGTTTCGGGTCACTGTCATGCTGAATAGTGAACCATCAGCCCAGTATAAGGTTGTGTGAAATCTGAAGCAATTTACCTTTGAGGACCTCTCTGTATTTGGCCGCATTTATCCTTCCTCCAATTCTGACCAGTTTCCCTATCCCTGTCGCACAGAAGCACCCCAATAACACAAGGCTGCCACCATTACACTTCACCGTAGGGGTGATATTAGGCAGGTGATAAAAAGTACCTGGTCTTCACCAGACTTAGTGTTTAGAGTTCTGCCAAAAGAGTTCAATGTTTGTCTCATCAGAGCAGAGAATGTGTTTCCTTGTGATCTAGCTTTCATATGTTCTGCTGAAATGGCCGTCCTTCTGACAGGTTCTCCCATCTCAGCAGAGGACTTCTGAATCTCTGCTAGAGTGTCCATTGTGATCTTGGTCACCTACCTGACTAAGGCCTATTTATCTCAGTTAATTAGTTTTGCCAGACTCTAAGAAGTATCCTGGAGGTTCAAAACCTCTTTCATTTCACGATTATTGAGGTCATTGTGCTGCTGGGAAGACTGCAAGTTTTAAAAATGGTTTTATACTGCACCCCAAAAACACAAGCCTCAATCTTCAGAATGATCAGCTTTATTAACAACCTTAAATGGAAACAGCAAGCATATTTATTGAAGCAGGAGCTACCACTCTATAACACCCAAACACAGCAAACAAGCAGTAACTTCATTAATCATTCAGCCTCGGTTCCCTCCTTCAGACCAGGCACTGATAATCCTTCTCCTCAGGCTGGTCCCATGGCCGTGGATGCGTGATTGGGATCGGATCATCCTGGAGGAGAGGGGACAAAGAGAAAATAAGACAGGTCAGTGGCCGAATTAAAATACCCCCTGTTTCGGCAATCACTCCCTGGCCGACGGACGCTCTGCACGGAGAGCTGTGAACAAACTCGTTGTCGCTGTGATGACTTTTCTATGGCAGATGGACGTTCTACTTTGTGACAGGGCCACGAAGGACGTGTAGAGCGGCGGGGCTGCGTGCACGTCACAATACCCTTGCCTTCAATTGTTCCTCAGCACAATCTGATCGTGGAGATCTACAAGAGAGTTCCTTGCACGTCATGGCTTATTATTAGACATTATGTGTGCCTGGTTACACCTAATGTCCAGAGAGTACAAAATTGAACTTCACAACTGAAGAGCTCAGAAAACACTTTGCTATACACAAGTTAACAATCAAAATGAACCAAGCTGAAAACACTTTGAAAACGTAGAAGTCACTCGCCTCACAAGTGTCACACATGCACGCTTGGGGATCTCCCAAAGCACTCAGGTAAACTACGCACTACCACTGCCAGACATGGTAACTGTACTGATAGTTTCTTTCGCATCGGCATGGACTTATTGACAGGAGAGGATGCCTCACCATGACCCGCCTTGCTGGGCATCAGGGGCACCGCCCCTTCCAGAAGCTGTCAGTTATAAACAGGGCACTACAAGGAGGTCGTCTTTTTGACCACTGTGAAAGATGGAGATGTAGATTTCGACATTTACGTTATTAAAGAGTGCTAAATTATTATTGCTAGAAAAAGTCATAATCCATCCATCCATTATCCAACCTGCTATAGTCATAATTATTTATTTTTTCCTTAATTAAAAGCCAAGCAATAATGAGATACAAAATGAGCCAACACATGACCATCTAACCCATGTCCATGAAACAATATCTGAAAATAAAGAAAGGTAAAGGTCTCAGTAACGTTGATCTGTTCAATTCCACGAAACATTCCATGGGCCACTGCATGCATCATGGCTGCCATGCGTTCCCAGCGTTCATTTGACATGTCATCTGAGCACATCCTCAGAAATTAAGGCGACACTTGCACGAGTTGCGGTACCCGAAAAAATCGGGAGGATGCAATGTGTTCAACTTGGAATGTCACATCAGAGTCCCTGTTTACTGTCAACATGTGAAAGATTTTACAGGATCGATGTGCAGGCTTCAGTCTTTGATGAATGGTTTCATGCAATGAAGCAAATCATCAAACTTAAATGCTGACATACAAAAGTATTCATAGTGCTTTTCTTCAGCTATTTCTCGCATAGGCAATACAAGCATTGCATATTCCCCATCGTAATGATGCGATATGTTTTAAAGGTCTCACATACTATCTTCTGTGCCATCTTTTATTTTTTTCCATAACAGCAACAGCATTTGAGCCACAGAGCAACAAAAAATTACAGACGCAATGAAGTAAAAAGGTCTATTTTGTGATTAAAGTGGAAAATTCAACTTTAATCTCATAGTTTATTTTGTCATTAAAGTAGAACGTTGTAAACGTTCAAATGAACGTGCTTTTGGGGCTTCTTCCTGAGCTGTCAACAGCAGCAGGCAGTGATTGCCACACAGAACACTTTACATTTATGATATTCCAGCTCTCTGAACATTTTGAAACCTTAGATTTATACTTGATATCATTCTCATGATGAAATTTATTAAAGCATGTATGTTACATTTTACAGATAAATAGTCAACTTCATTTAAATAATGAATACTGTTAGCAGGGTGTCACATCCCTGGTGTTCCCTGCCTGGAGTTTGCATGTTACACCACCACCACCAGTCAGAACTGTTGATACAAGGCAGAATGGATCCATACTTTCATGATGATGATGCCAAATTCTGACTGAATGTCACACCAGGAAACATTTTTCGAATTTTAGTGAGTCTGTGTGAATTGTAGCCTCAGTTGCCTGTTCTTATTTGACAGAAGTGGCACCCGGTGTGGTCTCCTGATGCTGTAGCCCATCTGCTTCAAGGTTTTGATGTGTTGTGTGCTCAGAGATGCTCTTCTGCATAACTCACTTGTAACAAGTGGTTATTTGAGTTACTGTTGCCTTTCCATTGGTTTGTACCAGTCTGGCCATTCTCCTCTGACCTCTGGCATCGACAAGACATTTCCACCCATAGAACTGCCACTCACTGGATATTTTCTGTTTTTTGGACCATTCTCTGTAAACCCTAGAGATGGTAGTGATGTAGATGAGCAGTTTCTTAAATATTCAGACCAGCCCATCTGGCACCAACAACCATGCCATGTTCAGAGTCACTTCAGTCACCTTTCTTCTCCATTCTGATGCTCGGTTTGAACTTCAGCAGGTCATCTTGACAACATGCTGCCATGTGATTGGCTGATTAGATATTTGCGTTAACAAGCAGTTGAACAGGTGTACCTAATAAAGTGGCTGGTGAGTGTCCATTTTGTAAAATGTGTAATTTATATTTTACTCGAGAACTTGCTACAGCGTTCTGAGCCTGCAGTCGGTGATTATTCAAACTAATAAATGGATACCAGGATACGATTAGACGCCTCTGTTTGTGGCAACTGTGCCGCCCTTGCCAGTCAAGAAGAGGTCCAAGGTCTCAGCAGTATTCTACTACACTATTATCATCAAAATCTTTAAGCAGAAATGCAAATTTGTTTGTACAGTCATGTTGTATTTCTGAGCTGGCCATGATAGACTGGCCGTCTAGCTCATTGAATAGGATTTGTTATGTTCTGTTTTGTATGTTTTTGTTACCCCATTTTTTGACACCCATTGCACACCCAATGTCCTTTTCCAGGATTTGTCCCATTTTTATTTTTCTAAATGGTTTTTATTTTGTAGTTTTTTTTCTTGTCTTCTTAGAGATACAAGGCCCTGGAAGTTATCAAAAATCAGGGCCTGCCTATTGAGGCATGCCTTGTGTGATTTTGGGCCGTTCAAAAAATAAATTGCTGTTTAAATTGTATGCATCAGATTCTTCTTACCGTACCTTCAACAAATCTTTATTAATTTGGTGGATAATATTAGGAAAAAATATAGCTATGACATTTTGAGTTAAAGGTAGGAGAAGAAAATAAAACTCATTACTTTAAAATACAAACACTTCTTTATTGAATTTTTTAGGCAATACTGCAATTACCATGATATTGATTTATTTATGTATGTATGTACTATTCTTGAGAGAATGCAACACAATGCAGTGGATACAGCAAAAAAAGGTGGAAAATTTTCAAAAATAAGGGCATGAATTTCGCCTGATTTACTGTGTCACCTTGAGCGTATTACTTGGCCTCCTTGTGCATCTCAATTGGGCTTTCAGGGGTAAATAATATTTCAAGTAAAAATCTTCCTTGATTAAACCACATCATGTCGATGAAGTCATTGCATCCCAATGGTACGTTGACACATTTCCCAGCTGCAGCCATGAAAAAAACAAGCTTACCGAGCACCTGGAGCATTTGCTATTAATTAACTCCTTGATGGTCAGTTTGGCTTCAGCATCATGTCGACAAGATTAAATGAAGTAGCTAGGAAAAAGTCCAACTCAAATTTTTGTGATACAGAATTTTCATATCAATGAACCACAAAAAGATACACGTGCAGAGGAATTGACAAAGGCACACAGGAACTTGCCCATGCTTTACTTATTTTATTTTTTGGTAAAAAAAGACAAAAATAAATAAATACATAAAAAATTTGGATTGAGTACATTTTTAATTAATGGGACGTGTGCTCCGGACTGTCTGATGTTGCTATGTGGTGCTGCTCTCTAGAGGCATCAAGTGGTACTTCACTTTTAACAAAAAATGTATGACATGACTTATGAAACCCTAAACAACAGAAGTCCTAAAAGCACTTTTAAAGGTTTGTAACATGTGGGGGGAAATACTGTCAAAACTCCAACTAGATACAAAAAAGGGCCTTAAACAAAATTTATTTAATGAAAGGTTTATTTTAATAAGAGGCTCTACAATGCAGAAAGCTCCTACAAGCACAAATGAATTGTCTGAGAAGGTAAGGCAATCCAATGCAGAAAAAGTCCCAATACAAAATCCAAAGGCAAAGTCCAAAACAGAGCACAGATTCAAAAATCAAGAAAATCACGAAAAGCAATAGCATTAAGTGTAGTTTACACAAAAGGAATACTCCACTCCCTAGCGCATTTGAGACAAACTGACAGGCCGTCCAATATACAGAGTGGAGGGCAGGTCCTGATGATGACTGGCGGGCGGCCCCGCCCTTTGGGGAACCACACATGAAACACATGAGATATAATTAAACAAACACAAAGAATAATAATAATAAAAAAGAAAGAGTAAAAGAATTATAGAATAATGACAATAATAAACAAAAGAAATAATAATGAAAGTAAATAATACAAAATTAGACAAAACAGACAAGAGACACAAATTTGAACCCCAGCCAGGGGAAAAATACTGGCTAAACCATGACAGTGTGCTGTTTTTTAACCCAATATGTCTATAAAATAAATATATATATATACTGTATATATATATATATGTGTGGTGGTCCAGATCTAAATATGCAATTTTCATTACGCTATAACTTATTAAGTTTATTATATAGAAAATCACCCGAAAAATCCTGGACCATCGAGAAGTGTGCAAAATGATAACATGAAGAATCATCTTCGTGCTGAACCGGAATCGTCCCCACATAAATCAAAGTCATCCAGAAGATCTGGATCTGCATAATTAGATCTGGACCAACCTGTATATACAGTATATGTGTATATATATATATATATATATATATATATATAAGGTGAGACACAAAAATAACCTGTACTGGGCTTGGGGCTTTCCTGGAAAACCGTCTGGTGGAGGTCGGCCAGACGTGAATCATAGAACTATATCCCTCCTACATGCCCTCTCAAACCACCGACTGGCTCGGTATATCCTGTGAAGAGCCCAGTCGAGTCAGTAGCACAACAATCGCTACACGAGTTGCCGCGATAATGTTGGGTGAGAAAATCGAACAGCAAATTTTCTCTTTATCCATAAAGCAGTTTTTGACTGACAAAAACATTCCTGTCCTCAATCATCCTCTTTATTCGGACAATTTAGCTCCCTGTGATTTTTACTTGTTCCCGAAAATCAAAAATGACCTGAAGGGAACACATTTTTCTTCAAAGGATGAAGTGAAGACAGAAACAGCAAGCCTGTTGAAGAGCCTCAAGCAAAAAGACTTCCAGCACTGTTTCAATCAATGAAAGATACGTCTGGAGCGATTTAGAGAACACGAGGGGGAGTTTAGAGAAGTTTACAATGTTTAGAATGCTGTGATTCAGCAATAAATAGTTTTTTTTACCAATCTGGTTATTTTTGTGTCTCGCCTTGTGTGTGTGTATATTTATATATATACAGGGTGGCTCTTATTTATGTATATGATGTTCACAGGCTTTGGCATTTAAACTACTGTGTGAAAAGTATTGAAAATGGCATCACTGTGTAGCCTCAGTATGGGAGTAACAATGTGCTGGACCAGGCAATCCCTTGCTGTGTTTGAATACAGAATGTTACATAATGTTACTTGATAATAACATTAGTAGTTTCCTGAGAGCAACTCCTTTTCAATCATAGGCATAAATATGGGCCACCCTGTAGATAGATAGATAGATAGATAGATAGATAGATAGATAGATAGATAGATAGATAGATAGAT
>JANRMT010062820.1:23797219-23856705 GCA_026402145.1 Polypterus bichir lapradei
GATAGATAGATAGATAGATAGATAGATAGATAGATAGATAGATAGATTCTGTGACTGATGTCTCCACTCTTAACAGTAAACCTATTGCAAAGAAACACAGCTACCCTTCAGTAACTCCCTCTTAAAGAGGAACAAACACATTCTCACCTGTCCTCTTTGCAGGATCAGAGGCAGGCTTTTTCCATGAGGTTTGGAACATTTAAAAGATCGAGCCCCAGCCAACCAAACGGCTCACTCTCCTGTCCCCTCTCCCCCTTAGATTGCCTCTGCTCCACTTGCTGCTTCCGAGCTTTAAATCCCGCTTGATGAGGAGGACTTTGTGTTCTTTTTACCTGGAGACAGTAGCTAAAGCGCCACGTTTGACAGAAAAAGGTCTTGGAAAAGGTCTTGTTTTTGTACCTGCCAGTTCAGCAATAAAAATATTATTCCTTGGAAACCTGTTCCCTTTTTCCAGTCTCCTGTGCAACTTAGTGACCCAAACTTGACAATATATATATTGCTATATATATATATATATATATATATATATATATATATATATATATATATATATAGCACTGGCTTTATCTGGAAGCATGTTTTTGGCCTTCTGAAAAAGGAGTGAGCAGGACTGTACTGGAAAGTCATCAAGCTCCCTACTCAAATGAAATATACCCTAAAATATATGAGCATATCTTCCAGTATAATGTAACATATATTTAGCTAAAGATTATACCTGAAATATCAGGAAACATATATTTTCCTAAAGAAACAAACCCATTTCAAAAATGTATTGTGTATAAGACATGCAACATACCGTGTGCTCAGACCCCTGACTGATCATTCATAACTTATCTGTCTACATGCTGGAAAACGCTAAACTCAGTCTTCCCAACGATTCCAATTTATTTTTAACTTCCCATAAATCAGTAAAAGTCATTCTAAGTAGGTAGATAAGGCTTCATTTTACAGTCTAATTAGATACTTGTACTTGATTATTAATAAGTGCATACTTATTTTTATTATTTATTTATAAAGCCCCTTTCACCAACAGAGTCACAAAGCACTGTACACCATAGAAAACAATTAACACACACACTTACAAACCATAAAAAATAATATTAGGCTAATCTTTCAACATAATGAACATACAACAGAAGAACCAAAAATGGGTGCCCATTTGCTAACCTAAAAAGGGGTCTCTTGAACTGTGTTTTAAATATATCAATTTTATCAGCAGCACATAAAGCCACCACTTTGCTGTAAAGCCGCATCTCCACGAGTCTTTAGCCGATTACGTGGAATGGTTAACACTAGAATTACCAGAGCCTACGAAAAAACTCGTAATTCCGTCCCACCTTAAATCGCTTCTTAAATCCCTTCACACCTCTCCGCCAGCGCCCTTTGTCTTCTAAATGTGCTGATAAAGAGAAGCTAGGAGCAGCCGGCTATTCCATCCCCCACCAATTTAGAACGTGCACGAACTTCTCTCAGCTCATGCCTTGATTGAGTATCTGGGAGTGAAGTGGAGTTTTAGAGTGGAAATAATAGATCGTTATTTGGAACGCACGCATTTCATGTCTGTTCCGTTTCTACAGTAATCTGTGTAAACACATTGTTCAAACAGAAACGTTTTTTTATATTCCAGTAGTAGATGACAAAATGTAGGCACAAACTATATAATGTATAAAGCCTAAAGTCCAAATATCAAAGAAACACTTCACAAAAGGAACAAATATAACACAATTGCGCTTTTATTCAAAAATATAACTGCAGAAACAAAAAGCCGCCTTAACATGCGACATTGACACCCATTTATTGTAACTGCCTCCGTGGTACAGTAGAGTCAGTTCCCGCTTGGGGTTCAAAAGGTCGCGAGTTCGAACCTGCACCACTCCGTTTTGAGAAGTAAACAGCTCTTTGTCTTACTATTTTACAATAAAAGCATACATTTGATTTCGGTCTGTAACAGCCGGTGCAATTTATGATCCTTGTAAAGGTTAGCTTTGTTTTTTTTTTTTTTTAATTCACTTTTCATTCTCTCAGTCGCGTTAGAATCAATCCAAACAACCTCATCTGACACGGCTGTTTTCACATAAAGACGCGCTATAGCTCTGCAGTGTACCATGATGCATACTAAAGCCCCAAGGTTGCTGACACACAAACGCTGGCGAAGCTGCCTTCTTCGTATCTCACCGTCACTTGATTTTCTTTTTATTGAGTGTTCCTGCCAGTCCCCGCATGTTGCTGTATGCTGTTTCTTTTGTACTCCAGGACATGCAGAGGAGAGAATGGTAAAGAGCAGTAACTTCGGCGCTATATGCAATCATCAGACACTCCCCATCTGCCCGTGTCGCTCAAACACAGAAACATATGTTTGGTGTAAAAGTATAACAAAAGTGCACTTTTATTCAAGTGCACTTTTTCCATCGCCTTTTCCTGTAAGAAGCAATGTACACACTTCTCTCTATGCTGTGGTTTCTATTACACACCTGAAAGAAAGAGAAAATATCATCGCACTAATGCAATATTATTTGAAAACGAACAGCGTCAGATCGGGTGTGAATTTATACAATAACTGGAAATTCTCTGATGCGGGACCTTCCCCCAGGGAAGAAAGTACAGTGTCAGGTGCTCATTCAGTGTAATAGGAGCCATAGCACAGAGAGGTGTGTGTACTGCAACAAGTACACATGTTGTAAATGTAGGAAGGACGGTCCTTGGGTGTGTGGGAACTGTTAATATTTGAATGTGATGAGTTTATATAGCACGGAATGAAAATCAGCACTTCTTAGCATTGCACCATGCAAGCTGTCGTATCAATCGCCTACTGTAACTTGCTTTCTTTTTTCTTCGGTTATACAGGTAGTCTTGAATAAAAGTGCACTTGTTTTGTTTGCGAAATGAAGTGTCTGCGTGCACTTTTCGTGGCATTACGCGTGTATTTTTTGAGCATGCATAAATTCACACCCGATATGACGCTGTTCGTTTTCAAATAATATTGCATTAGTGCGATATTTTCACATATATTGTGGGGGGTGTCTGATGATTGCATATAGCGCCGAAGTTACTGCTCTTTACCGTTCTCTCCTCTGCATGTCCTGGAGTACAAAAGAAACAGCATACAGCAACATGCCGGGACTGGCAGGAACACTCAATAAAACTGAATAAAAAGAAAATCAAGTGACTGTGAGATACGAAGACGGCAGCTTCGCCAGCGTTTGTGTGTCAGAACCCTTTCGGAGGGGTTAGCGGGGGCGTTAGTATGCATCGTGGTACAACGCAGAGCTATAGCGCGTCTGTATTCTGTTTCTTTTGTACTCCAGGACATGCAGAGGAGAGAATGGTAAAGAGCAGTAACTTCGGCGCTATATGCAATCATCAGATACTCCCCATCTGCCCTTTGTTTTGTTATACTTTTACACCAACTTATGTTCCTGTGTTTGAGCATGCTCAAAAGATACACGTGTAATGCCACGAAAAGTGCACGCAGACACTTCCTTTCGCAAACAAAACAAGTGCACTTTTATTCAAGACTACCTGTATAACCGAAGAAAAAAGAAAGCAAGTTACAGTAGGCGATTGATACGACAGCTTGCATGGTGCAATGCTAAGAAGTGCTGATTTTCATTCCGTGCTATATAAACTCATCACATTCAAATATTAACAGTTCCCACACACCCAAGGACCGTCCTTCCTACATTTACAACATGTGTACTTGTTGCAGTACACACACCTCTCTGTGCTATGGCTCCTATTACACTGAATGAGCACCTGACACTGTACTTTCTTCCCTGGGGGAAGGTCCCGCATCAGAGAATTTCCAGTTATTGTATAAATTCACACCCGATCTGACGCTGTTCGTTTTCAAATAATATTGCATTAGTGCGATGATATTTTCTCTTTCTTTCAGGTGTGTAATAGAAACCACAGCATAGAGAGAAGTGTGTACATTGCTTCTTACAGGAAAAGGCGATGGAAAAAGTGCACTTGAATAAAAGTGCACTTTTGTTATACTTTTACACCAAACATATGTTTCTGTGTTTGAGCGACACGGGCAGATGGGGAGTGTCTGATGATTGCATATAGCGCCGAAGTTACTGCTCTTTACCATTCTCTCCTCTGCATGTCCTGGAGTACAAAAGAAACAGCATACAGCAACATGCGGGGACTGGCAGGAACACTCAATAAAAAGAAAATCAAGTGACGGTGAGATACGAAGAAGGCAGCTTCGCCAGCGTTTGTGTGTCAGCAACCTTGGGGCTTTAGTATGCATCATGGTACACTGCAGAGCTATAGCGCGTCTTTATGTGAAAACAGCCGTGTCAGATGAGGTTGTTTGGATTGATTCTAACGCGACTGAGAGAATGAAAAGTGAATTAAAAAAAAAAAAAAACAAAGCTAACCTTTACAAGGATCATAAATTGCACCGGCTGTTACAGACCGAAATCAAATGTATGCTTTTATTGTAAAATAGTAAGACAAAGAGCTGTTTACTTCTCAAAACGGAGTGGTGCAGGTTCGAACTCGCGACCTTTTGAACCCCAAGCGGGAACTGACTCTACTGTACCACGGAGGCAGTTACAATAAATGGGTGTCAATGTCGCATGTTAAGGCGGCTTTTTGTTTCTGCAGTTATATTTTTGAATAAAAGCGCAATTGTGTTATATTTGTTCCTTTTGTGAAGTGTTTCTTTGATATTTGGACTTTAGGCTTTATACATTATATAGTTTGTGCCTACATTTTGTCATCTACTACTGGAATATAAAAAACGTTTCTGTTTGAACAATGTGTTTACACAGATTACTGTAGAAACGGAACAGACATGAAATGCGTGCGTTCCAAATAACGATCTATTATTTCCACTCTAAAACTCCACTTCACTCCCAGATACTCAATCAAGGCATGAGCTGAGAGAAGTTCGTGCACGTTCTAAATTGGTGGGGGGAAGGAATAGCCGGCTGCTCCTAGCTTCTCTTTATCAGCACATTTAGAAGACAAAGGGCGCTGGCGGAGAGGTGTGAAGGGATTTAAGAAGCGATTTAAGGTGGGACGGAATTACGAGTTTTTTCGTAATCTCTGGTAATTCTAGTGTTAAAGGAGCTGAGTGGGTGACTGGTAGTATAATGTTGCAAAATTCTGAAATATATTGTGGTGTTTCACGAAGCAGAGCTCTACAGGTGATTACTAAAATTTTAAAATGGATTAGAAATTCCACTGAAAGCAAATAAAGTGAAGATCAAATCGGAGTAATGTGAGACCACCTACTGGAGCTGGTTAACAATCTCAGCAGTAGCATTCTGAATAGACTGAAGACTCAGCAGCGATGCCTTGTCTTTATATATAATACGCTACCATGGCTGTCTGTTTGTCCTGGATTTAAAATCACCTGTAGCTTGCAAACTGTTTGACCGATTGACCTGAAATTTGTAAACATATACTACGTGACGTCTACTATCCGCTTTCCGGGTGATGATTGACCTCCAAGGCTATTCCTCTTTTTATTTTATTGTAAAATAAACTCTCAGCAGTGGCCAGCAGGGTGGCCAAGCAGCGCATGCATACATCCCTACCACCTTCGCCATCACTTCCCCTACCTCTTCATATCTTATATCATTCTTGAGGCATATTGAAGACTTAAGTGCCAGCTTAAGATGAAAAATTAAGGAAAACATACGAAGTAATTGCAACGCAAACACTGACTTAATCAGTTTTAATATGAAAAGATGCCGACGAAAGAAGAGAAGAAGCGGGCTGCTAGGGTGGAGAAAAGAAGAGCTGTTCAGGAAGCAATAATGCATCAACCTCTGAGCAAACAAGTGCTAAACGTACAGTACAGAGAAAGAGGATGAAAACTAGGAAGGCTCAGGTCAAGTGTATTCACTGCACGTTATTGTGCAGTGCTCCATTACTGGTTTAAACATAATAAAGAGTTACAATAATCAAGAGGTGAAAAAATAAAAGCATGCATTAATGTCTCCATTTGAGCCTTTAATACTGTTGTTCTTAGCTTTGATATAATCCTTAGATGATAAAAACAAGAGCGTGATAAGAACCTAACATGAGCATCAACGTTTAAAGACTGGTCAAACATAACACCCAGGTTCCGGACACAAAATTTAAAGTTGGGTGAAACAGCCGATAACCTGAGACTGATCTCTGCATGTGATTTGGTCTAGGGTAGATCGCAATATAAGAAACATTTATCAGATATCTATTGGATGATATTGTCAATGCCAGGTGAATATGCTCAATGTTTAAAATATACTGCAGTGTACGAAAATGACAATGTAGTATACTTAAATCAATTGTACAGTATATTATAATGAGAATTTACAGTATATTTTTGTAGTTAATAAAATCTATTTTATAATATATTATTTTTAGTTTTTTAAATATATATTAAGAAATTAATTATTTGGAAAAAAAATGCAATATACAAACTAGCAATAAGTTATGTATTTTACAACATACTTAATTCAACTGCAAGGCAGGTAATATACAATATTTATCCTTGATTTTCTAAAATATTGTAATATATTTTTACAGGTGGCAACATTTTTCTTTTTTGGATTTTGATATACTTTGTTAATCCCTGAGCAGAAATTGTCATTTAACGTGACCTTCTGGGGGTCAGAGCACAGGGTCAGCCATTGGGCAGCATGGGCTTTGCTCAAGGGCCCAGCAGAGTAGGATCCCTTCTGGCAGTAATGAGATTTAAACCAGCAACATTCCAGACACCAGGGAAGACCCTAAGCCACAGAATGAAATATATTTTTAATATATTTAATTTTTGTAACAGACAGTTGCTAAGTTTGATGTGATTTTCAGTCAAGTAAGTTGACATGGTGTGGCAACAAGATCAGTAATTGTGTTTGACAAGTCTGACATACTCTCCAACTAGTAGTCACGTAATGTGACATCAGCTTAGGGCTCTCCTGTAATTATGGTAATATTTCTCTTCTTCGGTCCCATTATGGTTTTGATTTTTTTCATTTGGGTTCTCTGATTAAAATGTTTAAGAACCTCCAATCTAGAGATATGGAAGATGTATGCAAGGTGTTTGTGTGCTGGTTGATGAAGCACCCTCACAGTATCTCATTATACTGTATATAATTGTCAATTTTGAGCAAGAATTTAAAATTTGAATAACATTAATCTTCTGTCAGGGTGTTTACCAATAACAAATGATTAAGAGTAATATTGCATTCTGGGAAAGTAACCCTAACTGAAAGACGGAAAGTATTCAATAGAGATGGGCTCCAAAATGTCAGCAGACAATCCAATGATACTCTGCGGCAATTCACAGCTGACAGATGAAAGCTGCCAATGTTAGCAAGTGAAAGCACTTAACACTGAGACACAAAGCACGATGAGTGGAGATAAACACCAAATGCCAGCAAGCATCCACAAGCTGCTCCAAGGCAATTTTCAGCTGGTAATTAGAAGCAGCCTGGGCCAGCAAGCTATGGCTCCTCTTGCACAGTATAGAGAGGAGAGGAGAGGAGGGGAGAGAGAGGCTGAAATTAAACCAGCAGGTGTGCCAAGCAGCCATAGTATGTATTTTAGAATTGCAGCACTGTCCACACTGGTTATTTTTATATATAAAACATTATAAAGGCAATAAAAATATGTTCAGATAAGAAAATATACAATAACCCAGGTGCAACAATCCCAATGATACTTTTATAAAATTCTATCTTTTCATTAAATGGTTACTGAGGTGTATGACTACTGTTTTCTTGTTTCCTATTTTATTTTTTTAACACTGCATGGCATTTCCTCTGACTCAATATTGAAATGCAAACTGAGGTTCTGTCTCTGACATGTTTCAGAAACTGACATTCTCATCTTTCATTTTCTACTTTTATTGATTAAACACTTTATAATGTCAGTCAGATTTATTATACTGTAAAATGCTGGAAAGTATTTAGCAAAACACTGATGTTCAAGTTCAGGTTTATTGTTGTATGTCCACAGGATAATAAGGTAATTACCTCTCAGACATTTATGAGAATGGCACAATACAAAAACAAAGAATGAGCACCCCACAGAGATGAAATACTTTTAAAATGTATTTTTTAAATATATAGCTACCAACACACACACACACACACACACATATATATATATACACTGTATAGTGACATCAATGCGCTTGGGGAACAGCTTACAGGCTTATTTGATGACAATATTAGCACAGGCCACCTGGAGGCAGTGTGCTATAACAGTGTCTCTTCTTCTTTCCACTCTGTAGAAAGAAAGCCAACATCCGTCACTTCACTTACAGGTAACAACCAACTATACCCACCTCTTCCTCCCAGAAACCATCATTGCCGTAGATACCACCATCTTGGGGCAAACTCAAACAACTCAGAGATAATCCAGAAAATTGCACTATACCATGCATTTTCTTACCACAACTCCTCTCAAGGCACCCTGTCAAATGATTTCTCCAGGTCCACAAAGATGCAATGCAACTCCTTCTGGCCTTCTCTATACTTCTTCAACACCCACAGAGCAAACATCTGTGAAGCTCTTTCTTGGCATGAAACCATACTGCTGCTCACTCATCATCACCTCCCTTCTCAACTGAGCTTCCACTACTCTTTCCCATTACTTCATGCTGTGGCTCATCAATTGTATCCCCCTGTAGTTACTGCAGTCCAGCACGTCCCCCTTATTCTTAAATATCGGCACCAGTACACTTCTTCTCCACTCCTCAGACATCCTCTCACTTTCCAAGATTCCATTAAACAATCCAGTTAAAAACTCCACTGCCATCTCTCCTAAACACCTCCATGCTTCCACAGTTATGTCATCTGGACCAACGGCTTTTCCATTCTTCTTCCTCTTCATAGCTGTCCTTATTTCCTCCTTGCTAATCAGTTACACTTCCTGATTCACTATTTCCACATCATCCAACCTCTTCTCTCTCTCTCATTCTCTTCATTCATCAGCCTCTGAAAGTACTCTTTCCATCTGCTCAACTGACTCTCCTCGCTTGTGACTATGTTTCCATCTTTATCCTTAATCACCCTAACCTGCTGCACATCTTTCCTAGCTCAGTCCCTCTGTCTAGTCAATCGGTCCTTTTCTCCCTCCTTAGTGTCCAACATCTCATACAACTCATGATACGCCTTTTCTTTAGCCTTCGCCACCTCTCTCTTCACCTTGCGCCTTATCTCCTTGTACTCTTGTCTACTTTCTGCATCTCTCTGACTATCCCACTTCTTCTTTGACATCCTCTTCCTTTGTATACTCTCCTGTACTTCCCCATTCCACCACCAGGTTTCCTTTTACTCTTTCCTCTGTCCAGATGTCACACAAGCACCCTTCTTGCTGTCACCCTTACTACTTCTGCTGTAGTTTCCCAGCTGTCTGGTGACTCTTCACTACCACCCAGTGCCTGTCTCACCTCCTCCCTAAACTCAGCCTCGCAGTCCTCCTTTTTTGACTTCCACCATTTATTCCTTGCCTCTCCCATCACTCTCCTCCTGTTCTTGATATCCAGTGTCATCCAACAGACCACAATCATATGTTGCCTAACTACGCTTTCCCCTGCCACCATTTTACAGTCTTTAATCTCCTTTAGATTGGCTCTTCTGCATAGGATGTAATCCTGTGTGCATCTTCCTCCAACCCTATGTTCCTTCCTCTTTTAAAATATGTATTCACCACAGCCATGTCCATCCTTTTGGGAAAATCCACTATCCTCTGACCTTCTTCATTCCTCTCCTTGACACCATACCTACCCATCACCTCCTCATCTCCTCTGTTCCCTTCACCAACACGCCCATTGAAATCCGCTCCAATCACCACTTTCTGTCCCTTGGGCACACTGTTCATCACTTCATCCAACTCACTCCAAAAATCTTCTTTTATATTCATCGCACACCCAACTTGCGGGGCATATGCACTAACAACATTCATCATCACACCTCCAATTTCCAGCTTCATAATAGTACTAGGGTGTTGTACCGTGTTTGCCATTATGAATGCAGAGAAAAGCCAAGCAAAATGGTGTCAGCTTTTCTCCAGCTTCATAATCATTACTCTGCCTGACACTCTTTTCACCTCCAAAACACTCTTGACGTGCTGTTTCTTCAGAATAACTCCTACCCCATTTCTCCTCCCATCCACACCATGATAGAACAATTTCAATCCATCTCTGATCCACCTGGCCTTACTCCCCTTCCATTTAGTCTCTTGCACACACAATATATCAACCTTTCTTCTCTCCATCATATTGGCTAACTCTCTTCCTTTACCAGTCATACTGCCAACATTCAAAGTTCCTACCCTCAGTTCCACTCTCTTTACCTTCCTCCTCTCCTCCTGCCTCAGGACACGTCTCCCCTCTCTTCTTCTTCTACTTTGGCCAACAATTACCCAATTTCTGCCAGCATTGGCTAACAGCATTGGTGGTGGTCGTTTTTAACCCAGGGCTCTACCGATCCTGTATGGAAATTTGTATTGTTGTCCGCATACTGATTTGGCAAGATTTTACACTGGATATATATATATATATATATTTATATATATACACAGTGGTGTGAAAAACTATTTGCCCCCTTCCTGATTTCTTATTCTTTTGCATGTTTGTCACACAAAATGTTTCTGATCATCAAACACGTTTAACCATTAGTCAAATATAACACAAGTAAAAACAAAATGCAGTTTTTAAATGATGGTTTTTATTATTTAGGGAGAATTTTTTTGTATTGAATGACACTATATTATTAATATTGTTTTTTTTTTTTTTTTAAACTCTTCTCATACAGTAGTGGACTCAAGTAGGAGGAGACGTGATTGAAGTGTTTAAAATTTTCAAGGGAATTAGTCCAGTGGATTGAGTCTGTGACTTTAAAATGAGTTGGAATCTTGTTCAGGGTAAATTTTACTCAAACATGAGGAAGGTTTTCATCACACCGAGAACCACAGATGCACGGACTAAGTGACCAAGTAGCGTGGTGGACAGCAGGAGTTTAGACACTTTCAAAACTCGACTTGGTGTTATCTTAGATGAATTGAGTGGATAGGACTGGCGAGCTTTGCAGGGCAGAGTGGACTACTCTCATCCAGATTGTTCTAATATTGTAATGCTTTTGAGGTCCCACCAGGATTAGGGGCCCAGAAGCTTAAGCCTCATTAGTTTCATAGTAGATCTGCCCCTCCCAGCATGGCATTGTCTTCGCTGTGTGATTCTTGTCATTAAACTGTCTGAAGTCACATGCACTCTGGAAAAGGTTACCTTCAGTGTCCTCTCTGTATTTAGCTGCATTCTCTTGATTATGACCAATCTCCTTGTCCATGTACCCCCATAACATGACGCTTCCACCACCATGACTCACTATAGGGATGGTGATGATCTGTGCCTGGTCTTCACCAGACATAGTGCTTAGAGATCTGCTCAGAGAGTTCAATTTTTGTCTCATCAGACCAAACAATCATTTTCCTCACAGTTTCAGAATCCTTTAAATATTGTTTGGCAAACTCTAAATAGGCTTTCTTATGCCATTCCAGTGTCCCCTTTGGAGTGTGTCCCTCCTGGTGTCATCCTGAAAGAAAGCTGGAGAAGCTTACGAGCTATCCACAGTCCACAATTCCCAGTCACCCCAGGAAAACAGATTGATGTGGAGTGCATCATGATGAATTTATCAACAGCTTTATTGAAACCATCCTATATTTTTAAGCCTATGTATATCAATCCACACTCCCTCTGTGCCTCTCACACTTCTTACTTACGTAGGTGTATATTTTTTAAGTAATCTATACTGTTGTACTGTTATTACTACTATTATTACTACTACTTATTACTACTATTGCCTTGTTGTTCAAGTATATAAATCAATATACAGTCCATAACCAAGTCAAATTTCTAGAACATATCTGCATACATTTTCCTTTTATAAACTTCTTTAAATGTAACCCAAGGAAAGAATAGTTGAAAATTCAAAATATACATACATTTCTTCAAACACTGTACCAACATTAAGACTGTTTTCCTACTTATTTATTTTATTGCCATCTATGATTACATTATTGCACAAACTAAAGTAATACTAGAATTTGTTTTGAATACATTTCACATGAAAAAATAAATTCAGCGTTAAGCTCCTTGGGGTTTTTCCTTATGGCTGGGTTGGACCCCATGAATATTTTATAATGTTTCTTTCATCCCTTTTTGTAGATTTCACAGTCTGTGTGCTCCACTGATCAACAGCATGTAACTATTTACAGAATTATTGACCTAAATGGCCTTCAGAGGAAAGATCCCTGCATTAGAATTTTAAGAAAAGCTAAACAAATAAAAGATGCATAGAAACCTTTACAATTTATTTACTGACAGCTAACCTAAAACTTGTAGATTTTCATACACTGGAGTTTTTGCATTTGGCTACTTTGTTCACATGCAGTGCCCTCCATAATGTTTGAGAAAAAGATACATTTTACCTTGATTTAACCCTCTCCTCCACAGTTTAAAAATACAAATCAAACAATTCAGACATCGTGATTAAAGTGCACATTGCAGACTTTCATTTTAAGGGTCTTTGCATGCATTTGGGTCACAGTATGTAGAAATGACAACACTTTTTCTACATAGTCCTTTAATTTCAGGGCACTATAATATTTAGGACAATTGGCGTCTCAGGTGTTTGTGATTCCTCAGGTGGGTTTCATGGCTTCATAAGATACCTTGGCTTGCTTCTACCCTTTGGAGCCTGGAATTGCCATTATTTAACATGAGGACAAGAACTGTGAAAATGAAAGTCAAAGAAGCCATCATTAGGCTAAAAAACAAGAACAAAACCATTGGAGACATCAGTGAAACCTTAGGATGACCACAATCAACTGTCTGGAGTAACATAAAGAAGAAAGAACACACTGGTGAGCTCAGTAATCACAAAGAGACTGGTAGGCCGGAAGAATCTTCACTATGGTAATGAAAAAGCCCCCAAATCCCTGTCTGACAGATCAGAAAGAGTCTTCAGGGGGCCGATGTGTGTGTGTCAGAGACGACTATCAGCAGAAGACTTCATGAACAGAAACACAGAGGCCGCACTGCAAGATGAACACCACAAGTTATTGACAAAAACAGGATGGCCAGATTACACTTTATGAAAAAGGAATTCAAAGAGCCTGCAGAATTCTGTGAAAAGGTCTTGTGGACAGACAAGACAAAGATAGATAGATACTTTATTAATTCCCAAGGGGAAATTCACATACTCCAGCAGGAGCATACTGATAAAAACAATATTAATTAAAGAGCAATAAAAGCGCAGTGCAAATTAAAAAAATGCAAGGTGGAGAGTGCAAGGCAGGTATAACAGTCTGTAATCTTGTATAATGTTAACGTTTACCCACCCGAGTAGAACTGAAGAGTCGCATAGTGTGGGGGAGGAATGATCTCCTCAGTCTGTCCGTGGAGCAGGACGGTGACAGCAGTCTGTCACTGAAGCTGCTCCTCTGGCAGAAGATGATACTGTTCAGTGGATGCAGTGGATTCTCCATGATTGACAGGAGCCTGTTCAGCGCCCGTCGCTCTGCCACAGATGTCAAACTGTTCAGCTCCGTGCCTACAATAGAGCGTGCCTTTCTCACCAGTTTGTCCAGGCGTGAGGCGTCCCTCTTCTTTATGCTGCCTCCCCAGCACACCACCTCGTAGAAGAGGGTGCTCGCCACAACCGTCTGATAGAACATCTGCAGCATCTTATTGCAGATGTTGAAGGACGCCAGCCTTCTAAGGAAGTATAGTCGGCTCTGTCCTCTCTTGTACAGAGCATCAGTGTTGGCAGTCCAGTCCAATTTATTATCCACCTGCACTCCCAGGTATTTATAGATCTGCACTCAGTCAGATGAACCTGATCAGAGTGATGGCGAGAGCAAAGTGTGGAGACACAAAGGAATTGCCCAAGATCCAAAGCAGACCACCTCATCTGTTAAACATGGCAATGCTGGGGGTGTTCTGGCTTGGACATGTATGGCTGCCACAGGTCCTGGCAAACTTCTCTTCACTCATGATGGAACTGCCGATGGCAGTGGCACAATGAATTCTGAGGTGTGTAGAAACATCTGATCTGCTCAAGTTCCAGTCAAGGCCTCCAAACTCACTGGAGGGTGCTTCATCCTACAAGAAGATAATGAACCAAACATACTAATGAGGCAACACAGGAATTTGTCAAAGCTAAAAAATTGAAAATTCTTGAATGGCCAAGCCAGTCACCTGATTTAAATCCAGTTGAGCAGGCCTTCCATAAAGGAAATTTAGCACTAGAATTCCTGAAGCCTACGAAAAAACTCGTAATCCTAGCCCACCTTAAATCCCTTCTCACCTCTCCATCAGCGTCTTTTGTTTTGTAAATGTGTCAATCAGCACAAGCAGCAAGCAGCCTGCTATTCCATCCCCCATCCACGCCACCGCAGAAAGGGCAAAAAGTTTTCCCACCTCAAGTCTGTTTATTTGAAAGTGTGGTACCTAGAGCTGTATAGTGTAAATACTATATTGTTATTTGGAACACATTTTTCACGTTTGTTCCATGTCTACAAAGATCTATGTAAGTGCAGGATGACAGGAAATGCAAGAAATGTTGAACACATACCTAAAAGACAAACATTTTTCATGTTTTAGTACTAACGACTAACATCCTCATCCGAGTTCACCTCTGTCATAGCACGTCTTTATTTGAAAACTAGCAGTGTCAGATTGGAGTAAGCGTGAACATGACTGACAGAATAAAACTGAATAAAAAAATGCTAACCTTCACAAGTACCATACAGTTACACCGGCTGTTACAGACTCAAATTAAATGTATGTTTTTATTGTATAATAGTAACAATAAGAGCAGCTCACTACTCAAAGCGTTTCTTTTCGGACAGAGCAAGGCTCAAAGCCGCAACCTCTTGACTATGAGTCAGCAGTTCTTACCACTGTACTACCAAAGCAGTTGTGACAACAAAGTACACTAACCCAATTTCTTTTTCTTCAGTTTCAGTCTTGAATAAAAGTGCACTTGTTCAGTGCTTATTTGATATTTGGACTTCAGTCTTCACACATTATACACTTCATGTCAAAATGTTGTTGTTAGTACTAAAACATTAAAAAAGTTTGTCTTTTAAGTATGTGTTCAACATTTCTTGCATTTCCTGTCATCCTACACTTACATAGATCGTTGTAGACACGGAACACACATGAAATGCATATGTTCCAAATAACGATATGTTATTTAGCCTCTACAGCTCTAGGTGCCGCATTCCTAGATAAACAAGGCTTGAGCTGGGAGAGCTTTTTGCCCTTTCTGCGGAGGTGGTGGGGATGGGACAGCAGACTGCTTGTGCTGATCGACACATTTACAAGACAAAAGACGCTGATGGAGAGGTGCGAACAGATTTTAGGTGGGCCAGGATTATGAGTTTTTTTTCGTAGGCTTTGGTAATTCTAGTGTTAAGGGGCAAGCCCCCAAATCAAGCAGGAGCTAAAGATGGTTGCATCAGAGGCTTGGCAGAGCATCACAAAAGGAGATCCTCAGCACCTTTTGATGAATATGAATCACAGACTTCAAATAATCATTGAATGCAAGGGATATGAGACCAGGTACTAAATGTGACAGCCAGTGATGGTTTGTAATGCAGGGCGGTGGGGTGCCGCATTGTTCTTAATGGTACTCAGTTTTGATTTCATTCCCTCTTCCTACACTACCTTCAGGGGCTCCAGAGTGCATTCCATAACTGAGCCAGCCCTTTTAATTACCTTGTTGATTTGGTGTGAATCTCTTGAAGTGATGCTACTAGCCCAGCACAGCACTGCATTGCATGATTTAATGCCATGCAGATGTGGCATCACCTGATGCTGTTCAACGGCAGACCAGAATAGTCAAGGAGGAGCTTAGGACCTCACAAGTGTCTACATATATGTAGGTGCAGATCCATTGACTACTCTAGGCAAGCATCAAGGATTTGAACTTAATGCATGATGCTACAGGAAGCCAATATAGTGAACTGAGCAGTGATATGTGCCCACTTCAGCTGGTTAACTACCTTTGCTGCATTTTGAATCATCTACAATGACTTGGTGACACATGATGGTACTCCTGTCAGCAGAGATTTGCAGGATTCCAGGTACATCAAGACCAAAGTCTAGGAAGTATACTACATATTCTGTTACATACAGTCTGATCTTGCAGGATAATGTAAATAGTGAATCTTCAAGACCAAGACTGTAACAGTATTGTCCTTAAAGAACAGCTGGTCATCGATTACCAACCCAAGGTTGCATATAGCTTGCATGCAAGTGTTAGTGATAATGAGTGGAGCTGAACAGAGATGGAGTGCTGAATAGATGGACAAGCTGGGAAAACAAGAAACTCCATCTTTGCAAGGTTGAATTAAAGATGGTGTTCCTTCATTTAGGTTGAAATATCAGGGAGACATGCAGATACCATGTTGTCATCTGGAGGGAATGACAGGTCCAGCTGCATATCATTAAGCGTAACACTGATAAGAAAAGCTATGGGGCCAGGTGCCATAGCAGCACACCGAGAAGAGAAGCAGAACTGAAGAGTGTTAGTAACAGTTTCTAAATATTATATTACTTATAGTTTTGTACAGGTGACTAACAAACAAAGACTCACAGCTAATCAGTAACTCTAATCAGGATATGTAGCTATGTATAGTTAAGTGTCATCTGCATACAAGGGAAAAATTAATGTTTTGTTTTCTAATAAATGTTCCCAATGGAAGCATATAAAGTGAGAACACTAGAACTCCAAGTAATGAGCCCTGCGGGACACCATATTTATCTTCTGAGTATAATGATGGAGTCCTGTCAGCACATTTCTATAAGTTCTGAAATCGATTTCAGAAATGTGAGCTAAACTTGGCAAGGACTGAGAGAGTGAGTGTGTGTGTGTGTGTGTGTGTGTGTACACAATTTTAAATGCAGTATTTGTAACTCAACAAAATCTTTAGAAAATTATCATTTGGACACTTATCTTTTCATTTAAAGCAATCTGTAAGAAATCCACGAGTGCCAAATTATCATATAGTATCTGTAGATATGTTGTATGTACTTAATAAATATGAATTGAGAAAGTGTTTAAATAATTTGTACTCCTGGTGATTCAAATTATGTTTTCCATTAGTGTTGTGGATGAGATTAATTACAAGTGACACTTAGCAAAGAATCCACATTAAATATTAACAAAGGTCACGCTTTTCACAAAGATTCTACAAATGTAAAAGTGCATTTTCTAATATCCATATAGGCAAAATCCAAATATATTAAAATGTAATCTTTAGACGCAAGAGAACAATGCTGTCCTTCACTTTAATCTGTATGTGGGTGTTGCTAACCTTGGAAAGGCAGTTAAGAGAAGTAGATGAGGATAAATGCTTCCTCTTAAATGACATCTTATCGTATGCTGATGGTGAATTATTATATTTTGTAACTTGTAAGAAGATACATGTTACAATTTAAGCCAATTGCTATGTTTAACAACAGATTAAGAATGCCTACACCAGACACTGTGCTTGCCTGGTTTAGTTTCTTATTTATTAAATCATTACCAGTACTTACAGAAATTTGCTGACAGTACCACATCCTTATACTCAAAAGTTAAATATGGTGTTCTGCAGGGCTCAGTACTCAGAACTATACTGTTTTCACTTTACATATTTCCATTAGGGACTATCATCCAAAAACATAACTTGATTTTTCACTCATATGCAGATGACACCCAATTATAACTTTTTTTTAGACCAAATGATGTCTCTCCAATGCTGTCCTTAACACTAGAATTATCAAAAAAACTTGTAAATCCTTTCCATCTTAAATCCCTTCGCACCTCTCCATCAGTGTCTAAGCCCAAGCAGCAAGCAGCCTGCTATACCACACACACACACATAGCCTCAGAACAGGCAAGAAGTTCTCCCAGTTCCTGCCTTGATTAATTATCTGGGAGTGAGCTACCCAGAATTGTAAGGGGAAATAATTTGATGTGTGTTTTGTGTCTACAACAATCTATGTAAACACATCATTAAAACAGAAACGTTTTTCATGTTTTAATAATAAATGACAAAATGTAGATATGAACTGTATAATGTGTGAAGGCTGATGGCTATTATCCAATAAACACATTCACAAAAGGTGAAAGTACAACACGATAGCTTCTGGGGGGTATTTTTCGTACGTGGATTACTCGTTTAGCCGGATGTAATTGTTGACGATTTGGCATGATCCTGGATCTGCCGGTTTTTCGAAACTCTTGCTGGATGTGTTGTTATAGTAGAACATCCAAATCCTCAAACCTGCACGGAGCAGGTTTGTTTTATGTAAACAAGGATTAGCTCACACACTTAATCAGTGTCCGTGCATGGAATTCATTCAGTCATGACTTCGCTGTTCATGAATGAGCGACCAATTGATATCGGTGCACACATTATAAGAAGAGAATTTCATATAGAGAGGGTTTTGCGCGATCAGCTCCCGGAGGAAATTCTTTTCGAAAGATACCGCTTTAGCCGAGGGGGAATATTGTACCTCAAAGATTTATTAGCACCTTGTATTCAAAGTCAAACTAGGCGAAGTCGGGCTCTCACAACCACACAAACAGTATGTAAGCTTGTGTGAAAAAATGCGCCCATTCTTTCGTCAATTTGTTGCAGTCTATCAAATACTTGCTGATCATGTTTTCTAGACTCAATATATATGGGCTTTTCGATCAGCGTGGGTGCGCGCAATCATCTCGGAAGATTGGATCCAGCTAGACTAATCTACTACACAGCTGCATTTGAAAAACCGACTTATCCTGGATGAGTTTTACCAGCATTAACTCATCCAAAATGAGGCATCTGATCTTGGATGATTTAAGCGATGTACGGAAAATACCCCCCTAAACTACCAACTTATAATCCAGAGGTCATGAGTTCGAAACCAGCTCCCCCACAAATTTACTGTTTTGAGTAGTGAGCTGCTCTTATTCTTAGTATCTATACTAATAAACGGCAAAGCCCTCACTCACTCGCTCACTCACTCACTCACTCACTCACTCACTCACTGACTCATCACTAATTCTCCAACTTCCCGTGTAGGTAGAAGGCTGAAATTTGGCAGGCTTATTCCTTACAGCTTCCTTACAAAAGTTGGGCAGGTTTCATTTCGAAATTCTACGCGTAATGGTCATAACTGGAAGCTGTTTTTCTCCATTTACTGTAATAGAGATGAGCTTGAAACCCGTGGGGGCGGAGATTCGTCTGACATCATCACGCCTCCTACGTAATCACGCAGTACATAGAAAACCAGGAAGAGGCCCAAAAAGCGCTTTAGAAAACATGCATTATATAATTGAGAAGGCAGCGAAACAATAAGAAGCGAGCGAGTGATATATACAACCATATTCATGAGTTCTGCTACTTCGGAAACAAAGCACAGTGTAAACCTACACTTTAAATTAAGTTCATAGACAGGCTGCCGCTGGCGTTTGTAATTTAATGCCTGCCCATATAAGGCCGTCCGTCAGCGGCAATCCAATAGCAAACTGCCGCGGGTAAATATTCATGGGTGAAGGACTGTGCTTATGCAGAGGAAGATGAGATGGTCAGGGTGGTGTTTGGCACAAACTCAGCGAAACTGCGAGAGAAAGTTTTAAGTACCGGGACTTCGGTAGCATTAGATACAGCCATGGACATAGCACGACATGGCAACAGCACAGCTGGGAACCTTCGATGCATGTACACCGAGCGGCTCACGTGAACTGACGCAGTGCACAGACAAAAAGCAAGAGTTCCGAAGAGCGCTGAACAAGAACCGAATTACACAATTGAAAAGGCAGCAAAAAAATATGAAGCGTCTGATACATACAAGATAAGTATGTAATAAGTGCAGCTACTGCAGAAACAAAGCACACGGTGGAAAAAGTGAATGTCCCGCTAAAGGAAGACAGTGTTAAAAAAAAAACCCCGTGCATGCAGTGTGTCAGGTCGAAGATAAAGAAGAAGACGAGCTGTTTATTGATGCAGTAAGAAACGTGTATATATATACCCCGATCTACATACTCGAATAATGAATACTTTATTCGCAATCAATGATTGTTTTGGTAAAGCCATACTCAGTGTATTCATTAGATGAACGGTAAAAAAGTAAGAGTGAGGGGAGGGTGACTTATTGAGGCATGCAGGCAAAACCACAATAGCACGCGGGCTCGATGTACGAAAAAATATTTCTTTTCAAGTTCTATTTAGTCCATATGTGTCAAACTCAAGGGCCACGGGCCACATCCGGACCGGCGTGTAATTATATCCAGCCCGCGAGATCATTTTATATACTGTATTATTGTTATTAATGGCCCGGGTATATGAAGCGCTGGTAACACAATAAACTACAGATCCCATAATGCAGCGCTTCAGCTGCCTTGCCGAACACTTACCGCGTTAATCAAGTCTAGCTTGCAAGTTATTGCGAAGCTAGCCCACACGATGCTGAAGAGAAAAGTTGATTCTGAAAATAGAGCCTTTAAAAACCGATGGGAGGCTGAGTATATGTTTACTGACATTGCCGGTAAACCCGTGTGTCTCATTTGTGGAGCTAATGTGGCTGTAATTACAGAATTTAATCTAAGACGGCACTATGAGACAAAACATCAGGGTAACCTGAAAGACCTGAATGCAATGCAGAAGATACAGAAAGCAGAAGAATTAAATAAGAATCTGACACTTCAGCGGACGTTTTTACCCGTGCACAATCACAAAGTGATTTCAAGTGAAGCTACTTTTATGGGAGACACAAATGCACCAGTTTTGAGTTGATTTATTTAGGAATAATATTCCTGTCTGTTTTTACCATTCCTACCAAAGATATTTCTGTCGACTAAATAAAAATTCCTTCTGTTTAAAATTTAAATAGAACTTGAACAAATACGATGGTTCATAATATCCACGCAGACTTGCACGTAAGAGCGGGAGTTATCCGTTTTAACAAGCAGCGTATTGCACTGATACGAAATAGCTGTGTGTGTATATATGTAGATATGTATGTATATGTATATATATGTTTATATGTGTGTGTGTATGTGTATATATATGTATTTGTGTATATATATGTGTGTGTATGTATGTATGTATGTATGTGTGTATGTATATGTATGTGTATATATGTAGATATATATATATGTAGCAAAGTGTAAAATGTTATCTATAATTTTATTTATTTATTCATTTTTTTTTGTTATGAACTTCCCCAAAAGTGTTGATCCCTGTAAATAGTTTATAGTATACCAACAATATAATCGGTTGTAGCACGAGCGTTAATTAGCGTCACACCTCACAACCTGCGTGCACGGCATTTTTGGCTTTAACGCCAGAAGCGCGGTGAACGCTGTAGGGGTAGGTTGTGGTTTCAGTTTTTTTCCCGATATTTTTTTATTTTTTTCATTTACTTTGTGTTAATTTATAATCGATTTCATTTATTATTTAATAGGCAGAGGGAAGAAGACGTGCATGTGACGCTCTGTCTATTTCTTTCTTTTTGTTTTGCAAAGGTATGCTATATAAATATATATATATATATATTTCCTTTTCATTTGTTAAGAGTATATAATTATAAAATTAGGATTTTTTTTGTATAAAGCTATGTGTATTGTAAATAGTTTTCTTTGGAAATTGGAGTAATTTTTTGGTAAATAGTTTTATATGTAATGTGTTTGTATAAAAACGCGAGAAGCGCGGTGAACGCTGTAGGGGCAGAGGGAAGAAGACGTGCATGTGACGCTCTGTCTATTTCTTTCTTTTTGTTTTGCAAAGGGGTTACTGAAAGAGGAAAATAAAAGCTTGTGTTCTAACCCAACGTGCCTACGTGATAATTATTTACACAACGCAGGAAAAAGCAGAGTCGAGTCGGTTACATATATGTATGTGTATATGTATAGATATGTATATATATATATATATGTTTATGTGTGTGTGTAAATATATATATATATATATATATATATATGACAGCAACACTCATCACTTACAACGGTGACAAAACAATTACATTGACAATCATGTTACGTTATTTTCAAAATGTTTCCTTTTCTTTTTCATTGCTTCTTTAACACACTACTTCTCTGCTGCGAAGCGCGGGTATTTTGCTAGTTATACAATAAAAAACATACTGTACATTTGATTTGTGTCTGTAACAGCCGGTGTACATTTATAGCACTTGTAAAAGTTAGCGTTTTTTTTTTTTTTCACTTTTATTCTCTCAGTCACGATCACGATCCATACTACCGACCCCCCAGGGATCTAACGCTGTTAATTTTAATGTGAAACTGGGAATAACTGTAGATGTGAGTGGTGCTTTGAGACAATGGAACTGGAAATTATTTGATCTGGATGGATTAAAACTGACACACAAACGCTGGTGAATCTGCCTTCTTCGTATCTCACCGTCACCTGATTTTTTTTTATTCAGTTTTACTGAATGTTCCTGCTCACACTGAATTAGTATGCACCTTATGGTCCATGATGTCAAAGCTACACTGACATAAAAAAAAAACCCAGAGACATAGGTATATATGATATTTGGAATTATTCATTTTATGACCCGTATAGTACATTTCAGAAAACATTATGGCATGGATGCAACATTATTCATATTCATTTGCATAACATCTTGCGGTTTGTAATCAGTGACTGCGTTTTTTTCTTCTTTCCTGATCTTGCCAGTCCCCACATGTTGCTGTATGGTGCTGTTTCTTTTGTACTCCAGGACATGCAGAGGAAAGAATAGTACGGAGAGGTCAGTTCAGCACTATATAGAATCATCAGATTCAAATGTTAACAGTTCACACACACACAAGGACCGTCCTTCCTACATTTACGACATGTGTACCTGTTGTAATGTACACACTTCTCTCTCTGCTGTGGTTATTATTACATTGAAAGAGCACCTGACACTGACTCAGTTTACTTTCCTGGGAAATGTGGCTGTCTTTGAACAGAAGTTTGTCGATGTTGTATCCTCTTATGCTTTACCCATTGCCTTTACTTGTAAGAAGCAAAGACGAAGCTCCTCTGGAATGAACAGCGTCAGATCGGGGGTGAATTTATACTGTCACAGTTAGTTAGATCAGAAGGGGGTTGAGCATGAACATGACTAAAAGAAGAAAACTGAAAAAAAAGCGAACTTTTAGAAATACCTTACATTTACAGCTGGTCATTTTATGACCTGAATAGTACCAATCAGAAAACATTGTCGCACTAATGCAATATTATTCGAAAACGAACAGCGTCAGATCAGCTGTAAATGTATACATTTTGTCATTTATTACTAAAACATGAAAAACGTTTCTTTTTTAATGATGTGTTTACACAGATTGTTGTAGACACAAAACACACATCAAATTATTTCCCCTTACAATTCTGGGTAGCTCACTCCCAGATGATCAATCAAGGCAGGAACTGGGAGAACTTCTTGCCCATTCTGAGATATGGGGGAGATGGTATAGCAGGCTGCTTGCTGCTTGGGCTTATTGACACATTTAGAAGACAAAAGATACTAATGGAGAGGTGCGAAGGGATTTAAGGTGGGTCAGATTTATGAGTTTTTTCATTGGCTCCGGTAATTCTAGTGTTAATTAATTCTAAAAGTGAGTTAAAAGAGTGGATGGATGAAAATGACTGGTCTCTGAATACAGAAAATTCAGAAATGTTAGTTATTGGAGGGAATGATGATGACCACAGTGGCATCCTGTCTCAGCTCCATAAGTCATTGCTGGCCTTACCACTGTCTTCAAAACCTGACCTTTAACCTTTACCTCTATCACACAATATTCCTGATACCTCCTTCTATTTGTTCCATCCACAATGCCCTCTATGAGTTACGTCTGCATCTAATTCTCCATCTTGTTTGCAAAAACCTGCAGCCTCTCTGGGATCAGAGCTGGCCACCACTGTTATAGATGTGACTACAATGTGACTATCAACGGGTTTGTTTCTAAAAACAATATGGCAGTGCCCAAGCCGCTAACTTTCTAAATGAAAATGACTGGGAAGAAAAAAAATAACAAAATTGTGCTGCAATTATATAAAAAAATGATAACTAAATAAAAGCAAACATAAGAGCAACAATACATACTGTAAGAAGAAATTAGTGTTAGGCAGTGAGAGGTTTGAAGCACCAGCCAATTCTCATAGGTCTACAAAAATATATTATTTGCTTTCTACTGGGAACTTATGACCAGCTCTTTATTAAGTTTTTTACACTGATTTCATATGTGAAATCAGAATTAAGCTAGCAGGTCAGGTTTTTGAGATACACATCATTGACGTTTTGACACATTTGGATATCAGTATATTAAGACAATATCTGGAGTTTGGACTATGTCCCACCAAAATTGTTTTGATGTGTTTATTCTGAAAACAAACCAGAAGATAATACCAGCATATTCTCCACAAGCTCAGCACAACTCTCTGCTTTGTGACTGCCAAGAAAATTCTGGACAACCCGCATGAATGCCCATGCTGCTGATTCAGTGGGCTTCAGTTCCATTTTGAGCTCCTCGTCAAGCATCAGTTCATGGATTTCAGGACCAACAAAAACGCCTTCCTTAGTTTTGGCTTTACTTTCTCAAGATCAAACTTATTTCTTAAATGCTGAAACGCAGCAACATTTCTGTCCATCGCCCTGACAAAATTTTCAAAGTAATGGTTAATCTAATGAACAAAATGTACTAAAATGCAATGTTATGCACTTGCCTCTGGTTTGTTTGTAATCTGTAACCTCTCTCTCTCTCTCATTCCTCCTAGTGCACGAAGCAGAAAATGGCCGACAGTGGGGTAACTCGCGTTGAAATCGTAGTTGAAGAACTCCAGGCACTCGACGAACAAATTCAGAAACTCCTGTCCCGACAGAGATACCTTAGGGATCTGAAGGCCCGGCTGTTGGATAAACCGCCCTCGCCATCTGTAACCGGTGAAACATCAACCCCGCGTTGTGCCGACCTCACCCCCGCGTCTCGTAGGAGCGACCCCGTTGATGACCTCGTTGGATTTCAGCTATGCAGGCGGGGGTTCAAGGCCAGAGCACCTCCATCGGCACAAGCAAGCATCCTATCTCAGAACCGGTTTGACCCTTTCCGCGTCCCCAGTTCGCCTTCAGCTCCTGGTGATATAATAGTGGTAGGTGATTCTATTGTTAGAAACCTTAATGTCGCATGCCCTAATGCAAAATCATTTGTTTCTTGTTTTCCCGGTGCTCGTGTCCGAGATGTGATGAGACGTGCGCCAGCATGAGAAACAAAAGGAGAGGGCAGTTGGAGCAATTGTTTTGCATGCTGGCGTAAACAACATAAGGCACCGACAATCAGAAATCCTGAAGGCTGACTTCGCAGCTTTGATTAAATACACGAAGAAGAGGACCCCATCGGCAAAGATCTTTGTTTCGGGTCCACTACCTCTCGTCAGACGATCCAACGAGTACTACAGTCGTCTGCTAGGATTGAACAACTGGCTACAGGGTTTCTGCAAGAAGAAGGATGTTGGTTTCATCAACAATTGGAATCTCTTTTTGGAAAGGCCGCGTTTCTTCAAGCATGATGGCCTGCATCCGAACAGTTTCGGCGCCCGGGTCCTCTCTGAAAACATATCGAAGGTAATTCGTTTATCTTGACTATCTATCTCTGCTCTTAACCCCTTCCGAAATGATACTTTTGTGCTAGGACATGATAAGTGTTTAATAGAATCTTCCGTTGAAGTGCACAACATTAATACTGTAATAAGCAATTTCAATGCACGTAGAAAATCTAGGAAATATGGCATAAACTCCAATAATCTAATTAAAATGACTATTTTAGAGGAACAATGTATCAAAACTATTAAAACAGATCACAGATTAAACAAAAAATACACACAAAGCGGCGCTAATAAAAATAATTTAGTTCCTATTCCAAATATCAATAACGCACATAGTATTCATCTCTGCACCTCCGAAACATTAAATATGGCACTATTAAATGTTAGAGCTTTAACTAACAAAACGTTTTTTATCAACGATCTTATTAGTGATAAAAAAATAGATTTTATTGCACTAAGTGAAACGTGGCTTAACTCAGACGGCGCGACTGTTTTAATCGAATCTGCGCCTCCGGATTACAGTTTTACTCGTGCAGACCGCCAGGGGAAAAAGGGAGGCGGATTGGCTAACATTTACTCGAGCCGATTAAAATGTAAAGATGTCAGTTTTGGTAAGTTCAAGTCCTTTGAGTATCTCGCCGTTGTTATCCAAGGAGATGCTCAAGTTCTAGTATTATCCGTGTATAGACCTCCAAAATGCAACGCGTCTTTTTTTGAGGAATTCTCTGACTTAATGTCAATTTTAATTACTAACTATGACACACTCCTAATAGTTGGCGACTTTAATTTTCATATAGATAATCAGTGTGATCTAAAAGTAAAAGAATTTATGAACCTCCTGGATTCTTTTGATTTGAGGCAGCTCGTAAATCAGCCTACACATAAAGCAGGTCATACGTTAGACTTAGTGATTACTAAAGGACTGAAAGTTGATATAAAGCAGATCATTGATATTGGTCTATCGGACCATTTTCTTCTACTTTTTAATATAGAAATAATGATAAAAAACACTCATGAGAAGCATATTGTTAAAAAATGCTTCTTTGACTCAGCAGCAGCTTTAAAACTTACAAACATTCTAAGCAATCAGTCCGTTTATAGTGCCAACTATAATAGCGAGGATAATGTAAATAGTAAGGTGGAAAGATTTAATACTAAAGTGAGAGCTGCTGTTGACATAGTTGCACCTGAAAAGACAGTGAAAAAATCTTCTAGCATTGTTATACCATGGAAGACCCAAAGAGAACATGCCGCAGAGCTCAGCGTAAATGGAGGAAGACTAAACTAACTATCCACTATGAAATATTAAAAGTCAAAATAACAGAATACAATAACACTGTCCGTCTTGAGAGACGCTGTTATTTCTCCAAGATTATAAATAACAATGCTAGTAATCCCAGAGTCTTATTTTCTACAATTGATCACCTACTAAACCCAGGTAACTCAAAGGAATGCCTCCCAAGTACTTCCAGTAAAACCTGTGAGGCTATCGCTGTATTTTTCAATCAAAAAATTAATGATATTAGAAATAACATAGTATATCCCTCAAACACTAAAGATCCTCCTAAACCCCAGCATTCTGTTATAAAACAAATTAAACTCTTTCACTAGGATAGATTTACCTGATTTACAAAAAATAATATCTCAATTAAAATCCTCCACCTGCGTCCTCGACCCAGTACCAACAAGGCTTTTCAAAGAAGTATCAGGCGTGCTAATTGATAATGTTCTGGACATAGTAAATTCGTCATTAGATACGGGGGTCTTCCCAGACTGTCTTAAGACTGCTGTAGTTAAACCCCTTCTTAAGAAACATAATCTTGACCCCTCGGCTCTTGATAATTTTAGACCCATCTCTAACCTGCCTTTCTTAAGCAAAGTTCTGGAGAAAGCAGTCATTATGCAGTTAAATGACCACCTCAATAAACATGCTATTCTTGATAAATTTCAGTCGGGTTTTATAATAAATCACAGCACAGAAACTACACTCGTTAAAGTAGTAAATGATTTGCGAGTGAACGCAGACAGAGGCCATTTATCTGTTCTCATCCTCTTAGATCTGAGTGCCGCATTTGACACTATTGATCATAATATTCTTAGAAATCGCCTTAGTCAATGGGTGGGCCTCTCTGGCAGTGTCTTAAATTGGTTTGAATCCTACCTGACAGGGAGAAAATTTTTTGTTAGTTGTGGTAATTACAACTCGAAGACACATGATATCCGATATGGTGTTCCACAAGGCTCTATCCTGGGTCCGCTGTTATTCTCAATCTACATGCTTCCGTTAGGTCAGATTATCTCAGGGCACAACGTGAGCTACCACAGCTATGCTGATGACACACAGCTGTATTTATCAGTAGCACCTGATGACCCCGATTCTATTGATTCACTAACACAATGTCTGACTTGTATCTCAGAATGGATGAATAGTAACTTTCTCAAGTTAAATAAAGATAAAACTGAAATCTTAGTGATTAGCAATAATGGATACAATGAGGCTATTAGAAATAAACTGGATACATTAGGATTAAAAGTCAAGACGGAGGTAAAAAGCTTAGGGGTAATTGTTGACTGTAATCTGAATTTTAAATCACATATTAATCAGATCACTAGGACAACATTTTTTCACTTAAGAAACATAAGTAAAGTTAGACCTCTTATATCACTGAAAGATGCTGAGAAATTAGTTCACGCGTTTGTTTTCAGTCGACTAGATTACTGTAACGCACTCCTCTCAGGACTACCCAAGAAAGAGATAAATCGTTTGCAACTAGTGCAGAATGCAGCTGCTAGAATCCTAACTAGGAAAAGAAAATCCGAACACATTTCTCCAGTTTTGATGTCACTACACTGGTTACCTGTGTCATTCAGGATTGACTTTAAAATTCTGCTTATGTTTTATAAAGCCTTAAATAATCTCGCCCCATCTTATATATCGGAATGTCTGACGCCTTATATTCCAAATCGTAACCTCAGATCCTCAAATGAGTGTCTCCTTAGAATTCCAAGAACAAAACTTAAAAGAAGTGGTGAGGCGGCCTTCTGCTGTTATGCACCTAAAATCTGGAATAGCCTGCCAATAGGAATTCGCCAGGCTAATAGTGTAGAGCACTTTAAAACACTGCTGAAAACATATTACTTTAACATGGCCTTTCTATAACTTCAATTTAACTTAATTTAACCTAATCCTGATACTCTATATGTTCAATTTCCTCATAATAACTATTCAGGGTAGCTCTAAAATCCATACTGACCCCTACTCTCTTTTCTGTTTCTTTTTCCGGTTTCTTTGTGGTGGTGGCCTGTGCCACCTCCACCTACTCAAAGCTCCATGATGCTCCAACAATGATGGATGGATTAAAAGGCAGAAGTCTACATGGCCATCAACATCAAGCCCTTCCGTGAGAACCCTAAATCCAAAGAGGACTGTTTCATTTATGTTAGGTAGAATGCCCAGAGGGGACTGGGCGGTCTAATGGTCTGGAATCCCTACAGATTTTATTTTTTTCTCCAGCCGTCTGGAGTTTTTTTTTTGTTTTTTCTGTCCCCCCTGGCCATTGGACCTTACTCTTATTTGATGTTAATTAATGTTGATTTATTTTGTTTTCTTATTGTGTCTTTTATTTTTCTATTCTTTATTATGTAAAGCACTTTGAGCTACTGTTTGTATGAAAATGTGCTATATAAATAAATGTTGTTGTTGTTGTTGTTATGTTAAGGAAACAGTAAAACCGGCAACCGTCAAAGTCTGAGTTGTGTCATTATGCTTAAGAGTCATATAAGACCTGGTAATCAGTAACAAATATTTTTCCGCTAATTAAAAATGAATAATTTTTAAATAAAATTAAAAATGACAAGATAAACAACTCATAGCTGTTAGTAGCGTGTGGCATCTCTAGTAGAATTACTGGCATTTATCAAAATGGCTATCCATCTTTACTGTCCAATCATCCTAGTTGTCCAATACCTGGAACATCATAACTAAAAAATGGGACATGCTGCTGGACGAAAACGGTTTTCAGATTTGCAGTCAGCAAGTGAAATTTTTTAAAGAACATGTGAAAGAATCTCAGTAGCAAAATGGCTGTTGACCAGTGTTATCCCTAATTCATTTTGGGTGATTAAAAAGTGGAAAACAAAACATAATCAAGGATACCAAAGAAGCTGGCATCAGTTGAGGCAAAAGAAAGTTGACACTTGGGTGAATCGCTACATCTTCTTAGCAGTCAACTTCTCTACTGAATGCCCAACTCCGGTGGCCCTGAGAGTTTTACATTGGCATCTCGGAAAGGATGAGGCTTCACAGTACAACTGAAAACTGGGTTACTCATTGCCCGGGCAGAGATGGAGTTAGTGACAGCACCCCCTCTCTGTTTGAAGTGGCATTGCCTACAGTACCTGGAGACTTGAACATGCCACAGAGGTGTTCAAGCTTGACGATTTAAAACTAGTTCTGATCTTGCTATGTTTTCCCCTCCATGTGTCCATTTCCCTCTCCCCTTCTTTCTCTGACTGTAAGAATATTTTGCCTGAAGAAGGGGCCTGAATTTCCTTGAAACCTTGCATATTGTAATCATTTTAGTTAGCCAATAAAAGGTGTCATTTTGCTAGACTTCTTATTGCATCCGCCTGTAAGATAAATGCTGTCATGCTGGTATTTTCATGCACTTGGCTTATTTGCACAATGTTTACACATATAATTAGACTATTTTTAAACTCACTAAACATTGGATTTAACACAGTCTTAACAAATGAATTCTTTTATACCTTACACCTAATTGTAGAGGTCGGCGATAGCAGTTTCCACTTTTATGAAACAATGTTCATTTCTGCCTGTGTTACTACTGCAAAGCTAACGTTAAAACAACTCGGCAAAGAGTGGGTAACGAGGCACTGCCTGGAATTCATTAGTAGACAGACACATCTGTTTTTCAACAAGAAAATGTTCGTGGGCAATAAAGAGACCAGTTCTGCCATCAGTATTATTAAGTTGATAAATTAGGAGCAGTACAAACAACGTGTGTATTACAACAAGCACTGCATTTATTTCATGGATGTATAAAATCACTTCAGATATTTTTAATAAGCACGCTGAAACAGCAGGTGCTGTCCAGGGACAGCCCTTATAATATATTTAACATACAAATCTGGAATGAATTAATGAATATTATATATAACAAAAGATCAGCCTGGTCTACTCAAACATAAACTAATAAATTATAATTTATGTCAGACACACAGAGACATCAACATCTATTATAAAAAAAAAATCTTGGGAGGGAGACTAGGGAGATGAGACGTGATCTTCTTGGAAGACAATTTGACGTCCTGCGAGAGACACTTTAACCTCACGTGAGACAAGGCAGTGAAACAACATTTAAAACAAGTTCATGGACATCTAACCAGACAGTTTTTGGAATGCTTTTGGCAGACACACTTCATGTGCTCCCAGCTTTTAAAATAACAACAAGCGACAAGCAGAACACGCAGCTCTCCAGAAACAGCAAGCCAGCAGATGATCCAACCACTTCTCCTTAGCTTGCGTAATGCCCCCCCCCCCCCACCATTCACAATACGAGTGGCAGAGACGCGAAGTGGCAAAAGGACAGCTGCTGTATAGACTTTTAAATGATCGATGAGCAGTGCGACAAGCATTAGACACAGCGCGCCAACAGCAGCAATCTAGCAGATGATCCAACCGCTTCTCCTTAGCGTGCGTTCAGCCGCCCCCCCTTCACAACACGATCAGCGTTATACGTCCTGCGAGAAAGAGATTTAACCATGCCTGGGGTTGGAAATAAAGGACAAGTGTTGTTTTTACAAAAGTTTTAAAGTAAAAGTGAAAATAATGCATATGTAACAATTCCCATGAAAATAACAATCACTTTAAATTTTATATCCGGTAAACCAAACCTGGGGGTGGGCGAGCAAAGCGAGTTCTTAGATATTAAAGAAATGGTTTTACAATTTTAAAATTGTAAAGTCATAAATACAATTCTCACATTAGTTAACGTATGTCGGAGTTTCAGTTACAGGAGCCTCTCCTTGTAGAAAAGAACAGAAGGCACAGCCTAAAGTGTTATTCCATCTCGTGCACACATCGACACTCAAACAAGGACAATTTACAGTCTCTGTACGTCTTTGTGGACATGTGAAAAAAAAACTGCATTAACATAACATAACATTACACAGGTATACATTGAGATATGAGGGGCAGTCAAAATGTTCCCGTAATTGTGATACAGCAGGAGAATGAAAGATCAGATTACGCACACGTTGTTGTTGTGGGGAGCACAGCACATCTGTAGAGCAGTTACAACAGGTCTGGATTGCTTTCCGCGTGTGGTGCCACTAGCGTATCTGAAGCTAATTTCTCCAATTTGCACATGAACTTGATGTTAGCATGCTGTTCGAACTGCGACATTGCGTGGAATTACTATGCACACGTCTAACTCAAATGGTAATTAAAATAAAATTTTTGACTTCCCCTTGTATTTGTTTTGATTATTTCATTTTTTTTATATATTAGGGGGCCTTGCCCCCTGCTCGCTTTGCTCACCCACCCCCTACCCCCGGGCGCACCACGCGTCAACCACATTGCATCTCTGCCGCACGCGTCACTTCGAACATTTAAAAGCCTGTACAGCAGCTGTCCTTTTGATTCACTGCTTTGTCTCGCGGGACGTTAAGGTGTCAGATAAAATGACGTCTTGTCTCCTTCCAAGCCTTCCAATATTTTTTTTTTATAATAGAGAGATATTTTTAGGAACTAAATCAACAAATAAAAAAACGTTTTCTCCATTATGTAACATTTTTCACAAAAAATATTCTTTAGCTGTCATTAGCTAAATCATACCTAATATAGCTATGATTAATTAAATAGCAATATTTTTTGTTATGGATAATTTTTTTGAATTTAATACTTTCAAATATGTGTTTAACCTGTTTGGTGGTAACACCCTAGCAACTCTCAGGCTTGGAATTCTATGTAAAAATGGTGAACCCTGAGTTGTTCATGGGGTAAGCTGTTCATAACCTTTTTTTGATGAGATATACAGGGTCAACCCTTAATAACGTTCAAGACAGAATTCTGCTGCCATCTTGTGGACGAAATGACATCAAACTGCAAAAAAAAAATCATGACTATTTCTATACTCTCTGTCTACTCTTGCCCAGCTCTCAGAACACTGACATATGCTATTTCGATTATACACTCACCGACCACTTTGTTAGAGACTTATTCAACTGGTTTTCAATGCAAATATCTAATCAGCCAATCACATGGGAGCAACTCAATTCAGTTCAACACGTAGACATTGTCAAGACGACATGCTGAAGTTCAAACCAAGCACCAGAATGGGGATAAAAGGTGATTTAAGTAACTTTGAATGTGGCATGGCTATTAGTGCCAGACAGGCTGGTCTGAATATCTGCAGAAACTGCTGATTTACTGGGATTCTCACACACACCCATCTCTAGGGTTTACAGAGAATGATCCAAAAAAGGAAAAATATCCAGTGAGCAGCACTTGTCTATCTAGTGACCTGAGATGAGGTTTGGACTCCTTCGGTACTGTGTCAGTTACGGCACTACGGTCATGTGCCGCGTTTCCCCATGGGAGATCCAGCTCACAGGATCCTCATTGTTGAGGACACGAATGGCTGGACCAGGCCAAAGGGATGCCCACGTAACATCTGGCTGCAGGGTGAAGGGTGGGACTGGACCACGTGTCTGCCTGGGGGGTTGCCAACTAGGATGCCGAGCTGTTTTGTCTTATGGTGGGCATGGCAACATGCTGTATCAGTGCATGCTCCCCGACCTGACTTGACCTGCCACTCTATGATAACTCATTAAGATTCAACCACAACATGTATATCTATAGCACATTTTCATACAATGTAGTGCTTTACAAGATGTCAAAGAGAAAGTTAAAAGAAAAGAATAATAAGTAAAATTAGGGGAAAAAAAATCTATACAATCTTATAAAACAGATCTATAACTAGTAGAAGATACAATAACATGATGAAAGTCTCTGAAGAGGAGCCCGGTAATAAGGTCAGATGGCTGGGAGGACAAAAAAGAAACAAGCATAAAAAAAAAAAACCTCCAGTTAAGGCCAAAAGACCACCCAATCTCCACTGGGTATTCTACCTAAAGTAAATGTTCTTAAATCGTTCCACATTGTTTCCAGACTATATATGAGAGGATCTGATGCAGTGGATCTTGTGGACCGCTAGGACACCCAAGGTCACTCCAGCATCAAAGGTGGGTGCACAGGGGTATCACCTTGATCAGGTGGTGGCAGCAGCACAAAACAGCTCCACAGAAGAACCAGCTAAGACAGCAGAGGAAAGTAGAGTTTAGTAAAGACTGCAAATCTCTGAAGAATATGATAATAAAATACAGTGGCATGTAAATGAAATGCTGTAAAGCCAGTTTTAGAACAAACTGAAAACTAAACCATTAGCTGAATCAAGCAATAGCGAGGACAATGTGAACTGGTCATCAGACGTTGACCCAGATGTTCAAACTGATCCATACGAACAGCACTGTGTGACTGAACCGCCATGATAAGCCTGGTAAATTCAGCAGTCTGAAGATTCCACTGTGGTACAAGTAGCTGTGGGGCAAAAAAGCAAAATGGTTGAAATCAAGTAGAAGGACAAGGAAGATTTTAGCCTCCTAACTGTGCAAGTCCATGTCAGAAGCCAAAAAGTCATCTGTTTTTCTTGTGGTAAGCATAAGAAGGTTAAAGCAAAAGAGTTTTTTTTTTCTTTTTTTTTTTTTTATAAGGTTAGACAAAAAAGAGGAAAAAAAAATAAAAATGTTTTATGAAGCCCGCACACATTTGTACACAATTTAACCTTTATAAATCACAGTTCCCTGCTGTAGTGGTAAATGTGTGTATCTGAACGTACCTCAGACTCTGCCTTGTTGCCACCCTGAAACAACTGCATAAGGATCATGTTAATCAAACATTCACATTGTACTCATGATGATGTAGACCTTCCTTGACTGGTAGATGCACCTAGCTATCACATACAGCACCATCAGTCAGCAAAATGTTTGCCAACACTACTTTAAAGTAAATGAATTCTGTGTTAACCAAGGCCACCGAACCACAATGATTGTCAGACTCATCACAGACATTTACTGAAATGAAACTGGTTACGGTAGAGGCATATTCCCAAAAGGCCGCTACACCTCTCTTCGATTATGATCAGAATAATGTCAGTCATTGTCCAACCCGCAATATCCTAACTACAGGGTCACGGCGGTCTGCTAGAGCCAATCCCAGCCAAGGCCTTCACTAAATTAGATCACGCACATAATATACTGCTGTCTAGTTACACTACTTATGCTGCTTTTATATAAGCGGCAGATCAATTTTGTTTTTTCTCGTAGGATTTGTGGTCATCCGAGGGAATGACAAACTTGACAAAAATAGATTTTGGGGCGCCAACCCCACTGGCACCGCTTATTTTAAAAGAAAACAAAAAGAGATGCTCGATGGGGTCAAAACGGAAAATAACAGCCTCCAAGTAACGTGTTACTGACTGATTCTGAGCATTTCTTCTAAGCTTTAGAGGAGCTCCTTCTCTCTGGTAACTCGGTCATGAAGTGATGCCTCCTTGCAGGGCAGTTATGTTTTTATGGCCCAGGGAAAGGAAGGACTGAAGTCAGTTGCCCTCACTGGGTGGTTTCTCAGTTCTGTGGAGGAAAAGGAGGACCACACATTTAGCGGCATTACACCCTCTCAGTCCTGGGTGGAACTACTTACCTAGGAGAAACCCGGAGGGTGTCCCTCTTACGTGCATGAATGGCAATTTCAAAGAGAAAACAGAAAGGATTTCAGTTGTAGTTTAGTATGGGACAAACTCAAAACAATAGATGTGTAGAGTGTGCAGAGAAGTACAAGACAGGCAAAGAGAGACGTTATTCTTCTTCTCGACGGGTGGTTTCTTTCCTTCCTGAGCTCAGTTTAGGATATTAGGGTTATGGTGTGACAGGTCTTCCGCCCCAATCAAACTCCCCATCAGCCTCTGTCCTCAGAGAAGGTTGCACTGTGCTTGAGGGAGTTCAGGTGCTTAACGGCAGAAGTGAGAGCCCTGCAGGAAAGGGGATACACATGGGGTTAATTGATCGGAAGACAAAGTATTCTTGTACATTGCTTCTGGCACTGAAAACTATTTTGAAGTAAATCACTCAAATAAGCAGTTTTGGCATTATGCCCTTATAAAGGATGCCAGAAAATGATAAAAACTGAGGTAATGTAAGTTATGTTCTTGCTTGTTCTATACTATCGATCTATTGTTATAACATTATGACTTATCATTATAGTGTCAAAATGTAATAACATCTTACTTTTATAAATCAAAATGCTTGGTTTTCAAAATTGTTTTAAATTGCTGGTGAGGCTAGGGTTAAAGTGTCAAAGTGCTAAGGAGGGCAATGCAGGGCTCAAAGAGTGAATTAATTTGCAAAAATTCCTGTAATTCCGTTTTCTTTTTGTCATTCTGAGGTATTGAATGTTGTTTGACGAGGGAAATAATAAAATGAAATGATTTTAGCACAAGGCTGCAACCCACTAAAAAGTGAAAGAAGTGAAGGAGCCTGAATACTTTCTAAAGGTGCCGTTTTTGCATTGTTTATCATTTGCTTGGTATTTGAAATGATGTATTATTAATTATGTTTGCCTCCAAGGTACACACATTTTTCAAAGAAGGAATTTATATCAGTATGCTTTAAAAATCCAACTCTTTTCTCTGCCAATATTCATCTCTCAGAAAATGGAGGTGTGACTGACATTCTGTAGCTTTCTTCAAACACTGCCTAATGCGGCTTCTTAGAGCTTTTAGACACACAGTTACTCTCTAAACAGGCTGCCTCCCATCTTGTCTTCTGGATGGCTTTTGAAATTAGGAGAGAAGTGCATTTAGGGTTAACTCTCCCGTTTCTCTTTAAAACAGAGCTCTGGTGAACACAGACGGAGGATTTCAGTATTCATTTTAATGCACTTGTACCATTTCTATCTTGTAGTTAGAAAAGTGATCAGCAGTATTTTTTTCATCGTTTTACCAGTAATTTTATCATAATAGAGCTCCACTCTGTCACAATGAAAATTTAGAACATTTCCATCGTTAAAAACTTTTTTTTTCTAGAATGTAAAAAAGAAGAAATCACTACTTTTAGGGTAAAATCAAATTTAGCTTGTTTGTTGCTCAACAAAGAGATAATTTTTAAAAAGATAATTTTTTTAATAGATTTTGCCTCCCAATGACCAGTCCGCTCATACCATCCCTCCTACATCAACAGCTCCTTCCACATCAACTGGAAAGGCCAGTTGATGGTCCACCTCTGACCATTAGTATGGGTTGTTCATAACTGAGGACCAAGTAGGGAGACATCGGAAGGAAGCTACACACAGGAAAAGCCACTGGACCAGATGGAGTCAGTCCCCAAGTTCTTAAAGACTGTGCTGACCAACTTTGTGATGCCCTCTGTCACTAAGGCTACAGAAAGTTCAGCTGCTATGGAAAACATCTGGCATTGTTCCTGTTCCAATGAAAAAAGACGCCTCTTCACCTTTTGACTACCGAGCAGTGGCACTTTGTGAAGACTTTTGAGAGGCCAGTCCTGGACTATAGTGTGGTAGACCACCTGGAACCACTGCAATTTGCCTATCGGACAAATATTAGAGTGAAGAATACAACTATCTATCAGCTCCACAAGGCTTATTATCACCTGGGCAAAGCTGGCTGAACTGAGAGGATTCTGTTTTTTGATTCCTCCAGTGCCTTCAATACCATCCAGCCATCTCTGTTAAGGAGCCAGCTCAGAGACATGGAGGTGGATGAGCCTGTGGTGTCCTGGATAATGGACTGTGTGTTGGGCAAACCTCAGCTTGCGAGAGTTAAGGACTGTGAGAACAAAATTGGAGCACCACAAGGAACAGGCCTGTCTGCTTTTCTCTTCACTCTGTACACCTTTGGCTATAAATATAACTCCAGGTCAGGTCTGAAATCCTCAGATGAGATGGAGGAGAGGAGTCAGGTGGAGAACTTTATTTCTTAATGCAAAGAGAATCGTCTGCAACTTAACATCAGCAAAACCAAGGAACTGGCTATTGACTTTCACCGAAGCAAACAGCCTCTATGTGTGATCACTATTCAGGGAGTGCATGTGGAGGTGGTCAACTCCTTCAAGTACTTGGGGTCAGCATCCATGGCAGGTTGGACTTGTCTCAGAACACAGATGACTTAGAGAAGAAAGGGCAGAGCAGGCTTTTCTGCCTTAGGAGACTCGGTTCTTTTAATGTGGGCAGCAACATCCTTCACATCTTCTGTGATGGCCAGTGCGATTTTGTACACTGTGGTGTGCTAGGCTGGTAACATCACTTCAAAAGAGACCTACCGAATCACCAAGCTAATTAAAAGAGCAGGCTCAGTTATGGGATGCACTCAGGACACCCTGGAGATCCTAGTAAAGGAGAGAGTTAAAATAAAATGGAGTGCCATTATGAGCAATGCTGTACATCCTGTCTGTGACACACCAGCACTAAGGACTTTCAGCCAACAAATTATTCGGCAGCAGTGTGTGAAGAAACTTGACTGGGGCTCTTTACCAAGAGCAACACGCCTGCCTGTCTATCTATCTATCTATCTGACTGATGCCTGGAATATGAAGAATTGATCACCTCAAATAGCACATCGATTGGAGGCAGCATTTTCATACATGAATGTATTATTTGTCAACATTATGAAATAATAATACAATTTCTATATATATAAAATCCAACGTCTGTCTTTCTGTATGTCTGTCTTCTTTTCACAAGAGAACTTCTTAACGGATTTAGATCGGGGTTTTTCTATAATTTGCTTGAACATTCTGGTTGATTTTGTGACTTCTTTCATTGTGCTAAGTATTATTGTCTGCTTGCAGCACCGATTTATTCACGTGAATCCGAGAGAGAGGCTACGGGCCGAGGGGAGGGGGAGGAGGAAGCAGCACCTCAGGAGTAGGGAGCCAGGCGGGGCCCTCCTCACTCATGTACCAGCCTCCGTTTGTGTCGCTCTACCTCTCGCCACCTGTTGGAGTGTACCTTGCCTCCACTTAGCTAGCGATACCCGTTTGTTCAGCAGACATTATCATCTAGAGATTGTTAAGGAGTAACGTTTGACATTTTTGAGAGAGAGAACACAACTACATGTTTTAGAGGGTAGCTGTTTATTGGTAGAGATATCACGGCCACCTGCTTTTCTCCCCATGCGAGGGATGCTCTCCCATCAGTGTGGTGCATGCGTACGGGAGCCGTTCTCAGCCCTACCACCTTCGCCGTCACCTCCCCTCCCTCTTCATATCTTAAATCATTCTTGAGGCAGAATGAAGACTTGAGAGCCAGCTTAAGTGAAAAATTAAAGAAAACGTACTAAGTACAGGGTGCAGCAGAAATAACTCCTACATTTCGAAAAATCACTGTGGGGTCCCCAAAGCAGGTAGAGGGGTGCCGTCTGTTCCGTTAGGTACGGTACATAATAAAGTTTTCAGTCGTCACCATTCCGTGGTCGGTTGAGCATCGAGGCTTTGTAGTGGAGGCTTTTTTCAAAAATGCCGAATCTGTAGCTGCGACGCAGAGGGTGTTTTGCATGCGGTTTGGTTTACGTGCTAATGAGAGTGTTCCAGACCGGAAAACGATTTTGCTGTGGGTTCAAAGAGTAAGGAAAACAGGAGGTTTTCAAACATCGTCCTCGGTCCTTGGACCAACTAAAGGAGTCTATTCAAGAAGAAACTGAAGGAATTTCGCCCAACATGCTAGTGAGAGTGATGGAAAACTTCCAAGAACGGCTCCAAATGTGTATCAGCCGAAAAGGCCACCATTTGGACAATATCATTTTTAAAACCTAAAGTAAAAAAACCTTTTTATACTACTTTTGGGAAATAAAAAGTTTTTGAAAATACCACGTAGAATTTTTTTTCAATCCCCCTTTGAAATGTGGGAGTTTTTTCTGCCGCACCCTGTACTTGCAACACAAACACTGACTTAATCAGTTTTAATGTGAAAAGATGCCGACGAAAGCAGAGAAGAAGCTGGCCGCTATGATGGAGAAAAGATGATCTGCTCAGGAAGCAGCAAGTGCATCAACCTCTGAGCAAATGAATGGTAAACGTACAGAGAAAGAGGATGAAAACTAGGAATGCTCGAGTCAAGTGTATTCACTACACGTTATTGTGCAGTGCACCGTTATATATATATGACATGTCACTTTCTAACCTGCTAACCTTCTCAATTCAGACCAGAGCCATGGTGGGGTGCTAGAAACTCTCCCAACTAGTGTAGGGCGCAAGAACAAACCCTGGTCAGTGCACCAGTCCATGGTGGGGCAAATACACAAACCACACACACACACACACACACACACACTAGGGCCAATTTAGCATACTTACCTTCCTAACCTGCATGTCTTCGGACTGTGGGAGGAGACTGGAGCATCAAGAAGAAACTCGTGCAGACCCAGGAAGAACATGCAAACTCTATGCGAGGAGTCTCCTTACCATATTGCAGTAACACTACCACTGCCCCACCCTATATATATATTATATCAAGTAAGCGAACCAGCAACTGTGGTGCAACCTCTGAGGCTTTGCCTCAGGCACTGACATCCAAGGTTCGATCCCCACAAGGGAAAGCAAAAATGCATACACTTGATGAGCCCCAAATAGAGCAAAATATGTGTTTTCTACTATTTGTATTATTTGGCAGGTACTGTATATCATGTCTATGATCTGCTTCTTGCAACTGAGAGAGCAAGGCAGATGCCTGCCGACTGGCTGACTGACCACAAGCATTACCTGCTAGGTAGCCACCCAAATATCAGATTGTGATCAGACCTATATATATATATATATATATATATATATATATATATATATATATAAAACTAAAAGATGGTGATAATAATAAGCAGGCCAACATAATGATTCTAATTCCTAGTTTTAGTTTATGCTAGGGTGACACTTCAAATCCCTGTCATTACTAAAAGGTAATTATATGATTATATTTTCAGGATTAAAATATTGTTGATATGTAATTGGATGCTGAATGTGCAACAGTCAAGAGGATTCTTAGATCTTTTAGCTTTAGCTTATGAAAAATGGAATAAAATTAGCAATAAAATCCAAGGATTATCTCAGCTTCTCTCAGAAATGTTTAACAGGAGTGTGCTTATCAGTAACTGGGATGAATAGTTGAAAATACGGAGGCACATCTTACACCATCAATATTAATACAATTTTGTGCCAATCAAAGCCAAAAAGATCACCCCTAAAAGTTAACTAAGAGACGTACTTACAGCAGCTTAGACATATAGATATACGCACACGCACACGCACACACATACTGTACAAAAGAAATTGTTTAACAGTGTGAGTGTGTGTGTTCAAAGCAAGTTCTCCTGGGTTGATAATTTGGGCCATTTTATACACAAACTAGAAGCTGCTAATTTGCTTTTAGAATACACTAACATCAAACCCAGCAATCCAGTAATGTGCCACCTGAGGAATCCTTGTAATTAATTCTAATGGCATTGCCAATTAATTGTCTAAGATTAAAGGACTCAAACAACCCTTTACTCAAATCAAATTTTGGACACAGTCAATCTCACTTTACACTACCAGTTAATGTAAGTATTAGAATACAGAAAAGGGCAGAATAAGAAATGAGACAATCAAATGTACAACAAAAGTGAGAGAGAATATCAAAGAAAGTACTGAAAAGTAGGTTCGAAGTGGTATGAGCATGTGATTAGAGCGAGAGACAATAAATAAGTGGGCAAAAGACTGATGGGAATGGAAGTCTGGGGGAAGAGAAAGCAAGGGAGGCCAAAACAAATGTGAATGGATAAAGTCAAAGAAGATCTGAAGGAAGAGAGAATGGCTGGGGAGGGGGTGCAGGACTGAGCTGTTTGGAGAAGGTTAATTAAGAGCATTGACCCCACATATAAGTGCGAAAAGATGAAGAGGAGGAAGAAGAAGGAAGAACTACATAATAAACAAGAATAGCTGTGTCAGATATTTGAAATTTTACCATGTGTGTTTTAGTTTAAATTTCAGTTTCAGTTTGTTTCAGTTTACAGTCTAAATATTCTCGATAGTGGACCATAGAGGGTTACAGCCTTAGTAAAGGATCAAAAATCAAAAAGAACGTCATAATCGTACTCACTGACCTTGAAATGGTCCACAATGATACCCCACATGCTTTGTCATTTTGAACCTTCTAGGAGTAGCTCTTAGAGGGCTGGGACAACTGGTTAAGAATCAAATATCAAAAAATGATATATAATAGTGGTCATCAACCTTGAAATAGCATAAACTGAAATTCCATTTGCCTATATTACCAATCCTCATTTTTTTCAGTTTTGTGAAAAGGAATAACTTTGACCTATTGCATCCCATTAGGGGGTAAACACTTGAGGCCTCATATATAAACGGTGTGTACGCACAAAAACAGCCATTTCCACGCTCACATGTATAAAAACTAAACTTGGCATAAAGCCATGCACATTCTCACAGCAGCTCCCCCCCTTGCGTACATGCGTTTTGGCTCGGTTTTGCAAACTGGTGGCACCCAGCGTCAAAGCAGTGCTACTGTTCCTGTGTGGTTTCACTTTCTTTTTTAGATTCACATCCATGACGAGGGCTTTATCAAATACACTGAAATTAACTGCATATCATTTATATATTTAAGACACCTTACTGTAATTAACCTGTCAAAATATAATGGTGCACGGAATGACCAAGCTATTCCAAATACCACAGCTGCTTTAGCATTGTTACTCTCAGTGCACCACTCAGAGTATTTTAACCCACTGTACCTGAGTGTGGAATTAAAGCTGTACAGTAGCTGACTAGAAAGCTCTACGGCAGATTGTGTCAAAAGCATAGAAGGTTATTCCAGACATGGAAGACATTTATAGCACACGCTGCCTCAGGAATGCCACCATTATCTGCATGGACTCCACTCAGCCATGCACACATTCTATTTGAACTTCTCCCATCTGGCAAATGCTTCAGAGCCTTTCCTGCACAGACATTGAGACTCAGAAACAGCTTCATCCTACAAGCTATAAACGCACTCAATCAGTCCATCAAGTACTCCTGGTAGAACTGTTTGTACTTATAATTACAGTGACCTTATTCTAAATTTGCACTACAACTGTAACATTGCACAACCTGAGCTGCTTTATGAATCATTTGCACTATCTGCACTGTATGTACATGTATATTGTACTTAGGCATTCATACTGTATATTTTTTTATCATTTTTATAGTATTATTATTATTATTATTATTATTATTATTATTATTATTATTATTATTATTTTAGCATTTTATACGAAAATATGTTTATGGAGGATTTGCATATTGAATCTCATTGTACCATACAATGACAATAAAGGAATTCAATTCAATTCAATAGAAGAGAGCGCGTATTTACAGGCTTCTAAGTCATTTTAGATTTCCAAGAGCTATTCTCTCGGAGCTGTGTGCTGTTAGAATACTAGGATGTATACTTAATATCATTTTTAAGATGAAATGCATTAAAGTACTGCATGTATATTGCATTATACAGATAAATTGCTAACTTCATTTAAATCATGTATATTATAATGCAGTGGTGCAGCAGTAGCAATGAGGTGACGCCGTGTCCAGGGAATGTTCCTGCATTGCGCTGTATACTTACTGGGACTGATGCAACCTTGGATGGATAGACGGATGAAATAATTAAACACATATTATGAAGATTTTTCAATGCTCCTTAAAACCTTCGGAGAATCGGCATTCTAAGCTTACAGCTGGTTTGACATTTATTACAGAGCTCATTGTGTGGTGATTGGTTACGTGGAAAAAGAAAACAGAAGGACAAGAATTGAGGGTTGGTACATTTGACAGACGCAGTACTGCTGTAATCAATTATTTCATGCTTAATACATGTTTTAATGCATTTCATCATGAAAATTATATCAGGTATACATCTTAGTATTCTAAATTGTTCAGAGAGCTGTAATATCATGAATATAATGTATTCTGTGTGGAGATCAGTGTCTGCACACTCCTGTCTACAAAAGAGAAACCCCGTTTAAGAAGCATGTAGTGATTCACACACAGAACACATAAAATACGAAGCATTTAACATGCTACTTTAGTTACGATGGGGTTTGAGAAACTAATAGATTAAACATCAATTTTAAGAAGAAGTTTATGACATTCTACTTTAATGACAAAATAAACTACAAGATTAAAGTGGAAATTACGAGATTAAAGTGGACATTTCAATCTTTTTTCTTCACTGTGTCCCTATTTTTTTTTTCTTGTCTCTGTACCCTAATATGCTTTCGTATGACACTCAGATGGTGGGTTACAACTCGCCTTCACAGCGATTTTAATATCTGACTACTTCTTTTTTATTTCGGGCACTGTGCGATTTTCTGAACTTGAAATTTTAAGTGTCTCCTTGCACTCTGTATCACTCAGTCAACTTTTTTTTGTTGCTTATACCACTGCTTAAGCCAACCAACAGTACGTTTTTCCTTGCCTCCACTTCGCATTCAGTAAAATTCTTTTTTCCATGTGCTTCTGCCAATGTCTTTTCACAAAACGCTGAAGTTAAAGGGCAATTTATATTGATTTGCATATTCAAAAAGGGCGTGATTCTCGGGGGAGTTGGGGTGGGACAGCAGGCGTGTGCACGTGCATTACATTTCATGCTGACCGGGATTTATGGAGCAGAAGTGTATGCACAGTTTTGTGCATCTGAAGTTTTTTGTGCGTTATGTACATTTCCACTTTTGTCCATACACAATGTTTTAGTGTGAATTCTACGCACTCCGTTACACATGAGGCCCCTAGGTGTTGATTGATGTTGCATGTACAACATCAAATCCTTCTGATCATTTTTGCAAATGACACCTATTGGTGTACTATTTATCATAAGAGTCTAATTTCCTCCACAAAGCATTAAATTAGATTAGATTAGATTAGATAAACTTTATTAATCCCATGGGGAAATTCAGATGCATATTGCAGCAGAAATATAAAAAACAAGGATACAGACTCAGGGGACAGAAAATGCATCCAATCAAACAATAAAGTAATAAATAAAAATCAGCTTAACAAGTACTTTGGATGGATGCTCTGGATTACCTGATAAAACATGTCCAGAAATTGCCTGCAAAAGTGCATTTTTTGGATCTAGAGAACTACATATGAGGGGGAAACACTTAAATGGTTGACATCTTCCATAACAAGACATTGAGACGAGTCAAACGATATATCATATGTGAGGATTTTCTTGTACCAGTGAGTTAAAAAAAATAAAGTGATTTCTTATGAACCTTATTCATTTCACAGTAACAGGATGAAATTCAAAATCATTCAATAGATGATACAATTATCAACAAAAATAAACACACAGTGAGAGCAGAAAAGACACACACAGACGTGTAAGTATTGTTAATTTAACTTTTATTGACTACCGTTGTTTGCATAATAAGTAGACTGAACCGAAACTGGAAAGATGGTGGCTACTGTGACATACTAATACAACAACTAAATAAATCTAAAGAAACATTGCACAAACTTTAAGAGATAACAATAAGAATGCAATTATAAAATATATTAGTTTGCAATCTGTCACTATGAAATATTTCAACTTGCTTCTTTTAATGTCCATTACTGGTGTGTCCAACTGATCACATTGTAAGCCTCAAAGTGTTTTGTATAACCACTCACAATGAAAACTGTGATAACGGTGCCTCTAGCCTATTAAATGAGCATAAAATGACTTCTCTTCAAGTCATACAGTATTGTAATTAGCAGGCCCTGATGTCATCTTAACCCTAACTAATCGATTTCAATGTGCATCCACAGGCGAAGGACAAACAAACACGAAATAACTATGCAATATAAATTTACCTACTCATTAAACTCAATCTCGGTACTGTCCTTCTCAAAAAGGGGCAAAAGCGTTTTTCACTTTCCAGAGCTGTCAGAAGGAGAGAATGTTTTCATGAATCGATGCCCTCTGGTGGAATCAGGAAAGACTGCAAGTTCTTACAAAACATCTGTGATAAAGGAGCAGTCAGGTTTTGTGTGTGTTACTTGGAAGAAAACAATTTCTGTTATAGAAGAGCTCAAGAGGAATGAGTCTGCGATAAACAAAAGACACCTCAGACATCGTGGTCTGCAGATAGCATCTACAGTAGAGTGGGCCTTAGCTGGTGTTGGAGACTCTGTATTAAAAATCAATAATGTTGTAAAGATGACTAAAAGCTGATTTAAAATTGCTACAAATCACAATGCTGTATAGCAAAGCCTAAATTATAAATGCCTCATCACAAAAAGAACTTCAATAAATATCTACCAACAAAAATTATGTGTTAGTGGCTCCGTCGTTCTAGTTCTACCTTATTCTGAAACACAGCATGTGCTAAAAAATCGCTTTTCCTTCTGTTTCATCATGGCTTGGCTGTATTGCACTTATTGACAACATGCAGGCATACTGTACATTTTGACCCTAGAATGCTAGGGTTCTTCTTCAACCAGGGGAACTTTGGTAGGAACAAACTTCTATCAGCATGCTTCGTTTCTCGACACAACCAAGTTAGCCTTCTCTATTCAAATGTTAAAGGATACGTTTGGTATTTTTCAAGTCAACGTTCCCTTATGCACCTGGTAGCACTACGATCACCACCGCCTAAAAGAGCACCGTTACATCCTCAGTGGAAGAGCTGCTCATCTGATGAAAGGGTGAATATCCGAAGTGAGGAAAAAAGTTATAAGCTGGTCTGGAGGTGTAAGTCGCGAAGATCTGGAGCAAGTGGAAAAGTAAAGTGGAAAAGTTTCAGACCTGAGGCCTCATGTATAATGTTGTGCATAGAATTCACTCTAAAACATGGCGCACGGACAGTGGAATTGTGCGTACACGCAAAAAAATCCAAATGCATAAAATTGTCTGTACACCAAGTTCTACACTCTTCCCCTTAATAAATCGCAATGAATGTGAAATTTAATACACATAAACTTGCCTACAGCCCCACCCAGACTTCTCCCAGAATTTTGCAGATTTCAATATGCAAATCAATATACTGTAAATAGCCACTTTCGTTCAGTGTTTTGTTAAAAGACAACAGTAAAAGCACGTAAAGAAGAGTTTCAATAAATGTGGAGTCAAGGAAAAATGTAGTATTTCTTGGCTTGAACAGTGGTATAAGCAACTAATTGAGTCATACAGAGTGGTGGAGACACTTGAAAGTTCAAGTTCAAAAAGTTGCATGGTGCCCAAAATTAATAAGTGGTCAAATATCACAGTCGACGTGAAAAGGCGTCTATTTATTTCAGACAATATCAAAAATGCTAATCCCTGTCCCAAGGATGCAGTGATGTTTCTGCTGTGCCTGGCACATCTTTGGGTGCTGGCAGCTCACACACCTCTGCCTTGGAAACCGCTGGGCAACCATCTGGCTGTGTGTTGTTGGACACTGTTCTGGAGTCACAAAATGCAATAGTGGATGCTGTAAGAGATGTGGCCATTGAACTAAGGAATATAAGGGCTGTACTATGTGATATGGACCACAAATTAAATGAATTGGTTAAAAATAAATGCTGCATCTATTAACCTGTTTTTACATTCTGCTAATTACGTTCAAACGTAGTTGTAATGCTGTCCACTTAGGCTGATCATTTGGTGAGTCAGGATCAAGTTCATTATACCGCATCTCTACAGCTATGGGTAAGCCATGATTGTGTGCCACATTATGCAGCACACTACATGCTTGCACTATGTGACACACAATGTGTGGATTAAACTTTCTATTTACATAAACAAATTCATTCTCTGAAGGTGCCTTTATAGTGTAGCATCGGCACAGAGCACCACAATGTATCGATTCTATGCTCTTTACATGGCTATCTTAGGTGATTCGCTATCCTTAAATCTTTAAATCCTTTTGCCGCACTAGTTGGAAAAGTACCTGCGACTGTATAGAGCTGCTGTTTTTATAGTTTCTCCAGCTATATATGATGAAATGCCCGCTCATTCTTCTGGTAATTCATCCATGGCTGATGTATCTTGTCCAATGCTGTTACAATAGCAATGTGCTTGCATTTTTGGAAAACCGGACGTTGCTGCATATTGCAATTTCATGTTTCACAGTTCAGCCACAGTGAAAAGAAATGTTATATATCTTGATGACAGGCGGATAGTATCTTCCTATACAGCATTCATGGCACAACTCGGTGATGATTGTAAAATACCTGATCAGTCAGCACGTTCACGTTCAAAAACTTCTGTAGCTAAAAGCCAGAGCGTGGACAGAACTTCCAAAGGAGCAGGTAGAGAACAATTCCTCACAGTCTGCCTTTGTAAAGCCGGCACCAGTTTAGCACACAGCTGCGAGAGAATAGCTCTTGGAAATCGAAATCGAATTAGAAGCCAGTCATCATCTTCATCTATAAATACGCACTCTCTTCTAATTCTTCCATTTGCTATGTCTTCTAACAAGCAGCTACGGTATTTTGAATAGTTTGGCCATTTCGTGCACCATTATATTGTTACAGAATGAATACAATCTAGTGAATTTAATTTGTAAATGATATGCAGTTAATTTTGGTATCTATAATAATAAAAGGCAAAGCCCTCACTCACTCACTGACTGACTGACTGACTGACTGACTGACTGACTGACTCATCACTAATTCTCCAACTTCCCATGTAGGTAGAAAGCTGAAATTTGGCAGGCTCATTCCTTACAGCTTACTTACAAAAGTTAAGCAAGTTTCATTTCGAAATTCTACACGTAACGGTCATAACGGTCGATAACGGTCGACAACGTCCGCCATGTTGAACTTTCTCATTTATGGCCCCATCTTCACGAAATTTGGTAGGCGGCTTCCCTGCACTAACCGAAACCGATGTATGTACTTATTTCGATGGTATGACGCCACTGTCGGCCGCCATATTGAACTTTCCAACGTCACCAATTTTCAAACTTCCCGTGTAGGTAGAAGGCTGACCCCATCTTCACGAAATTTGGTAGGTGACTTCCCTGCGCTAACCGAAACCGATGTACGTACTTATTTCGATGGTATGACGCCACTGTTGGCCGCCATATTGAATTTTCCAAACGTCACTAATTCTCCAACTTCCCGTGTAGGTAAAAGGCTGAAATTTGGTAGGCCCATTCCTTACAGCTTACTTACAAAAGTTAAGCAGGTTTCATTTCGAAATTCTACGCGTAACGGTCATAACGATCAACAACGTCCGCCATATTGAACTTTCTTATTCATGGCCCCATCTTCACGAAATTTGGTAGGCAGCTTCCCTGCGCTAACCGAAACCAATGTACGTACTTATTTCGGTGGTATGACGCCACTGTCAGCCGCCATATTGAATTTTCCAACATCACTAATTCTCCAACTTCCCGTATAGGTAGAAGGCTGAAATTTGGCAGGCTCATTCCTTACAGCTTACTTACAAAAGTTAAGCAGGTTTCATTTCTAAATTCTACGCGTAACGGTCATAACGTTCAACAACGTCCGCCATGTTGAACTTTCTTATTTATGGCCCCATCTTCTCGAAATTTGGTAGGCGGCTTCCCTGCACTAACCGAAACCAATGTACGTACTTATTTCAGTGGTATGATGCCACTGTCGGCCGCCATATTGAACTTTTCAACAGTCTTTGTTACTTATGGGCCCATCTTCAAGAAATTTGGTACACGGGTTCCCAACGCTAACTGAATCCTACTTACGTACATATATACGTCCATAGCCTGCAGCTTGGTCACCATGTGAGGCGGCGTTGGGTCCCCCATCCCAACGCCTCCCACGTTGTTGGCTGCCTGCCTATATAAGGCCGTCCATCGCTCCAGTCTCTACATTCCCTTCCTTGCTTCACCACGGGATTCACGTCTCCCTGCTGATAACTACAGCCTTTTTGTTTAATCCACGGCTTCTCCGCTGTTTTATTGTTTGTTTATTACAATTATAGTTATTGTATAGGTATTTTACACTTACTTTACGTTACTCAGGTACCCATTTCCTTCATCATTCCAACCCCCATTACCATGTCTATCGAGGTAATCACCATCGATCAAAGAACTGTCACTTACCGAGTGGTTTCCTTGCCCGGAGATGGCACCTACCTTTTCCATTCTCTGTGTTACATATTGCACGGCCATATCAGGCTCACTCTTGATATCCGGAAGAACATTGTGTCTTATGTATTGAATGACTGGGACAGGTTCAAGGTGTGGACTGATGACGGTACAGGAGATAATTATACTACACAGGAGCACTAGAAGAGTGAAATGCTTAAGCCCTTCACCTATGGTTCTGCATGTGAGTTGATGGCTGCCGCTGAATTGTTCGGTTGGTGCTTTCAAGTGTACCGAAATGATCAAATATTTTACACCTTTCGACAACCGCCAATGCCTCTTAAACATCTTACATTCACAGGTGACGATTTCAGTAGTGGACACTTTGATGTTTATGAATGTTTAAACTCTCAAAAGCTGGATGTGAAGTTATCGATGAAACCGGTTGTAAGCTTACAACGCTTGACAGATGCCGAATGTCACTTCAACACAAGTCCTACAAATACTGTCGTAATTGAAACAAACCATGAACCTCAAACTGATTATGACAGCAGCAATCTAAGCTGTGAGATTTGAGACAAGATTACTGTTCACATGGCCAACTGTAAGTTGCATGCTCAAGAGTAAGCTCAGCGCACAGCTTGGTCATGTTACAACCGGATGGCCGAACTCACAATGTGGTATACAAAGAGATCCTTAACAAATAATTATTGCCATATTTTCCCTCAGTTTAAAAAGGTTAAATTTTCTACTTAATAAAAATTTTAATGCAGTACTTCGCCGCTGCGAAGCGCGGGTATTTTGCTAGTATTTGATAAATCCCGCGTCATGAATGCAAATTGAAAAAGAAAGGGAAACGACACAGAAACAGCAGCACTGCTTTGATGCTGGGTGGCACCAGTTTGCAAAACGGAGCAGAAAAGTGCGTATGTATGGTGAGAGGCTGCCATGAAAATGTGCGTGGCATTACACAAAGTTTAGTTTTTATACATCTCGAGGTGAGTGTGGAAACAGGCATACACAACATTTTTGTGCATATGCACAGTTTATACATGAGGCGCATGGCCAGACTTCATATAATGAGAACTATTATAGAAGTTGTTTCAATGGTTCTATCTCATATTGGGTTACGGTAAGTTTGGGTCCTGTGAGATTTTGGGTACTGTGGAGAACCGACTTAACACTTCTTATTTCAGATGCTATTTTAATGATGGATGGGTTTCATCAGACTGCATGAAAAAAAAAAACAGGATAGGGACTGGAGATTTTGTGTATGTGCAATGGAGACAAACGGAGTGGAGTGCAATGAAAACTAAATTGTATCAAGACATTGAAATGTAGATTGAATGCGACCATGTCATATAGTTTAGTTTATGAGCTAATAAACTATCTCATTAACCATCTTAAATGAAAGTATAGGCTTATCTATCTATCTATCGACAATATAGTACTTTTCATATCTATCTTTTGTGGCAAGATGTAGAAATGACTGCTAGGTCAAACTTTGGGTCGCCAACCGGGTCATCCCGTTTAATATAAATGAAAAATAAACAAAAGTAACACCTGTCTTGATGTAGGTTGCCAGGATTTCAGAACAACAAATACAGTAGAAACAAAATTATTCTCTTGGGTTTCTTTAAGGTGAATTCCATCTAGTAAATGACACTTCCTTCCTGGGATCTGGCGCCTCTATGGATGGGGGTCCAGAAGGGTTGGAGTCAGACACCCTGACTGGGCAGTTTTTCAGTGCTTTGGGGAGAGAAGGAGAAGACAGTGTTAGTACTAGTGCCCCCTCTTGTCCTGGAGAGTTATTGCATACTTTGACAGAATCTGCAAGGAGATCCTCTGACATGCATGAGTGACACTATCTAGGATATTCCTTACTCCTTGATGGGCTTGGTACCTGATCCGTTGTGTCATTTCTAGACTATAAGAACATAAGAAATTTGACAAATGAAAGGAGACCATTCAGTCCATCAAGTTCATTTGTTTAGCCAATAGCTAAGCTGTCCCAATATCCCATCCAGATTTTTCATGAAGGTTATCAAGGTTTCTGCTTCAACTCCATGTCTCATTAGTGTGTTCCAGAGTCCCCAAAATCTTTGCATAAGGAAGTGCTTCCTGGCTTCAGTTCTGAATGCACTTCTCCATAATTTCCACTGATATCCTTGAGTATGTGATTCACCCTTCTGCTCACCAGATGTTTCTGGTGTATTCTTTTGTGTATTCTGGGAGCATCCAAAAATCTCTGCCTGCTGGTCTGAAGCTGCACCTTTACTTTCCAGTATACTGAACTGTAAAATTCTTACTGACAAGTCTTCTCTCTCCTTTAACTATTATATAAAGAGGGCCTTCTTATTCAGCACTGCAGCTGCGAAAATCATGACTGCATTTAAATGGAAATCCCCAGTATCGAAAAAGATGATTTTGATTGTTTAGCTATAAGCAATTTAAGAGGTATGATGTAAACAAAGGTTTATTCATCACAACTCTGTAAATAATAGAATTTGTGGAATTTTTTTTTTTGGATTCAGACTGAGACAATATTATATAAAAAGAAGTAATAAATTGAATCTGTAGGCTAGCGGCCATGACTGTAGTATGAGAAACTAGCTGACAGGCTTTTAATTTGATGTAAATTTGATGCTTACAGAGACTCCTCTGTGTTAAAATCTCTACAAGGAAAAAAGAAACAAACTTTCTTTTATCTTTCACAGTTGCAGGGCTTATATCCAAAGGAAATGGAGTAGTTAGTGAAGATTGTGGTTGTGTTATTTTTAATAGGCATATTAAATGTGCCATTTCTTTAATTACAGACGACATCTGATAAGCCACTGCCCACAAAGTGTACTTTATTTTTGGTATTCTACAATTGTATACCCAGTATGTGTAATTAAAAATGTCTGTGCAGGCTACTTTGAAGGAGAGAGAAAATGTGTGCTAATCGGTGCGAGAGAGCCTGCATTGAAATGAGCTTTATTTGATCTTAAAACAAAGATTTTACGAGGCAGTCGGTGAGCCGTAGTTCTTCAAGGACGCCTGCTGCTGTAACCGCATCAAGAGTGCAATGGGCCAGGTGACAACGCGGGTTCAGGCTCTTTGATTCTGCTCATGCTGCTTTTGTTGACAGAAGTGAGATCTGCAGTAAGATATTAAATAAAAAATAGGAAAGTCATGTAGCTAATCAAGCATGTTTTTTTTTTTAAATAAGTCAAGAGTGGGGGAAAGTAGGGGCATTAACTTGGTATGGGTAAGGGAGCAACTTTTGAAAGGTTAACATAAAGTGTGTTACACATTTGTGTCAGAGGGTCACCTCCCGGGTTCATCTGTAGGTAAGCACTACCACCCTGTGACACCAGGGGGCAAGCTCTGACTGTCTTGTCTCTCTTTCCACTCACAGCTCTGAGAAGATGCCCAATGATGGCAAGTGACTCTGTCCCTTCCAGTCACAAGCTATAAGAGCAGGAAGATGAGCAACATGGCAGATGGAGCCCCACCCTTATCCCTGGCCGTTCTTTAGAGTCTTTTTACTTCAGCTAACATCTGATTGTACTTTCTGTTTCTAATAGCACCATTGTGCAGCTGTTATTTTGTTTATTTTAGTATTTTCAGTAAACGGGGCAGCCCAGTTTGCACCCAAACATGTCATCTGGTGTCTTGCATTCCTCTCTGTCGGCGACAACTGTCAAGCCATTTTCTAAACCAATACATCCAGACCATGGTCATAGTCATTTGGTAGTTGAACCTATTCCAGCTAGCATTTTTGTATCAAGCAGAGAGCGCTCTTTCACCATGTAATGTGTTTCTGGATGCAGAATTGACTAGAACCCAAATACTATACCTTTTGTACCCAGGCGGATAATAACTAAATAACTTCAAGAGAGAGACATATGGTACAGAAAGATATATGTATTTAACTTGCTTTAACAGGTAACATTCATTCCCAGAAATATAATGCATAACCCTGTATACATACATATTTAGGCTGGAGAGAAGCATTGGGATATCTCAGCCAAGTGGGAGAATGCTGACAAATCAGAAGTCCTGTCCAGTAGCTAGGAATGTCGGTGGTATAGTGACGCCTCTAACGTCGTGCAGGATCTTCGTCATTATAAACACTAATATAATTACTGTCACACATTTGCGCATGGGAGGTAGCTAAAGGGTCTAAATGAGAGTAATTCCATGCCAGACCAGGGGGTGGCAGAGTGTGCTGACCTTTTCTCTCACTTTCCTGCAGACCGTTCACAGGAATTTCTGCCTGGCCCTATTGGCATCATTTCTGGTTCCGGCCTTGATGACGTCACTTCCGGCATAGAGCCCATTGACGAAGAGACCTCCAGTTCCGCCCCTTTTGATGACGTCATGTCTGGGTCTGAGCCTATGGAAGAGGACCCTTCCACTTCCGCCCTTGATGACTTCACTTCCCTTTCTGGCATTTACAGCTGTCATATTCTACTAACCACATCAGTTCTGTTTTGGACTCTGTTCTGAGCACATCAGTGCTATCATTTTACCCTTTTGCAGCCAGCCAGGAAATATTATACAGGTGGCTGCCCCAAAACAATTTTTTATGACTCTTGTCTCTGGTTTTTGTGACATTACACACTCATGGAATTCATTTCAGAACTGGCTGGTTTTTAATACCTTGATACACACTAGGTTCTGTAACCGTATTGGTTAAGCAGACATCAGCACTTCCCAAAACAACCTACTTGTGTCCTTCACATGTTTTCTGCCTATGTCCCTAACCTGACTTACAGCTGTCGTTTGTCAATGAGCGAGTAAGGGCAACAAGTAAAAAACAAGTAAGGAAGAAAATGAAGAGAGAAGATGATAACTGGTTTTGGGAAGGTAAACTGAAGACGAAGAATGCTGATGAGTTTATGGGAAGCAGGACAAAGGGCTGGAGGAGCGCCGAAAGGTGGGCGCACTCTCGGCGGCTGATGAAACAGAAAGATGGAGCTGTTGAGATCTGGGGATGAGAGACATCATGGAGGCAGGTGGAAGGACAGGGTCCTGGTGTGATGGTATCCAGCAACAGATACAGTGACCTTGAAGATGCAGTGACTGAAGGAGAAGACAGCTCCGAGCCTGTGGGTAAATACTTATCCTTTTATTAAGGTGGATAAGTTGATTTCTGTCCATCCAGCACTTACTCGATGTTGGACATGTTCAATGTTAATGTTTGCAGTGCACCATCTATTGGAAAGTATTTTGAAATGCAAGTAGTAATAAAATGCATTGCGTTTTGCATTCCAACAGATGGTGCAACACAACCCTCAGTACTGCTTGTACGAATCTCACACCAAATGGCAAATAACAGAGACATAGCAAACTTGCGGGGACACACAGTCACGTGTCCTTTTATTAAGGTGGAAATTGCACTGGACAGCATTAGCTAAAATGGATCTAAGTTCAGATCCTGGCTGCCTGTGTTACATTTGAACATTCTCTCCTAATCCTTGTTTAACTTAACCTGCAATTGCTGAGCGCTTTGAGTAGTGAGAAAAGCGCTATATAAATGCAAAGAATTATTATTATTATTATTACATTCCAAAGATGTGTGAGTTCGATCGACTGGTGTCTCTAAATTTACCCAGGTGGAATGAATATGGCTTGTGACGGAAACTGGGGCGTCAACGGAACAATCCCCAACACGAACACACAAGCACAGTCCCGGGTTCAAATAAAGGTTGGTTTATTAACCACAATACCTCAGATATGTCACAACAAGCTCAAAACATAGGTTTTCTCTCCTACTGTAATTCTCTCAACATCGCTCCTCCAGTCAAGTGTTGCCTCTCTACCTCCCAGCTATGACTCGCCTTGATAAGGAAGTGCAGTCCCTTTTATTACAGACCCGGGTGCACTTTCAGTGCCAAGGCGATTGCCCGATGGAAGCACTTCCGGGTTATAACAGTGAGCTTGTCTCCCTGCAGCGCCCTCTTGTGGCCCCCAGTGACTCCATCAGGTTTGCTCTGACGGACTACATCTCCCGGCATGCCTGGCTGGTTTCCGACTGGGCACCGACATCTGGGGTTGCTGCCATCTAGCGTGTTGGGGGAATAAAAAGCCTCCAGTGATGTCTTTCTTTCCCAGTGGGCTGTCTGTCCATCCCTTTTTTAGAACATTAGAACAATATAGACGAGAACAGGCCATTTAGCCCAACAAAGCTTGCCAGTCCTATCCACTTATTTCCTCCCAAAAAACATCAAGTCGAGTTTTGAAAGTCCCTAAAGTCTTACTGTCTACCTCACTACTTGGTAGCTTATTCTAAGTGTCTATTGTTTTTTTGTGTAAAGAAAAACTTTCTAATGTTTCTGCGAAATTTCCCCTTAACAAGTTTCCAACAGTGTGTCCCCGTGTTCTTGATAAACTCATTTTAAAATAACAGTCTCGATCCACTGTACTAATTCCCTTTATAATTTTAAACACTTCTGTCAGGTCACCGCTTAATCCGCTTTAATCTTTCCTCATAAGTCATCCCCTGTAGCCCTAGAATCAGCCTCTTCACTCTTCTCTGGACCTTTTCTTGTGCTGGTATGTCCTTTTTGTAGCCTGCAGACCAAAACTGCACACAGGACCTTAGACGAGGCCTCACCAGTGTGTTATAAAACTTGAGCAGAACCTCCTGTGACATCATGAGAAAGATTATGGAGTCATAGTGGACTCTACACTATCAACTGCCAGACAGTGTACAGAATCCATTAAGAAACAGAATGTCAGGTTATATAGCACTCCACCTTGATGTGTGGAGTACAAGTCCAAGGAGGTGATGCTTAAGCTTTATAACACACTGGTGAGGCCTCCTTTGCAGTACTTTGTGCAATTTTAGTCTTCAGGCAGTAAAAAAGACATAACAGCCTAGTCACTCTTCTCTGGACCTTTCCTGCCTCTGCTATGTCCTTTTTGTAGCCTGGACACCAAAACTGCACCCAGTAGTTATGATGAGGCCTCACCAGCGTGTTATAAAGCTTGAGCAGAACCTCCTAGGACTTGTACTGCACACATCAAGGAGCTATATAACCTGCCATTCTGTTAGCCTTCTTAATGGCTTCTGAACACTGTCAGTCCACTATGACTACTAAATCCTTCTCATAAGGTGGACTGTCGATTTTCTGACCTCCAATTGTGTATTCAAACGTAACATTTTTACTTTTACTGGCATTACCACATTTTGCTCCTTCCTTCTGGTTATGATCCATCCGGGATGCTTATCTGCTTATTAGGAGTCTCCCGTCCAGGTAATGAACCATACCCTTTCCTGGCCAGGATGCCCATCCAGCCCATGTGGCTTCTACAGGCTGTACATTTCAAAGTTCGCTCCCACAATGTGCCTGATGCTGCTCCTTATGATACTCCAGTTCAATGAGCAGGTTCGGAAAAAAATGGTTGTCTGGATGTCTAAATAAATGATGGATTGAGACACATCCAGTTGGCATCAACCTCAGACAGTTTTCTAAAGCAATTAAAGAGAATGCCAGGAAGCAGAAATTGTCAGTTGAAAGTCTGACTGAAGTTGAAGCAGCATGGATTCAAGAAAACCGATGAAAATCTTTAACCTTTCTGGCAAGATCTGATATAAAGACAGAGAAGCATGACAGTTAAAACATGTTATCTGCTCAGAGCCATAACCTTTTTGTTGTTTAGAAGGGCTTAACTAAATGGAGCATCTTCACTTCAATCTGCCGGTAAGCGGAGTATAATCAGATTTTGCTCTGATAGCCTTGTTCGCACTGATTGAATATTATAAGATGGGCAAGAGATAACAGTGTAATCCCCTGTAAATGCCATTTGCCTAGGTGAGAAAACGTAACTGCATCAGGCCCTCCTCCCTGATGCAGTGCCCCGGATTAATTCAAAAAGTGCAGCAGGCTGATTGCAATCATGGAATAATCTTCTGTTTTCGAGCAGCATCGCTTATCCATGGATGGACACAGTTCTCAAATTCGTGAAAATGAGAAACGCTGCATGAACACCTGTTCTCTTCTCTGAACAAAACATAACCAGCAGAGCCTCTTCTTTGATTTTGCAGCTCTTAATTCATTGCCAATACCTGGAAAATTAAGGAATTTTTTTTAAGGGCAACAACAGCTTGTTAGAGTTAACTCAATCAAAGTGCATTATTATACAATTTACAAAACAAAAATCTCACTGTATATGGAATGCATTTCAGTATCTAGTGGAGGCTTTTTAGTATATGGTGTTAGCATTTTACAATAGTGTTTGCATAATACCATATACATGACCTAATCTGAGTATTGTAGATGCCACGCGGGCTGGACAGATATCCCGGCCAGGAAAGGAAGCAGACCTGGAAGGAAGAAATGGACGGACAGCCCCTATAGAAATAGAGAGATCTCTAGGGAACTGTTATTCTCCCAGTGCGCTAGATGGCAGCAGTCCCGGATATCCCCATCCAGTGGGAAGCCAGCAGGGCATGCCGGGAAATATAGTCTGGCAGGGCAACTCTACTGGGATCACAGGGTGCCGCAAGAGGGCGTTCCAGGGAAACAAGCTCTCTGATCACATAATGGACTTGCGTGTGGTCCGGAAGTACTTCCATCAGGCAATCACCCTGGCACCGGAAGTACTCCCGAGTCTGTAATAAAAGGGACCACACTCCCTTACTCAGGCGAGTCAGAGCTGGGTGTTAGAGAGGCAACACTTGACTGGAGGAGGGCAGTGCGGTGGTGAGAGAACATATTGTGGAGAGAAAAAGACCTGTGTTTTGTGCGTATCGGTGATATTTTTGGAGGTATTTAAATAAAAACTTTGTTTATTTTTGATAAAGGACTGTGTTTTAGTGATAGTGTGGGGCTCACTGACACCTGGGGTTTATCACAGTATATATAAGGTGTGTTTTAGCATTGAGGGTATGCATTTCAGTATATGATGTATGAGTTCCGTACATTATGCAAGGTCTCATTATATAGTGCGACCACTACAGTATAAAGTGCAGGGCCTATGCTTTTTAGTAGAGTGTGTTTTATGTTCTCAAACACAAACGATTAGGTGGCATTGAAAAAGACAATGCCACCTCCGAAGAGGAGAGGGCAGTGTAAATAACACCTTCTCATCTTTTACCTCCAGGATTGATCCCTCCCACAACATGTTGACATCACTTCCTCTTGCCACCACCCAGAAGCCCCACCTATTCTTTCTCAGATAGGATATTAAGAGTCTTATCACTTGAAGTTGCCATTCAGCATTAAAGCCCACAGTAGAGTTGGCAAAAGTGGATGAGTTTAACAATAGAATCCCAGAAGCCAACAAAAAAAACTCATAATCCCGGCCCACCTTAAATCCCTTCGTACCCCTCCGTTCAGTGTCTTTTGTTTTGTAAATGTGTCAATCAGCACAAGAGGCAAGCAGCATGCTATCCCATCTCCTGCCCAGCTCAAGGGTCCTTATCTGCGTCTGAGGTGCCTGGAGTTGTAGATGGTAAATAATACAGTATATTGTTATTTGAAATACATGCATTTCATGTGTGTTCTGTGTCTACAAAGATCTGGGTAAGTGAAGGATGAAAGGAAATCCAAGGAAAAATCCAAGAAATGCTGAACACATACCAAAAGCAAAAACTTTTTCCATGTTATACTAATAATGACGAGAAGTGTATAATGTATGAAGACTTTAGTCCAAATATCAAATAAACATATGTAATCCACTGTAAGCCCAGCAAACACAGCTGTTAACACTAGAATTACCAGAGCCTACGAAAAAACTCGTAGATCCGTC
>JANRMT010062820.1:23866705-23888168 GCA_026402145.1 Polypterus bichir lapradei
CTCAAGAGTAAGCTCAGCGCACAGCTACAGCTTGGTCATATTACAACCGGAGGGCCGAACTGGCAACGTGGCATACAAAGAGATCCTTAACAAATAATTATTGGTATATTTTCCCTCAGTTTAAAAAGGTTTAATTTTCTTTTTAATAAAAATTTTAAGGCAGTACTTCGCCGCTGCGAAGCGCGGGTATTTTGCTAGTGTATATATATGTGTGTGTGTGTATATATATATATATATGTATGTGTATATATATATGTATATATGTGTATATATATATATATATATATATATGATGTGCATATATATGTTTATATATGTGTGTGTGTGTCTGTGTGTGTATATATATATATGCCAGCAACACTCATGACAATGACAAAACAATTACATTGTCAATCATGTTACATTATTATTAAAATGTTTCCTTTTCTTTTTACTTCTCCGCTGCCAAACACGGGTATTTTGATATATATATACATATCATACACTCATATTAATGATTAAACAATTACATTAACAATCATGTTACGTTATTTTTAAAATATTTCCTTTTCTTTTTCATAACTTCTTTAAAACACTACTTCTCCGCTGCGAAGCGCGGGTATTCTGCTAGTATATATATATATATTAAAAAGGAAATTTCAATTTATCATTAATTAGGGGTAACCCCACCCCCCACAAGAGAATAACTAAATCCCCCAAAATCTCAAAAATGACCTGACAGATTTGATTGAAATTTGGTGACGTTATAGATAAAAAATGTTAGCCTATCATGTTTTTTTTTTATTACTTGGGACATTTTCTTATTTGTTGAAATGTAGTAATTTTGTTCCAAATTACTGTCCTGCACTGAGAGTATGCTTTATGCAAATGAAGGACGGGAGAACAACGAATGACGGGCCACACAGCAGCAAGTGGTCACCTTCATGTTGCTTGCTCCAGAGTGCGCACAAAACCAATAAATAAAGTACTTTTCTACTAATTATATATCTGTGTTATATAAGCTTGAATGGATTTTTTCTGTTATGTTTTCTTTATTATTCTTATCTAAATTTGGTTGTTTTTTTTTTCTTTGTATGTTTCACTTTGACATCTTGTAAAGCACTTTAAGCTACAGTCTTTGTACAAAACTGTGCTATAGAAATAAATGTTGTTGTTTTAATTAATTAGCCATATTGCAATAATAAATGTACGTACTTAGTATTGAAAAATAAAATGATACAGTGTATGAATTTGTAAATTGAATATCACTGAATTCATTTGAATATGTGACTGTTTTTGATTGTTTCCAAAAATGCTGATGTGCCAGGTATAAGATGCCCAGGCAATACTGGACAATTTAAGCTGTTTTAAAATGCACAAAAAAGGAACAAAATGGAAAACAATCATAAACCATGGAACACTCCCTGTTTGAAACATGTCAGTTAGAGCTTATAACGTATGGGATGAAAATGTCAGAATGTAGCGAATGTGTGACAGTATGCAGTGTAAGCGTGATTGTAGAGTGTGTGCACTTTTAAGAATTATCAGATTTCTTTATCGTCATCCCATCTAAATATGTAGTACAGGATGAGACGAAATTGCGAGTCTTAAGGACCACAATGCAAATATAAAACATGTCATGCAAAAACGAAATGTACACCATTTAGTGGAAATACAACGAGTGCAAAGAAACAAGACTTAATATTAATGCATTTATGAACTTCATAATTCAAACCATCATAAGCTGACATTCTGGCTTTCTGACACCCTGACGCCCCCCTGATTCCCACCACTCTTCTCGAGTGTGACAGCAGCGTCTGTGTTAGTCTACACTTAACATGTGTCCATTTCCTGTCTACTTAAAAAGCAGCCACTCTAACAGATAAGCAACGCCATCGAGGAGGCTAATTAAGTGTAAGTCATTGACATCATCTTGCTGCCTTAATGACATTTAGCAACATCAGAGGCAGTCTGACCTTTCAACGGTTAGCTCACCATTTCAGGAATACTTCTGCTTTGCCTTACGTTCAGTCAAGGAGTGTCTCTGCCCTACTCTGGGGGGAAACCACCTTACTTACATGGATATGTCCGGTGCCACGGCCATTGAAAATTAGATTTGACTTGGACTTGCTAATTATAGTAAGCACAGTTCTTCATTAGGACTACCAAAGAAAACTGAATTCAGGGATTCAAATATAGGAATGGGAAGCTAGACAAACAAAAATCCACCTTAACAAAAGGATGTGCCTGTGTGTCTGTGTATCTATGTGTCCATCCAATAGCTATGTCTCTGTCATTCCAACAGAGAGCTGAAATATTTGTAGTAATAGAAAATGTTAAGTGGATATCCAGATAAATAGATAGATAGAAACACACACTGTGGTCTGAACCTAGAAGAAAATGAAAAAGAAAGAAAACTTCTGTCCCAGTCCCAGTGAGTTGCTATACAGGTGTATTGCTTTTGGTATAGAGGACCCCCAGTCACGTTTCTTGTCACATTTCTGCTGAATAGTTCTTTGGCTGAAAGTTCTCAGTGTTGGCGTGTCACAGTGAGGATGTGCAGCATTGTTCATAATGGCATTCAGTTTTGTTTTAATTTTCTCCTGTGCTAAGACCTCCAGTGGGTCCAGAGTGCATCCCATAACTGAGCCTGTCCTTTAACTTAGATTGTTGATTCGGTGGGCCTCTCAGCCCCCTACACTGGGCATCACACAGTTGTAGAAGATGTGAAGGATGTTACTGCCCACATTAAAGGACTGCAGTCTCCTATGAAAAAAGCTAGCTATGCCCTTTCTTCTATAGTTCCTCTGTATTCTGAGAACAGTCTAACCTGGAAAATCCAAGTACTTGTAGGAGTGGACCACATCAACATCCACTCCTTGAATTGTGACTGGAAATAGAGGTTCTTTGGTGGAGTGAAAAGTCAATAAGCAGTTCCTTGGTTTTGCTGATGTCAAGTTGGAGACAGTTTTTTCTGCAGCAACAAACAAACTTCTCTCCCAGTCTCCTCTCCCCTGCCTCACCCACCTTATCAGTAAACTCCATAAGTGTGGAATCATCAGAGAATTTCTGCAGGTGACCTGGCCTGCTCCTATATTTGTAGTCAGAGGTGTAGAGAGTGAAGAGAGAAAAAGAAATGATTGTGGTGCTTGTAGTGCTCCAGTGCTACTCACATTCATATCTGAAACAGAGTCCTTGAGTCTCACAAACTACAGTGCAGCTGATTACTGTCGACTACGAGTCCAAAAAAAAGTCACCCAGAATGACTGTGTGAAGCATTGACATTAATTCATGAAACTCCAAATTCATCATCAGGAGCCTGTATCTGAAGAGTCTGCTTTAAGTGTGGCACTTGACATCCGAAGGTTTAAGTCCAGAGTATCGACCATTCACCAATCAAAACACAGCACTCGCTAGAGCCCGCCCTCTCGGCTTTGATGAGCGAAACTGACAGTTTTAAATTCAAGCTGCATTTCATGTCGTCATGCGTTGTCAGTGACATAAAAACTAAATAATTAAACATAAAGTAATAAGCGATTTCGAAACACATTTCATTATTTATGATAACTAGGGGGCTTTGCCCCCTGCTCGCTTTGCTTGCCCATCTCCTTAGTGCACTACGTGCCAGCCACTTCACGTCTCTGCCACCCATGTTGTGAAGGGGGGGCTGAACGCACGCTAAGGAGATGCGGTCGGATCAGCTGCTGGCTTGCTGCTGCTGCTGCTGCCGAGCTGTGTATTCTGCTTGTCGCGCTGTGCGTTGATCATTTAAAAGCCTGTACAGCAGCTGTCCTTCTGTCACACTGCCTTGTCTCGGGGGACGTCAAAGTGTCTTTCCGAGAGGGTCACGTCTCGACCCAAGATTTTTTTATTATAATATAGAGACATTTCATGTTGTTATTATATACTTATTTTCACATTTCACAGTTCTTTTATTAATTTATGTATTTATATATTTATGTTTGTCCAAAATATTCCTCCACAGCTCTAGGGCAAGTATTTGTCTTCTATGTTCTCTTTCATCAGAAATTTTAAAAAATTGTATTTTGAGAGATATTACATCTAATTTTGTGTTACCCAACCTTTGCAGCATCATGATCCAGTCTTTGTCAGTGTGTTTGCGAAACACCTGAGTGGTGGATATGGTACACCTTTGTCAATTTACAATGATCGCCAGAATTTAGGGGAGTGCAATTGTCAAATAAAGTTGAAATAAGAATAAGAAATAAACTTGATGCATTAGGCTTGAAAGTTAAGACATAGGTAAAGAATTTAGGAGTAACTATTGACTCTGACCTGAATTTTAAATCACATATTAATCAGATTACTAGGACAGCATTTTTTCACTTAAGGAATATAGCAAAAGTTAAACCTCTTATAACATTGCAAGATGCTGAGAAATTAGTTCACGCTTTTGTTTTCAGTCAGCTAGATTACCGCAACACAGGACTACCTAAAAAAAGGCATCAATCGATTGCAACAAGTGGAGCTGCTAGAATCTTAACTAGGAAAAGGGAATCTGAGTACATCACCCCAGTTCTAATGTCACTACACTGGTTACCCGTTTCATTTAGAATTGACTTTAAAATCCTGCTTATGGTTTATAAAACCTTAAAAAATCTGCTCCATCGTATATCCCAGAATGCCTCTCACCTGACACTCCAAATTGTAAGCTTAGATCTTCAAATGAGTGTCTGCGTAGAATTCCAAGAGCTAAACTTAACAGAAGTAGTAAGGCGGCCTTCTGCTGTTATGCACCTAAAATCTGGAAGAGCTGACTGATAGAAATTCACCAGGCAAATACAGTGGAGCACTTTAAAAAAACTGCTAAAAACTAATTACTTTAACATGGCTTTTTCATAGCTTCATTTTAGTATGATCCTGATACTCTGTATATGCGTTAATTATAATTTTTTTTCATAGCTCCAAAATCTGTAGTAACCCCTACTTTCTCTGCTATTTTTTTTTTTTCTGTGGTGGAGATCTGCACCATCACAACCTGATCAGGACACCATGCAGTCCCTATGTTGATGGATTGAAGGCCAGAGGTCCACATGACCATCATAATCAAGTTCTTCCACATGAAGCCTGAAAACCATGAGGACTGATTGAGATCTTTGATGTTAGGTAGAATGTCCAGTGGGGGCTGGGTGGTCTCGAGGCCTTGGAACCCCTGCATATTTTGTTTGTTTTTTTTTTTCCAGCCCTCTGGAGTTCTTTTTTGTTTTCTGTCCTTCCTGACCATCGGACTTTACTTTATTCATTGTTAATTAGTATTGCCTAATTTTTATGTTTTTTTTTTTCTTTCTTCATCTTGTGAAAGCACTTTCAGCTCCATTTGTATGAAAACGTGCTATACAAATAAATGTTGTTTTCAAACCAGTAGTGGGAATGATGTGTTTAGGGGACAGAAGTTCCTGTGCAGTCACAAGAGTATCAGAACATTAGACGAATGAAACGCGATCGTCAGTGCTTTCGTTCTTTGATTAATCGAGCACAATTTTCAAGAGTGTTGGTTGGGGAAATTGTCCATGATCAGCTGTAATCCATCTGCGATGCCATTGCTGTGACTCGAGCGTGACCATCAGCACAGTTGGGGTGGGTTTTCATCCGGTTTCATTCATGTAATGCCATCACAGACCACCAGTGGGTAGCACCCCACAGGTTTATAGACGCTGTCTGTAGCTAAATACATCTCCACTTCATCTTTGGTTTTTACTGAAGCTTCATTTTTGACCTTAATCATTCTCACTATTAAATTTAAATCATACAGTATCTTCCCTCCTTTGTTTAGACTTTTAAACAGATGCTGACAAATACTAATAGATTAATAATGTTTGTTTCAGGTAATTTAGAAGGCATTTCCCTAATGAACCTATTAATGTAATTGCTTAGGATGATTGAAAACAATCATCACATATGAAATAAATAAAATATGGCAATGAAATGTGCATTTGTTTCAATGTTATCTTACAAGATTCATTGTTCTTAAATGATCTTTACCCAAATTAATTCTAAAGTATAACACTACAATTAATAGATTCTTTATCTTTAGTCAATAATTTTCAAACTTTATTAGGTTCTTTGCTCACATTATTACTGTTCATTTACTCAACCCGTGGCACATGGGAGTAAACACAAATTTTCCTGTTTAACAGCCAGCATGTCACTGCGCGGATAGCCATGGATTCTTGATTTATTCACCTTGATGCATTTTATCGAGTCTCCCTGCTGTGGAGTAAAATTCTGTATAAAAGCTGATAAATATTTTGTATGTGTTTATTTGTAAGTCAGACAAAGCAAAAGTAATATTAGTGTTTTATTCATGAGAACAGCAATGCTTTGATGTTTAAAGATCCCTCACAAGTCTTTAGGACTGACTTAGGAATTTTATGGCAGGGTTAGGGGGGTGCCTCAGACTAGTTTGGCAGGTGAGTCTCTGCTGGACAGGGAGATCACCAAACTGGAAAGCTTCAGCTTATCATATGGTATTGGGTGCAGGTGCAAAAAGGCAGTGTGTGGGATGGAGCATGAGATCAGCATTGGCAAGAATGACTGTGTTTGGATTGAGAGCCTAAAAGCCAAATCCCCCGCATGGAGGCCAGACTACTGAACTGGCAAGCATTGGTTCAACCAGAGGTTTTAGGGGCAGGTCTGAAAGGTATTGTGTACCCTCATTGGTCTAAAGTATGATTTTTTGGGATTGGTTTGAATCAAAGACCATTCTGTATCATGACACCATATTGGTGTAAGGGTTTGGAGAGAGAATGTATAAATTTGCTTGCTTTACTCCTCCCTCTATCTCTCACATCATTACTATGAAAAGGACAACAACAACAACATTTATTTCTATAGCATATTTTCGTACAAATGATGTAGCTGAAAGTGCTTTACATGATGAAGAAAGTATAAAAAAGACAAAATAAATAAGAAAATAGAATTAGGGAACAATAATTAACATAGAATAAAAGTAAGGTCCAATGGCCAGGGAAGACAGAAAAAAACAAAAAAAAAATCTCTAGACGGCTGGAGAAAAAAAATAAAATCTGCAAGGGTTCCGAGGCCACAAGACCACCCAGCACCCTCTAGGCATTCTATTTTACATAAATGACCTCAATCAGTCTTCATGGTATTCAGGGTTTACATGGAAGAACTTGATGATGACGGTCATGTGGACTTCTGGCCTTTAATCCATCAATGTAGGGATATCACGGTGCTTTGATCAGGTGGTGGGGACTCAGATCGCCATCACAAAAAAACAGAAAAAGAACAGAAGAGAAAGTAGGGGTTAGTACGGATTATGGAGCCATCAGGAATGATATTGATAATTAAATACAATACAATACAATGCAATACAATTTATTTTTTGTATAGCCCAAAATCACACAAGAAGTGTCGCAATGGGCTTTAACAGGCCCTGCCTCTTGACATCCCCCCAGCCTTGGCTCTCTAAGAAGACAAGGAAAAACTCCCAAAAAAAACCCTTGTAGGGAAAAAATGGAAGAAACCTCGGGAAAGGCAGTTCAAAGAGAGACCCCTTTCCAGGTAGGTTGGGCATACGGTGGGTGTCAAAAAGAAAAGGGGGTCAATACAATACAATACAATACACAGAACAGAACAGAACAAATCCTCAATACAGTATAAAAATAAAATGTTTAGAAGTATGGAGTAGAATTTAACAGTAGATGATATCACATAATATGATTTGGATTTGTTCAGAGTCATGGAGACCTCATCCATCAAGCTGCATGTTTTATTTAGCCATTCCACAGCTGAAATAGCACTAATCCAATGAAAGGACCCCTCTTTCTGATGATTCCTGCGATCCTCCATCAGGGATGACTTTACCTTAGGCAGGCAAAACAACTTGGCAGGTGGGCCGTGGCACGAAGTGCCACATTTGAGTACCGAGAAGAGAAACAGAATAGATGAGGGTTAGTATCCAATAACTGTCATGTTACTTATGTTTTAGTGCTAATGACTAACAACAGAAATGCATTCTGTACAGTTAATCAGCAGCTCTAATCAGGGCGTGCTAAACTGAAACAGTGAGTCTTCAGCCAGGATTTAAAAGCTGAGACCGAAGGGGCATCTCTTATAGTAGCAGGCAGACCACTCCACAGTTTAGGGGCCCTGTAACTTAAAACTCAACCTCCCAGTGTTATTTTATTAATCCTTGGAATCATAAGCAGACCGGCATCTTGAGATCTTAATGTGCGCTCTGGTTTGTAAGTCATGATAAGTTCAGACAAGTAAGTCGGACCTCGGCCATTTAATGCTTTATATGTTAAAAGGAGGATTTCGAAATCTGCCCTAAACTTAACTGGGAGCCAGTGTAAGGATTTAAGAACTGGAGTTTTGTGTTTGTATTTTCTTATTCTTAATTCTTGCAGCAGCATTTTGGATTAACTGGAGGTTGTGTAAAGAACAGTTTGACCATCCAGTGAACACCGCATTGCAGTAGTCAATCCTACTAGAAATAAATGCATGAATTAATTTCTCAGAATCCTGTTTATTTAGAATTTCCCAACATTTTTAAGATGGAAGAAACATGATTTGGACAATTTTGTAATATACGCTTTAAATGACATGCTAGAATCAAAGATAACTCCTAGATTGCAGGCTGATTCAGTAAAATTAATGGTGATTCCAACTGAGTTAAATGATGACAGAATATTGTTGTGATCAGCGTCATTCCCTCCAACAATTAACATCTCTGTTTTATCTGTGTATAAATGCATATACAAAGTGTCATGATTAAACTAAAATGAAGCTATGAGAAAGCCATGTTACAATAATGAGTTTTTAGTAGTTTTTTAAAGTGCTCCACCATATTAGCCTGGCGATTTCCTATGTTAAGCTATTCCAGATTTTAGGTGCATAACAGCAGAAGGCCGCCTCACCACTTCTTTTAAGTTTAGCTCTTGGAATTCTAAGCAGACACTCATTTGAAGATCTAAGGTTACAATTTGAAGTGTAAGGTGTAGGACATTCCGATATATAAGATGGAGCAGATTATTTAAGGCTTTGTAAACCATAAGCAGTATTTTAAAGTCAATTCTAAATGACACAGGTAAACAGTGTAGTGACATCAAAACTGGAGAGATGTGTTCAGATTTTATTTTCCTATTTAAGATTCTATCAGCTCCATTCTGCACTCTTTGCAATCGATTGATGTCTTTTTTGGGTGGTCCTGAGAGGTGTGCGTTGCAGTAATCTAGCCAACTGAAGACAAAAGTATGAACTAATTTCTCAGCATCTGTCAATGTTATAAGAGGTCTAACTTTTGCTATATTTCTTAGATGAAAAAAATGCTGTCCTAGTAATCTGATTAATATGTGATTTAAAATTCAGGTCACAGTCAACAGTTACCCCTAAATTCTTTACCTTCGTCTTGACTTTTAATCCTAATGCATCAAGTTTATTTCTAATACTCTCATTGTATCCATTTTTGCCAATCACTAAAATTTCTGTTTTCTCCTTATTTAGTTTGAGAAAATTACTACTCATCCATTCGGAAACACAAGTGAGAGAATGTGTCAGTGAATCAAGAGTGTTGGGGTTGTCAGGCGCTATTGATAACACACTGAAGAGAACAGCTGAGCAGCCATATTGACAGAGGCATGCAGATTGTCCTGAAGAAAGCTAGAAATGATGACTTAACTAGAGACATTTAAAGTAACTACAAGTCTGTGTGCTGCCTGAAATTACACATCAGCATTTATCAGATTGTATGGTTGCCAATATTCACTTGTACATCGCACATTGTTATTATTTTATGAATATTATCAAAAACACATTATTTAAAGTTGTAACAACTCCTGCTTGTTCTTTTCCTCTATGTGATTGTCTAAGGTCATAGATGTAGAAGGGAAGGTGGGGAGAAGTTATAGAGTGCAATACCTTATAAATAATGATAAGTCTATTGGATTTGAGACATTCTGATAGATGCTACACATTAATAATACAAAAAGGGAAAGTAGAGTAAAATATTACTCTACCAAGACAAAACAATTGGCATAGTCGGCAGGATTTTGGGGTAACCATGTTTTTCACCCTATTTGCAATACTGTTTTGATGTATGTGTGTGTGTATGTATGTGAATTTTAGGGCAATCAGTATACAAAAGTAAAACATGTTTGGTTGATAAATGGCACATGACCAAAAAAGTGTTGAGACTGCATGTGTGTCATGCGGATACCTGCATATTTGTTAGTGCAGGTGGTAATAAGTCTCTGTTTGGAGTGCTAGGGAGTAACGGACAGTGCATGTGTCATTCATACGACACTTATTTGGTTACAATCTATGTGTAATTCTATGAAAGTTGAGGCACTCTGATAAAGTCTGCACAACAAAGAATATAAAAGGGGAAAGTAGAGTAATACAGAACTCTACAGAGACAAAACACAAAGGGTGCGTTGATCAAGCAGATCAGGCTCTGACATTCTATCCTCTCAGGTGCAAGTAATAGAAAAATAAAACACACATTATTTCTAGGTAAAAAATACATTTTTTCAGTATTTTGGTTAACAAGGTCTGTCTGAATATGTAACTTTTCTGCTGCTACCAAAAGCAGCTGTTGAACATTCTTAATTTTTATCAAGTCTTCCATCTAAAGCGCACATTCTCCTAAACAGACTGGACAACAGATTGTGCAAAAAGTTTTGTTTCCTGAAAAATTTTGGTGGATATGATAGACATCTTTAAGATTAATACAACTGTAATTTCAGATTAGGAGGTCTGAATCGTGGGCTATTGCTGCTGGGACACAAGCTAGGGCCTGATCAATCCTGGCTGGGCCACCCGAGTGAGGGGGTCTGATGTTGCGAGACCCGAAACACCCGATGACCTCAGGAAACAACACTAATGATGTGTCCTAGCGCATCCTAGGATGATGTGTCTTTAAACTAAAAACAGACTTCATTTTCTAACATTAAGCATCAAAATTATACATCACAATATGGCATAATCCTTTCCAATTGTAATTGCAATCTATTAAATGCATTATCTCCATAGGAGAATCTGAGGATTTTTTTTTGATATGCTGCTCTTTAAATTACTAGACTAACTTTACATAAAAAGATACATCTTTTGATTTTATTAATGCCTAGACATGCAGTGGAATTTATCTGTTGACTTTTCTAAAAGGGAATTATAGAACTCTTTAAATGTAATGACGTTGATGAAGCTGAAATCAATCAGATAGTACTGAAGTCTGTAGTGCTGAATGAAAGATGAAGGTCCATTAATCCAAGCAAATTCCTTTAATCATTTCTCATATTTAATCATAAACTATATTTAACTATCCTATGCTGACTGTCCTGGTGCCACCTACTGTTAAACTGTTAATATTTGACAGTGTGAATGTGGAGTGAGTGAGTTTGCTAATCCCCGAGGTCTCAAACTCAGATTCTGAAAGGCTGCAGTGGCTTCAGGTTTTTATTCCAGCAGCTTTCCTGTTTACTGTTGCTGGTAGAACCTTCTACTTTTGTCTCATTTTTAGGTGTTCCTTTTTTAAACTAGCAGCCACACAATAATGAGATGAAAAGCAAACCAAAAGCTGTCCAACTAACTCAGAGGGTCTCAAGTGCGTTTCTTGGAGGGCTGTAGCAGTCCAGTGCCTCTAAGATTCACACCATCGATAAATCGGTGATTTATTTATTTTTTTGGTGGAGTTTCCAGGGACGCACCCAGTCTTGGCCCGACCCGCAGAGACCAAAAAGCGGCCGGTGATAAAACAGCAATTAAAGAATGTCAGTCAGTCAGTCATTTTCCAACCTGCTATATCCTAACACAGTGTCACAGGGGTCTGCTGGAGCCAATCCCAGCCAGCACAGGGCGCAAGGCAGGAACAAACCCCCAGGCAGAGCACCAGCCCATCGCAGGGCACACACACACCAAGCACACACTAGGGACAATTTAGAATCGGTAATGCACCTAACCTGCATGTCTTTGGACTGTGGGAGGAAACCCACGCAGATACCGGGAGAACATGCAGACTCCACAAAGGGAGGCAAACCCAGGTCTCCTTACTGCAAGGCAGCAGCGCTACCACTGTGCCACCGTGCCACCATTAAAGAATTTATTAAACAATAATAAATGAAACAACGATCCCACCCCAGTTCCCCTTACTAGGTGATATACAATAAACATAAATTCGACAATAACAAACCACTAACAAAAAACACATACTATGAAGTCCATGAAAACGGCAACTGATGAAATGAAATGATGGAGGTAGATAGTCCAGAGATCAACACACTATATATGAATATAAAGGTCAGTCCTACCGGTATTTCCTGATGAGATGATGATGTGTGAATGGATTCAGGAGTGCTCCTTTCTTCACAAGATGACAACAAATCCTCAGACAGTCCTCATGCAGCAGGAAGACACCAGACAGTCCATACACCCAAAACAGGAGATGATCCAGGACAAAACAAAATCCACAGGTATCAAAACAGAAGGCAGGCAGACAGACAGGCAACTCCAGACACAAAACAACAAAAGACTTCTCCCCTTTTGGTATCACTGGCCTCCTTTTAAATATTGTGCCAGCCTCCTTGTACCCAGCAGCCCTTGAACCCCCAGCAGACAACCAAACAGAGCCACTGCAGGGACTGCTGGGAGTTGAAGTTTCAATCCCCAGTAGCACCACTACAATCCCCACCCCCAGGCCCCACCACGGGGCTACCCCTTTAACTTCGCAACTATAAGGCAGTTCTTGCTGCTAAGGGAACATCTTATTTAATTACACGATTTATTAGTAGATTTGCAAAACTGCTGGTTTTGTTTTCTCTGACTGCACCATCGACAAGTTTGGTAGCCCACAGCAGTGCTCAAGACCTTAAAGTTTCTTTAAAAAAAAGAAATTAGGAGGTTTTAAATCTTTAAAAGAAAGGCAAAAGAAGAATATGGTATAAAATAGCCACAGATGGAGAGGGAAACTGTTAGACAGCCCTGGCCACAAAAAAACAACTTTTAATGGCTTAATTTAATAAATGAAATAATGAAAAAATAAAAGCACATTTGGGCGGCACCGTGGCGCAGTGGTAGCGTTGCTGCCTCGCAGTTAGGAGACCAGGGTTCGCTTCCCGGGTCCTCCTTGCGTGGAGTTTGCATGTCCTCCCCGTGTCTGTGTGGGTTTCCTCTGGGCGCTCCGGTTTCCTCCCACAGTCCAAAGACATTCAGGTTAGGTGGATTGGCGATTCTAAATTGGCCCTAGGGTGTGTTTGTGTGTGTCCTGCGATGGGTTGCCACCCTGCCCGGGATTGGTTCCTGTGTTGGCTAGGATTGGCTCCAGCAGACCCCTGTGTTCGGATTCAGTGGGCTGGATAATGGATAGATGGATAAAAGCACATTTTAAACAAAATCACCACAGCACAATACAAATTTCATAATACAAGCAAAATTTCCCCCTAACAAGTTTTTAACTGTATCCCCTGTGTTCTTCACGAACTCATTTTAAAGTCACAGTCTCAATCCACTGTGCTAATTCCCTTCATAATGTTAAACACTTCAGTCAGGTCTCCTCTTAATCTTTTTTTGTTTAAACTGTAAAGGCTCAGCTCTTGTAATCTTTCCTCATAACTCATCCCCTGTAGCCCTCAATCAGCCTAGTCACATTTTCTAGCGCTGCTTTGTCCTTTTTATAGCCTGGAGATTAAAACTGCACCCAGTACTCCAGATGAGGCCTCACCAGTGTGTTATAAAGCTTGATCAGAACCTCCTGGGACTTGTACGCCACACATCAAGGCGCTATATATCCTGACATTCTTTTTAATGTTAATATTCTAATCACAGAAACTATTACTCATATGATATAAAGAAATGGAAATTTGCTGTAACAGAAAAGGTAGATAGATAGAAAGAAAGAACTTTATTTGTCCCCAGGGAGAAATTTGCCTTTTTATATAAGCACTTTAAATAAATAAATGCATAAATGGATAGATAAATACATATATATATACACTTGTTCTATGGACTGAACATGCACCAGAATGACTAAAAATTAACTAAAAAATAAAGAAAGAAAACCTATGACTTGGCAGTCCCAGGCCCAGTATTGATATTGGTATATAAGAGCCCCCATTGCATTTCTTGACACAGTTCTGCTGAATAATTTGTTGTCTGAAAGTCCTCATTGTTGGTGTGTCACAGAGTGAGGATGTGCAGCATTGTTTATAATGGCGCTCAGTTTTGTTTTCATTCTCCCCTCCTCTACGACCTCCAGGGGGTTGAGATGGAATCCCATAACTTAGCATGCCCTTTTAATTAGCTTGTTGATTCGGTGGGTTTCCCTTGAAGTGATGTTACCAACCCAGCAAAGCACAGAGTTGTAGAAGATGTGAAGGATGTCACTTCCCACATTAAAGGACTCCAGTCTCCTAAGCAAGTAGACCCTGCTCTACCTTTTCTTCTCTAGTTCCTCTGTGTTCCGAGACCAGTCCAACCTGTCATTAATGTGAACCCCCACATTCTTGTAGGAGTGGACCACCTCTACATCCACTCCTTGAATAGTGACCTGATGTAGAGGCTCTTTGGTGTGACAAAAGTCAATAAGCAGTTCCTTTGTTTTGCTGATGTGAAGCTGCTGACAGTTTTTTTTTTTCTGCACGAAGAAGCAAAGTTCTCCCCCTGACTCCTCTCCTTTGTCTCATTCCCCTTATCAATACTCCCCATAAGTGCACAATCATCTGAGAATTCCCTCAAGTGACATGACCTGCTGTGATATTTATAGTCAGAGGTGTTCAGAGTGAAGAGAAACAGTCCAGATGTCAGTTGGGGTTATTTCCCCCTACAATAATAAATTATAGAAGAGTATCATGTAGGACTTGCACTAAATCAATATAAAGTGAACAGAGGATTGTAAAGCCTGGTGTTTAGTGCTAAGTCCTAGACATCACCCCGCATGAAGGATATTAAGTTGTTAGTAAAAGGCTCCATCAAGTTCAAATCTCTGGCCTGTAGACACTTTAATATTGGGATAGACTTAAAAAAATGAGTCTGTCACATGTGGAGATTAAGCAAGGATTTAAAAGGAAGTTTAAAATTACTCAAAGGTATTAGTGGATCTAACTAGAGATTTTGTTCTGTTTCATGGAATACCAAAGTAAACGGAGCGAGGAAGTCTTATACTTATTTGGTTATTTCACAAAAGTGTGGATTTTATTACTGTCCCAATTATGTGTGTAATAAACTGTAAAATTATGGAAATGCAAGTTCTTTTCTGTTTCATCTTAATGCTGCCATATCTTCCACAAATTAAAAGACATGAATTTGACATGAATGATATTTTCTGTTGTGTACCAAAAGTCGGCTGTGCAGTCCGAAGAGCCTTCCCTGTTACTTCATTCCGCTGTATCCATGCAGGTAAGGAATTCTGCTGGCCTTATTACACATTAGAACTGGTGATTTCTGCAAAGTGGCAAATCCGGTTTAGCAAAAGTTACTTTAAGGTTTCAGAATAACTTTATGTGGTCTTCACCATCATTAAACACAAAATGCAAACCATAAAGGGATTTGCTACGATCTTTACGATCCGATGAATTATGAACAATTCATATACACTGCTAATTCACATGATAATGAACTACTTAGGATGGCATGGTGGCAATGCCAGCACCACACATTAAGGAGATTAAGGAGCATTTCTGCATTGGTTTCCTCCAATTGTTTAAAGCAGACGTTCCCAGCCACCCAAGGGGTGTGAGATGACATTTCAGGGTGGGTGATAAAGAGGAAGACTGTGCATGAGTCTGCAGATGTGGTGTCTGACTTTATCATTTATTTATAACACACTGGTGAGACCTCATCTAGAGTCCTGTGTGCAGTTATGGTCTCCAGGCTACAAAAAGGACATAGCAGCGCTAGAAAAGGTCCATAGAAGAGCAACTAGGCTATTATGTCTGTTTTGTACTGTCTGGAGACCAAAATTGCACACAGTACTCCAGATGAAGCCTCACCAGTGCGTTATAAAGCTTAAACATCACCTTCTTGGACTTTTACTTTACACATCAGGGCGCTATATAACCTAACATACTGTTTTAATGGCTTCTGAACATTGTCTGACAGCTGATAGCGTAGAGTTCACTATGACTCCTTAATCTTTCTCATGAAGTGTACTCTTGAAACTCAGACCTCCCATTGTGTATTCAAACCTCCCATTTTTACTTCTTGCATGTAATCCTTTACATTTACTTACATTAAATGTCATCTGTCACAGATCTGCCCAAGCCTGTCTGCTGTTCCTCTGTGATTATTCAATGGATTCTCAATGAGCATCCAATCCACCTATCTTGGTATCCTCATTTTCATTACATGGAAGATGTATGACCACTGCTCACGTGAACAGATGTCACTTACCAAGCTAGTTATTTATATTCCTATCCAAATCATTTATATACGAGATGAGACACAAAAATAACCGGACTGGGCTTGGGGCTTTCCTGGAAAACCGGGAATCATACAACTATATCCCCTCCTACACGCCCTCTCAAACCACTGACCGGCTAGGTGTATCCTGTGAGTAGCCCAGTCAGTATTTGCACATTCGAACAGTGAATCAACATCAAATTTCTCACAAATTTTCTCTTTTTCCGTAAAGCAGTTTTTGGCTGACAAAAACATTCCTGTTCTTGATCATCCTCCTTATTCGTCCGATTTTGCTCCCTGTGATTTTTACTTGTTCCCGAAAATCACAATTGACCTGATGAGAACGCATTTTTCTTCATTGGTGTCACACATGAGTGATTAGGGGGCAGCTAAAGGACCTGATGAGCCGTGCAAAACCACAAGAATAGGGACTAAAACAACGTGTTAACACCTCTCTTTTTATTTAAACAGGAAAGATGAACAACAAAAACCCACGGCACATTGAATTTGTCTCAAAAGCCTCACCCAGACGTCCGAGCCTCTTCTGTGTTATGAATTCACCTCCGGTCGCTTACAGATGACGTCACCACCGTCCCAAGATCCTCCATGTCATCCTCCCAGCATTCCTATTTCCGTTCCCCATCACATAAATTCGTCGGTGTTACCACCATTTTCTGTCAATTGTACATTACAAACCTGACCGTTATAGAGAACTCTCTCAACTTCTTACTATGGTTTACAGTATACGGGAACGGAATCCCCAACCCTTAATCTGTGGTTTTTTTTCATAATGTATAAAGTGAAGACAGAAACAGCAAGCCTGTTGAAGAGCCTCCCAGTTTTACTTCTTGCATGTAATCCTTTACATTTACTTACATTAAATGTCATCTGTCACAAATCTGCCCAAGCCTGTCTGCTGTTTCTCTGTGATGATTTAATGGATTCTCAATTCTCATTTTCATTACATGGAAGATGTATGACCACTGCTCACGTGAACAGATGTCACTTACCAAGCTAGTTATTTATATTCCTATCTAAATTATTTATATATGAGACGAGACACAAAAATATCCAGACTGGGCTTGGGGCTTTCCTGGAAAACCATGAATCATACAACTATATCTCCTCCTACACGCCCTCTCAAACCACCGACCGGCTAGGTGTATCCTGTGAGTAGCCCAGTCAGTATTTGCACAATCGAACAGTGAATCAACATCAGATTTCTCACAAATTTTCTCTTTTTCCGTAAAGCAGTTTTTGATTGACAAAAATATTCCTGTCCTCGATCATCCTCCTTATTCGTTTACAGTATATGGGGACAGAATCCCCAACCTTTAATCTGTGTGTCTGTGTTTTTTTTCTTAACGGATAAAGTGAAGACAGAAACAGCAAGCCTGTTAAAGAGCCTCAAGCAAGAAGACTTCCAGCACTAATTAAATCAATGGAAGATACATATGGAGCGGTGTAGAGATCGCGAGGGGGAGTATAGAGAAGGTGACAATGTTTAGAATGCTGTAATACATCGATAAAATTTATTTCTTTTACCAATCTGGCTATTTTTATGTCTCACCTCGTATATTAAAACTATTTTGCTGCATATCTGTCCATCATTTCTCCAGATCCTTCTATAGAGACCCTGCAGTGTCAGTTTTCTTGGTGTTTGCATCTGGCTCAGATTAAAGGCTCTCAAATATACTTGAAGAAATGCAGTTCCTGGCATATTTACTGTATGTTTTTTTGCTCCATTCTTTGTAATAAGATGGGTGAGACCGTCTACAGCATTTTATGTGCTTCTGCCTTGTTTACATGAGAATTGACATGGATGAAATTCGGAACATGTTGACTTAGAGAGATTCTGAGCTACGGTGTCTTCTAACGACTTCATTAAGATTGCTGCAATGGCAACAGGCTAGGAATGATTGCGCTGCCTTTCATAGAGAGCGCTGTTATTTATGAGATTTTCTGTGCAGTATTAACGGGTATAACATGTTCCAAGCGTCTGAGATAATTGAAAGATAGGTTGCAAAAGACAGTCTAATTCCTTTGCAAACAACGGAAGAAGAGATGAACTGATATTATCTGGGCCCGTAGCTTTACATCCTGTGCCGCGCTCAATGGCGCATTACAGTATACAATTTATAATGATTTCCACTGTATCAAAACCAACAAACTGACTCGTAGACGCCAGTGCATTTTCTATCAGTTGTAATAAATCTACCATAAAATATGTTAAGGTCGTCGTTGGCTTTGTTATCTGAAAAAATTGATTTCCTAAACAATGGCATTGCTGTGATTAGTTTCCCTAGTCTTATATATTCGTCTGGTGCTGTCTACTTTGATCATATTTCTCAGTAGCATTTGCTTTATTTTACTCTGAGTATATTGTTGATTTCTTCATCCGTTTCATGCAGAAAGTGGCCATCATTTATAATTAGTCTTCCTTAGGGTTATTGTTAGAAGAGTACATGCTGGTTAGTTTTCCTTGTGTATCATTAGAATGATTACAAAACGGACACCCGGTCTTCCAACTGTTCATCCAACCCCTGTCCTTACAATGTGTCACAAGCCATCTGGTAAAGCAGATGGCCTGCTAGTAGTTTGGGCCCGACCAGGACTGAGGGGGTAATAAGAGAGGCACAAGAGAGGCAGATGTTCAAAAAAAGGTAATTTTATTATTCCACGATAGAGAAGAGGAAACAAAAAAACAGTTGCTGGGGTTCGTCAGAGGTGTGTTCTGCACCTACTCTGTTCATTGCTTGTATGGACTGTGTGTTTGGCAAGGTCGTGAGGTCCAGGGGCTGCGGGGCATCTTTTGTTGAAGAAAGATTCATGGATCTTGACTTTGCTGACGATGCTGTGATGTTCGCTGAGTCAATGGAGGCTCTGATCGGGGCTCTCGAGAGGCTGAGCGAGGAGTCTGAGTGTCTGGGCTTGCGAGTGTCCTGATAAAAACCAACATCCAGGCCTTTAATGACCTCTTGGGCATGGCCATCAGCAGTGTGTCTGTCTGCAGAGAGAGTGTCAACCTCATCGAGAGATTTACTTACCTTGGCAGTGGCATTCATATCTCTGGTGACTCTTTCTATGAAGTCAGTAGACGGATTGGGAGAGCATGGGGGGTCATGAGGTCGCTGGAAAGGGGTGTGTGGCACTCCCGCTATCTCTGCAAAAGGACGAAGGTCCAAGTCTTTAGAGTCCTGGTGCTTCCTGTCTTGTTATATGGTTGCGAGACATGGACGTCATCCAGTGACTTGAGATTAAGACTGGACTCCTTTGGTACTGTGTCTCTTTGGGAAACCCATGGGTACCGTTGGTTTGATTTTGTGTTGCTTATGGAGTCCTGCACTGTGAGAGAGTGTCAGTTACGGCACTACGGCCATGTGGCGTGTTTCCCCATGGGTGATCCAGCTCGTAGGATCTTCATTGTTGGGGACCCGAGTGGCTGGACCAGGCCAAGGGGATGCACACGTAACACCTGGCTGCGGCAGATAGAGGGTAATTTCCGGAGGGCGGGACTGGTCTGTCTGGGGGGTTGCCAACCAGGATCCCGAGCTGTGTTGCCATGTGGTGGGTGTGGCAACGCACTGTACCAGTGCATGCTCCCCAACTTGACTTGACTTGACTTGTGGTGGAAGCCCAAAGTAGGGCTTTGCAGCTCCCACAGCTCCCCCTGGCAGCATCCTTGGAACCCAACCGGGCTGAGCTGACCAATACCAAGTCCCTTATAGCCCTGTGAGATGCTGAGGAGCCATTACACCACTAGGAGGGCTGCCAAAGAGCATTTTGGGGGAGTTAGTGCCCCTCTTAAGTCAACTCCCCCTTTCCTTCCATTATGGAGGCGCCCCAGTTGGGTAATGGCGCCGGCCAGCATCCGTCACAATGTTTAATTGGTAATCAAATAATGAGGGACCTGCTCACACCTAGTCAAGTGTCCAAATGCTTTTGAGCCCCTGGAAATGGTGGACGGGGGGCTTTGCAGAAAATGGCTGTCATTCCTAAACGTCTCATAAAATATGTTTGGTAAGCCACTTAAATTAAAGCTGAAAGTCTACACTTCAATCATATCTTGAATGCTTCATTTCAAATCCATTGCAGTGGTGTACAGAGCCAAAATGATGAAAAATATGTCACTATTTAAATCGTTATGGACCTAGCTGTATACTTGCATTGCTGTGTAATTTGCTTCCCAAATTCATGAGCACCACTTTCAGTTGATGTTCAACCACTGCAAAATTCTATACAACTACAGCACATTTTTTTTCAAAGGGTTAATGGAATCACTGGTAATGGAAATATGCTGCATTTTGACAGAAATTAAACTCTACATATGAGGGGCTACCCAAAAATAACTAGAATCTGTACCTGGCGTGCAATCTCAACTTAGTTATGAATTTCGCTGCTAGCTGTGGCATACTTACACAAACATTCTGTGGCAGTCTGCCACGTGGCGTTGCTCTGTATTGCTCGTATGCCATTCTGTGTTGGTTTTCCTTGGTGCTTATTAAACGTGTTCTGTGATGTTTGTGATGGGTGATTATAAAGAACAGCGAGTCTGCGTTTAATTTCTCTTTGGGGAAAGCAGCTGCTGAAACTACAGTGATGCTTGAAACTGCTTTTAAAGAGGAAGCTTTAAGTAAAACACAGGTCTACAAGTGGTTTTCAACTTTCAATCGAGGGGAAATGTCACTTGAAGACAATCCGAGATCTGGTGGACCTTCCACAATTTGGAAAGACGAACATCTTGAAAAAGTTTGCAATGCAATTTAAAAAGATCATCTTTGGACTATTGAAGAGATTTCTGAATCGACTTGTGTGTCTTGGAGTTCTTGCCACCCTCCCTACTCGCCTGATCTTTGCTCTGTGCGACTTTTTCTTGTTTCCACATAAGAAAAAAGAACTCAAAGGAAAGCATTCTTGTACTGTGGAGGAAGTCAAAGAAAAATCGCTGCAGGCCTTGGACAACGTTCTTCTTCAGCAATTCCAAAGATGTTTCCACCAGTGGGAAAACCGTTGGGACAAGTGCATTCATTCACATGGAGAGGACTTTAAAGGGGACTAAAGTTTAGATAGATAGATAGATAGATAGATAGATAGATAGATAGATAGATAG
>JANRMT010062820.1:23888178-23898770 GCA_026402145.1 Polypterus bichir lapradei
GATAGATAGATAGATAGATAGATACTTTATTAATCCCAAGGGGAAATTCACATCATTTTGATATCTTTGAAACTATTCAGCTTTCCAGTTTGTAGTGCTGATACCATATACACAAAAATGGTCATATTTGCATTGAAATGTGCACGTTCATTTTTGTGGATGAGGCCGGTTTCAGCTTGGCTAAAAGACACCGCTATGGAAGGAATGTGATTGGGAAGATGGCCACTATAGATGTTCCGGACCAGAGGTGGGCTAACATCACCATCTGTTGACGGACTGCAGCTGCATATGCCCGTAAAATACAGCACGCCTTAATGCTTGTCTTGATGCACTGTATGAAAGGCTTTCAGCCGAAAGAAAATGGGAGAGGCACACTTTCCCAATCTTGGTGAATATATGACACAATGTGGCCTTTTATCATTCCTGGCAGGTCACAGAGTGGCTTAGAACCCATCCCAGGATGACACTGTTATTCCTGCCACCCTTTCCTCAACTCATATTGAATTTTTTTTTTCTGCATGGAAATGGAAGGTGTGTGACCACCGCCCATGTGGACAAATGTCACTAGTTTCAATGGCTGCTCGGTGTAAGGACATAATAGTAATAGCAGAAGATCCATGGCCATATAAGGCACACTGAGAGATTTTTTTCTCGGTGTATGGCTGCAGATAACATTCATTGAGATGTTGATGAAAATCTATGGCCAAATCCAGTGGACAGGATGGGTCACCATTAGGGCAGCAGTAGACATCTACTGGTGGTTTTATGTGTTTATGTGTATTTTCACTTGCTGTACTGGACAAGAATAAATGTATGCTGTGATGGACAGTAACCAGAGATTAGAATCCTAGCCGGGATAGAACATGAATCATTACCTGGCCAATATAATAGAAGGAGAGTGGAAGACAATTTGATTTGGGTTGGTTTCTTCACCAAAACACTGGGTGGCAGCCTACCCAGACTAGGATTCCCACACGAACACCTGCAGGGCATGCTGGATACTGTAGTCCCGTGGCGCAGTCCCCTTAAGTTCTGTGGGGTCCATCGTGGAGATGTGAGGATCGGTATTGCCTACTTTGTGAAGCTTCAACCTTACCCGGACGTGCTTCCGAGGGACACTTTCATGACATTGGAAAGTGTCAGGTTCAGTAGTGCCTAGGTTCAGTAAACAGTTTTTTTCAATTGAGACATTCAGCCTAAGAGATTCCCTGATCTTGACTTTGCTGACGATGCTGTGATCTTCTCGGAGTCAATGGAGGCTCTGATCAGAGACTGAGCGAGGAGTCCGAGTGTCTGGACTTGCGAGGGTCCTGATAAAAACCAACATCCAGGCCTTCAATGACCTCTTGGGCGCAGCCATCAGCAGTGTGTCTGTCTACAGAGAGAGTGTCGACCTTGTTGAGAGGTTTACTTACCTTGGCAGTGACATTCATGTCTCTGGTGACTCTTCCTATGAAGTCAGTAGACGGATTGGTAGAGCATGAAATCAAAGAGCGCTTTAAGCCAAAAAAAGGCCTTTGAACAGCTCAACATTATTATTAACAAATATCGAAAAATAATCATTTTGATTTTAATAAATAATTTTTTCTGTAACATCTCCAAAATTTCAATTAAAGAATTTTTGAGATTTTAGGGTATTTTGTTTTTCTATTTTCGGGGGGTTACCTCTAAATATTGATATATTGAAATTCCCTTTTTGAGAAGATACCTACTGACTTAGATGTACCATCCTGCCAAATTTCAGCTTTTTAACTAAATAGGAAAAAGTATTTTTCTTCATGAGCAAGTCATTCACTGAAAGCAATGGAGAAGTGGGGGCTAGTGACAGCATCACCCCTTATTCCAGAGGTGAATTACAAGTCAGTTTAGAGCCCTGAAAACACTCCCTAGTCACACGTGTCCGATAACCTATAACGTCTGTTCAGTTCTTGTCACTAGAATTGCAGCTTTTTATGTGATTAACCTGTCCCTCAATAGAAGTCACTTGATGACCAAAGCACATGTGCACACAAGCTTACCAGCAGCAGCGGGAAGCAAATTTATAAAATAATGCATTACTTCTCCTAAATAATGCAATAATTATTGTAAAAAAATGAAATAGTTTTTCAAAATATTGCAATAATTATTTTTTGAGTGTCAGGAATAAGCTTGTCCACAAGCCTGCTCCCAAATATACACGTTTTTGGTTGACTGTTAATGGCCCCTTATGAATGAATGTAGATGCTGTAATAGTAGGTTTAGTCCTGTGTGTGTGTGTGTGTGTGCGTGTGTGTGGAAATATGTGCAAGTGTGATCTGTCAGGCAGTGCTGGCCTCCACAGGGACAGTTCATGACATGCATTAGCAAACTTTTCACACAGAGCTTGCGTGACTACATGACATTTATTTTACGGGACAGTCCCATTTTTATGCACTGTGTACCATTTAAAAAAAATCCCATTTTTTATTGGCTAGTCATTTAAAAGATGTGCATGAATCTCCAAAGTGGTGGTGGGGGGTCCCCAAGCACCCTGCTCTTCAGTGTAATACACTGTATATTTTAATAAGGCTCACAAAACTCCAAAATTATACTCTGCTACACTTGCTGGACTAATGGATTTTGTCCTGTTTTGGAACTCTGTAAATCTTTTCAGCCTATAATAGGCCCACTCCTTAGCTTTACATTTTGTCGTCAAAAAAACATGTAAAATAGCATTGCATTTTTTGGTTTGAAAAATGACAGTTATATTAAATCTCATCTTTCTACCGTACAGTGTGCAAAACACTAAAAGTACAAAGTCAGAAATGTAGAAAGTATAATAATGATACAAATAATAATACAGTAAAGATTAATAATAATAATAATGAACAGCACACTGCACATGTGTAAGTGACATCACTTATAGATTCACCAGAATCCTTTTCGGTTTCACTGACCTTTTCAATGTCACTGCATGAAGACAGATTAACTTCGTCATTACTGCTGATGAGAGGCGTTTCTTACGAGATGTCATTATAAAGCTAAAAGAAAATACTTCTACACCGTTGCCCGGGTAACACTTACATAAGACACAATTACACTGTTGCCCCAGTAACGCTCGCCACTAACGCTGTTGGCACTTTTACAGCCCGAGTAATCCTTGTGTTTTACGTGAGATGTGTCTATACCATTGCCTGAGTGACACTCGGCTCTAATGCTTTTAGCGCTTTTTAACAGCCCGAGTGACACTTGGGTCTAACTCTACAGAGGATAAACTGGCTCACCAACATTTTTTGATTAAATCATAATAGAAAATTGATCGTTTTTTAACTTTAAAGTAGAACAATTTGTTTTTTACATAATGCAGTCGACCCTTGTGATTTGCAGGTATACGATCTGTAGATCCGCATATTTGCAGGTTTGTCATCAGTAATTAAATGGAAATTATTTTGTGAGTTTTGTGACCTACTGTGGAAAACTAAAAACGAGGCGCATAGGCTAGAAAATGTAAAGAGATCTTATAAAGGTCTAGTAAGTCATAAATGCATAAAATATATGTAATATTAATCATTTTTATCTTTATCATAAATATTTACACAAATTTATTATAATAAGTCAAATTCTGTAAAACGTTACAGTTTACTAAACAGCTGTAGAACTATAAACTCTGCCTGGAGGGCATCATGTATCTTTGTCTCAGCATCCAGTCTCGCACACTGTATTGGCTTGTGCATATATCGTTCTCGCAACTTTTTGCATCTTATTTAGAGCAATACACTTAGAACATAATCTGGGGTCCAAAAGCTAATGCTCCTCGGGGTTCTAGTGGTTCTTCCAGTGTAGGGGTTCCTAAAAGGGGAGTTGTCAGATGGCATTTCAGGGTTTGTGCAAAAGTAGGAGGATGTGTCATGATTCGGCAAAATTGTATGATGTGTGTTGTCCGACTTTATCGTGCTACAATTGGTGTCTTGTAGTGTGCCGTCATTTGTAAGTCATTTATAAGTTTGTGTTCCTTTTCTATGAAATGAAAAGAATTAGAGTTAGGGTTAGGGCTGTCACCTGTAAATGAGCCGCAGAAATGCACAATCTAGTGGGTTGCTTGCTGCGGATGGAGCATTCTTCAAGGCGAATAACTTGAGAGGTGCTAATTTTTAGAATGGTAATAACTTTTCTTTTAAGAGAATGGAATTTGGACACTGCAATGATCCATAGAGAAGGTTCCAGGTCTAGTATTACGGTGTACTCACAATGGCAATTCGTTCCGTGCCCAAGTACGTTTGTCCGCATGTAACCCCGCAAGGTCTACTTTGGTTGACTAGTGTGATCGCTCCATGCCAGGCCAACCATACCGTGCCTTGGCCTGCTTGGAAGAGGTGAGCCCGATCACGGTTCAGTAGCATTCAGGAACAGTGTGACCACTAAACACGCCCAAGGAAGGAAAACAGACATGACATCAATGAATCGACAAGTCAGATAGTGTAATACCGATTTCATTCGATACCATTTGAGTTAAAAACAGATTTTTATTCTCACCTTACAGATGAACTTGAATTGTAGTTAGCATGAAAAACTGCAAATTTCTCCCTAAACATCACATCACCATACATATCTTCTCGTACGTGCAGCATGATTAACAACAAAATGCTGCATTACACACTCAATAAATCTGTAAGAGTGTAGAGTGTTATTCTACACGACTCCAAAAAAACACACAATACGTAAAAATCATTTTGACATGCATGCTGTCACTCCGTGATCGGATCTTGTTTTTGTTTAACACAAAGTCGCATGGTGATGATGAAGGTGTGCCCAGGCCCGGAACATTAAGTGAAGTGTGAGTGCAGGCCAGGGGAGGAGTAGGGAGCAGGGACAATCGTGCTTGGGCCTGGTATGGGATAAAAATGTCCAGTGAGAATACACCCTTAAGTTCTGTGCAAGCTCTGATCGTGAAATGTCACTGATTTTTGAGGTTTGATTGAAATGTTTTGCCAGGCGTTGGACAAGGGGGACTGAATTGAATGCAACATCTGCTGCTCATTTCTCCTGCTGGCGGTCCTGGCAGTAGCACAGCAATTTCAACTATAGAGTACGTCTGTTTTTGAACTGCAGTGCAGGTGTTATTGGGGGACACAGCTTGTCGACTGTACTTTGCTGCTTAGCGGCACGCCGGCAGCCATTGCTTTTTGGGGTATTCGGTATCCCTAAACCCCTTGATCATTAATCGTGTGTCATTTTTTCATGGCACTCAATGCTTCATGGGACACACTGACCCCAGATTATCCATCAAGTGTCTAAGTTTTACAGGTGACACATTTACAAGATTATTGAGATTTATAAAGGTAAATTGTTCAATTTATATTTACATTTTGTGCATTGAGTTAAAAGCTTATTTTTTTTAATTCAGCTTATAACAGTTGGCATAGATATGTGTAGGTGTCACTGGCAGTTTGCACCTTTCCCTTGTCCTGTTAATGATGGAATGGCTGAATGTGCAAGGCCGGCCAGTGGTTCATGGGGAAGGGAGCACCTGACTCAGAGGGGCCAAACAGACTGTAAGGGGAGGAGCTGATCATATGTAAATCTGTGGTGGGAAAAAGATGAGGAGAACAAAAGCGCACCAGAGTCAAAGGAGAAGCAGATGCCACCAAAGCAACAAGAGGAAAGGCTACTCTACTTTGGGACTCTTTATTTTCTACATAGCCTGGAAGTACTAGAAGGTCATGGGAACAGAAGCCCAGAAGTACTTCTGGGCTGAAAAAAAACTGAACTTCTCTATCCGACCTGGAAGTGCTGACAAGTTGCGTGATCAGAAGGATGGAAGTACTTCTGGGTCGGACACTATTTAAAGGATTGCTGTGAGCCCAGCAGGTGAGCCAGAGTCGGGTAGAGGTGGATAAAGCTTGCTGGTAAATGTGGAGGAGAAAGAGAAAGGAAAAAGAATAGTATATGTGCTGTGTAATTGTTTATTACTTGTGGCTGTGGTGGTGGAGAGCACTGTGAAGAAAAGAAAAGGAATAAAATGTGTTCTTGGTGCTTTTAACTTGTGTTTTCAGTGCCTGTCTGTGGAGTTAGAGGAGCGACAGTGCCCTCTAGTGTTACAGTGTACTGTCTAACAAACCCCAAAACAGATTATCCCTTGTCACGTGTGTGCGCATGGGGAACAGCTTCAAGACTTAGATTGTGGTGACTCTCCACCGAGACAGGAGATGGCGCTGTGTGATAACAATCTCTCTTCTCCTCCCTCACAGAAGATTGACACTGGTTCCTCCCTGATGTAGATGTTCACCTGGACCTGCCTCTTCTGCTTGGACTGCTTGAAACACAACTTTTCACATCTTATTTAGTAGTATAATACACTTAGAACATAATCTTGCATCCAAAAGGTAATGCTTCTAGTGGTTGAAGTGGTTTTTCCAATACAGGGCTTCCCAAAGGGGGGATTTGAGATGGCACATCTTGGGCAGTTTACCTGAGACGAAAATCAGGACGACACATTTTGCGTTAAAAACACACTTTTTTTTAAAAAAAAAAAAAAAAAAAACTTTTTTTTTTTTTTTTTTTTTTTTTTTTTTAAAAACTTTTCTCTCCTCCTTGAACCGTCACCTTATCGTGGTGGAGGGGTTTGCGTGTCCCAATGATCCTAGGAGCTATGTTGTCCGGGGCTTTATGCCCCTGGTAGGGCCACCCAAGGCAAACTGGTCCTAGGTGAGGGATGAGACAAAGAGCGGTTCAATAAACCTCCGATGAAGAATAAAAACCTTGGACGACGTTTTCCCTTGCCCGGACGCGGGTCACCGGGGCCCCCCTCTGGAGCCAGGCCTGGAGGTGGGGCTCGATGGCGAGCGCCTGGTGGCCGGGCCTGCACCCATGGGGCTCGGCCGGGCACAGCCCGAAGAGGTAATGTGGGTCCTCCTCCCCATGGGCTCACCACCTATGGGAGGGGCCAAGGAGGTTGGGTGCAGTGTGAGTTGGGTGGTGGCCGAAGGCGGGGACCTTGGCGGTCTGATCCTCGGCTACAGAAACTGGCTCTTGGGACGTGGAATGTCACCTCTCTGAAGGGGAAGGAGCCTGAGCTAGTGCGCGAGGTCGAGAGGTTCCGGCTAGATATAGTCGGACTCACCTCGACGCACAGCTTGGACTCTGGAACCAATCTCCTTGAGAGGGGCTGGACTCTCTACCACTCTGGAGTTGCCCCCGGTGAGAGGCGCCGAGCAGGTGTGGGCATACTTATTGCCCCCCGACTCGGAGCCTGAGCATTGGGGTTTACCCAGGTGGACGAGAGGGTGGCCTCCCTCCGCCTTCGGGTGGGGGGAAGGGTCCTGACTGTTGTTTGTGCGCATGCGCCGAACAGCAGTTTGGAGTATCCACCCTTTTTGGAGTCTCTGGAGGGGTTGCTAGAGGGCATACCTTCTGGGGATTCCCTCGTTTTGCTGGGAGACTTCAATGCTCACGTGGGCAATGACAGTGAGACCTGGAAGGGCGTGATTGGGAGGAATGGCCCCCCCGATCTGAACCCGAGCGGTGTTTTGTTATTGGACTTCTGTGCTCGTCATGGATTGTCCATAACGAACACCATGTTCAAGCATAAGGGTGTTCATATGTGCACTTGGCACCAGGACACCCTAGGCCTCAGGTCGATGATCGACTTTGTGGTCGTGTCGTCGGACTTGCGGCCATATGTCTTGGACACTCGGGTGAAGAGAGGGGCGGAGCTGTCAACTGATCACCACCTGGTGGTGAGTTGGCTTCGATGGTGGGGGAAGATGCCGGTCAGACCTGGTAGGCCCAAACGTGTTGTGAGGGTCTGCTGGGAACGGCTGGCAGAGTCCCCTGTCAGAAGTAGCTTCAACTCCCACCTCCGGCAGAACTTCAACCACGTCCCGAGGGAGGTGGGGGACATTGAGTCCGAATGGGCCATGTTCCGTGCCTCTATTGTTGAGGCGGCTGACCGGAGCTGTGGCCGCAAGGTGGTCGGTGCCAGTCGTGGCGGCAATCCCCGAACCCGTTGGTGGACACCGGCGGTGAGGGATGCCGTCAAGCTGAAGAAGGAGTCCTATAGGACTTTTTTGTCCTGTGGGTCTCTGGAGGCAGCTGATAGGTACCGACAGACCAAGCGGAACGCGGCTTCGGTTGTTGCTGAGGCAAAAACTCGGGCATGGGAGGAGTTTGGAGAGGCCATGGAGAACGACTTTCGGACGGCTTCGAGGAGATTCTGGTCCACCGTCCGGCGTCTCAGGAGGGGGAAGCAGTGCAGTGTCAACACCGTATATGGTGGGGATGGTGCGTTGCTGACCTCGACTCGGGACGTTGTGGGTCGGTGGGAGGAGTACTTCGAAGACCTCCTCAATCCCACTAACATGCCTTCCAATGAGGAAGCAGAGCCAGGGGACTCTGAGGTGGGCTCTCCCATCTCTGGGACTGAAGTCACCGAGGTGGTCAAAAAACTCCTTGGTGGCAGGGCCCCGGGGGTGGATGAGATACGCCCGGAGTTCCTTAAGGCTCTGGATGTTGTAGGACTGTCTTGGTTGACACGTCTCTGCAACATCGCATGGACATCGGGGACAGTGCCTCTGGATTAGCAGACCGGGGTGGTGATCCCCCTCTTTAAAAAGGGGGACCGGAGGGTGTGTTCCAACTATAGAGGGATCACACTCCTCAGCCTCCCTGGAAAAGTCTATTCGGGGGTTCTGGAGAGGAGGGTCCGTCGGATAGTCGAACCTCGGATTCAGGAGGAACAGTGTGGTTTTCGTCCTGGTCGCGGAACAGTGGACCAGCTCTTCACCCTTAGCAGAGTCCTGGAGGGTGCATGGGAGTTTGCCCGACCGGTCTACATGTGTTTTGTGGACTTGGAAAAGGCATTCGACCGTGTCCCTCGGGGAATCCTGTGGGGGGTGCTCCGGGAGTATGGGGTACCGGACCCCCTGATAAGAGCTGTTCGGTCTCTGTACAACCGGTGTCAGAGCTTGGTCCGCATTGCCGGCAGTAAGTCGAGACCGTTTCCAGTGAGAGTTGGACTCCGCCAGGGCTGCCCTTTGTCACCGATTCTGTTCATAACTTTTATGGACAGAATTTCTAGGCGCAGCCAGGGTGTTGAAGGGGTCCGGTTTGGTGGACTCAGGATTGGGTCACTGCTTTTTGCAGATGATGTTGTCCTGTTTGCTTCATCAGGCCGTGATCTTCAGCTCTCTTTGGATCGGTTCGCAGCTGAGTGTAAAGCGGCTGGGATGAGAATCAGCACCTCCAAATCCGAGAGCATGGTCCTCAGCCGGAAGAGGGTGGAGTGCCCTCTCAGGGTTGGGGGAGAGATCCTGCCCCAAGTGGAGGAGTTCAAGTATCTCGGGGTCTTGTTCACGAGTGAGGGAAGAATGGAGCGTGAGATCGACAGGCGGATCGGTGCGGCATCCGCAGTGATGCGGGCTCTGCATCGGTCTGTCGTTGTGAAGAAGGAGCTGAGCCGTAAGGCAAAGCTCTCAATTTACCAGTCGATCTACGCTCCTACCCTCACCTATGGTCATGAGCTATGGGTAGTGACCGAAAGAACGAGATCGCGAATACAAGCGGCTGAAATGAGTTTCCTCCGCAGGGTGTCTGGGCTTTCCCTTAAAGATAGGGTGAGAAGCTCAGTCATCCGGGAGGGGCTCAGAGTAGAGCCGCTGCTCCTCCGCATCGAGAGGAGTCAGATGAGGTGGCTCGGGCATCTGATCAGGATGCCTCCTGGACGCCTCCCTGGTGAGGTGTTCCGGGCACGTCCAACCGGGAGGAGGCCCCGGGGAAGACCCAGGACACGCTGGAGGGACTATGTCTCCCGGCTGGCCTGGGAACGCCTTGGGATTCTCCCGGAAGAGCTGGAAGAAGTGGCCGGGGAGAGGGAAGTCTGGGCCTCTCTGCTTAAGCTGCTGCCCCCGCGACCCGACCTCGGATAAGCGGAAGAAGATGGATGGATGGATGGAAAACAACTTTTCTTATAGAAATTATACAGGGTTGGCGGCAAGGTGCCCCAAAACTTTAAAAAAAAATTTTTACACTCTGCATTAAAGGAATAAGGTCTGCGGTAGGAGTGACGGATGCATTCATGGTGGAGGTGGGATTACATCAGGGATCGGCTCTGAGCCGTTTCTTATTTGCAATGGTGATGGACAGGTTGACAGACGAAATTAGACAGGAGTCCCCGTGTACTGTGATGTTTGCTGATGACATTGTGATCTGTAGAGAGAGTAGAGAGCAGGTTGAGGAGACCCTGGAGAGGTGGAGATATGAGAGGAGAGGAATGAAGGTCAGTAGGACCACCAAGACAGAACACATATGTGTGAATGAGAGGGAGGTCAGTGAAATGGTGAGGATGAGGGGAGTAGAGTTGGTGAAGGTGGATGACTTTAAATACTTGGGATCAACAGTACAGAGTAATGGGGATTGAGGAAGAGAGGTGAAAAAGAGAGTGCAGGCAGGGTGGAGTGGGTAGAGAAGAGTGTCAGGAGTGATTTGTGACAGACGGGTATCAGCAAGAGTGAAAGGGAAGGTCTACAGGACCAGCTATGTTATATGGGTTGGAGATGGTGGTACTAGATAGATAGATAGATAGATAGATAGATAGATAGATAGATAGATAGATAGATAGATAGATAGATAGATAGATA
>JANRMT010062820.1:23898780-23925845 GCA_026402145.1 Polypterus bichir lapradei
ATAGATAGATAGATAGATAGATAGATAGATAGATAGATAGATAGATACTTTATTAAGCAGCATACTGATAAAAAACAATATTAAATTAGAGTGATAAAAATGCAGGTAAGAAACCAGACCAGAAAGCAGGAGACAGAGCTGGAGGTGGCAGAGTTAAAGATGCTAAGATTTGCATTGGGTGTGATGAGGATTAGAAATGAGGACATTAGAGGGTCAGCTCAAGTTGGGAGAGGTGAGATTGTGTTGGTTTGGACATGTGCAGAGGAGAGATGCCAGGCAAGAGGAAAAGAGGAAGGTCTAAGAAAAGGTTTGTGGATGTGGTGAGAGAGGACATGCAGGTGATGGGTGTTAAACAGCAAGATACAGAGGACAGGAAGATATGGATGAGAGATGATCCGCTGTGGCGACCCCTGACGGGAGCAGCCAAAAGAAGAAGAAGATTAAAGGAATAAGGAAATTCATAAAGATATTTATTAGTTTTGTATTTTTAAAGCAAATTTTATCAGAGCAACCTTATTTTCTTTGCTCCTGTGCCATTAATTATACTGAAAAGAGGAAAAACTTGAGACGTGTGACTCATGCATGAAACCTGAACTGTCCAGCAGGCTTGATTAAAACTTTGTCTAAAACCAAATCAATATTAAATGAATTACGCTAAATAAAAAAAAAAAAGTTGACTACAGTTTCAGTTCAGATCAGTTAGGTATCGTTAATGGAAAATACTCCATATGCACACTGAAAGTGCTACATTTTTTATGAAGCCAGCACTCCTCTTTCTTGATTTCAAGAAATTCTTAATGGAGGACATGGCATGCCCCTTGTGAATTCAATGCTCCTGTAATTTAAATATTAAAGAAATACACGAAAAATTCATGCAAAACTAATTATAACTGGTTACTTCAAAAGCTCACAATAGCTTTGAAGACATCACAGTTTACATAACACAAATTGAAGTAAAAATGCATCATTAGACCAGAATAAGCTTAATTATCCTGCAGTAAGGAATTGTGTGTGACAGCTTGTGATCTCAAGTGTGACTTAATACAATGGTTTAGAAAAATGTTATCCTTCATGTTTTTTAAAGGTAAATTACAGACAAAACCTTACCGAGAATACCTGAGTGAATGTTTTGGACAGGAGATAATTAAACGCAATTTGATCAGGTACATCGTTATTTTAATTGTGGGGTTTATCCTGTGATTAAGGGCTCGGTTGCCACAAATTGATGGATTGTCATCCAGTTGCCACACACTGTTTCGCAAGGTTACTGCTACATCTCTGTGATGAGAATTAAATCAGGCTAATACTATCGACCTCACCATGCAAATGTCATTTTTAACTGCTAAATCTCCGGCAGCATTGCAAAAGCATCAATGCAAACATTTTTCTCTGATGGCGTAGTAAGCAGCACCAGTGAAATGCCTCTGTTGACAGGTTCACAATATGGGGGGAAAGGCGTCTGCTGTCTGCTGGTGAATTTATTTTATATCACTACAAAAAAAAATTCTAAATTTGCAAATTTCAATTCATAATAATGTAAAATTGTATTCTTATTAGAGCAAGAGTATTTTTTCCTAAAAATCTCTTTTTTCTTTATGCTTACGTTATTTGAATTTTAGCAGGCTGAGACAAACTTAAAAAGGTGGAGAGAAGGTTAATGAAAGTCCGTAGCAGTAAAAAGGAGTACATGTGCGTGACTGAGAGGGAAGGTGGTGGAAGGGTGCGGAGGCAAGGAGCAGAGGTGGTTAAGGCAGACGAATTTAAATACTTGGGTTCGACAGCAATGGAGAGGGCAGCAGAGAGGTGAAGAAGAGAGTGCAGGCAGGAGTGATTTGTGATAGAAGTGCAACTGCAAGAGTGAAAGGGATGGCCTACAAAATGGTAGTGAGACCAGCCAAGTTGTATGGTTTGGAGACAGTGGCACTTATGAAAAGACAGGAGGCAGAGCTGGAAGTGGCAGGACTGAAGATGCTATGATTTTCACTCAGAGTAATGAGAGTAGACAGGATTAGGAATGAGGATATTAGAGGGACAACACAGAAATGACAGTTTGGTGACCAAGTGAGAGACGCTAGATTGAGATGGCTTGGGCATGTGCAGAGGAGAGATGAGGGGTACATGGGGAAAAGAATGTTTAGGATGGAACCGTCAGGCATGAAGAAATCAGGAAGGCCAAAGAGGAGGCTAATGGGTGTTGTGAGGGAGGACATGAAGTCAAGTCGTGTGGAAGAAAATGATGTAAAAGACAGGGATAGATGGAGACAGATGATCAGCTGTGGAGACCCCTGAGAAAACATTGCTGTTGACTGAGTGTTAGTCTCCTGAGTAGTCTTCACTGAGGTTAGGCTCAAGGTGCTTGCACAATGTTATAGCTACAATGCCATTACAGGAGCAGTTACAAACAAGAACAAATAATCTCATTAAACACAGCACAAATAAGTCATATGAGCAAGCATGACAATATAAATTCATTAACATTACTGTATAATGCTGTGATTTTATGGCCAAAGCCAGAAGTTCAAAACTATAAAAATCCTCCCAGTCTTGAAGGAAGTATTTATATCAAACTTTAACAGTTTATTAGGAAATTAACTCTGGGTTAGTTTGCAGGACAGAATTGGATGCCTACTTCTGGTGCCTGTCTTGGTTTTAGAAGGGACTCCCAGAAGGGGCGGGGCTTCCTCGACAGGTGACGGTACGGGATAGCTCCACTCTCCTTGTTGCGTCCTGGGAGCCTCTTGATCCCGGATTGTTGATAGTCATAATTGAAATGAGCTGGGCAAATGAGGACACGCTCATATAGCAAGAGGTAGGTGTTAAAAGTGATTAGTGCTTTTATTAAAATCCAAACAAAAACAGTGTCCAAAACAGTGCAGTGCATCTGAAAGGTCAATAATCTGATAAAATAAATGAGGATAAAAGCCACAGGCAGTCCATAAAACTATGAGCCCCAATACTTTCCTTTAAACCTGGCGTCTCCACCCCTTATCCTGTCCGGACAGGCGCAGCCAATCTTCCAATCTGAGCTCGGGTCCCCATTGCCAGGCCCTCAGAACCATGTGTACCGTGCTGACCCGCATACGTCTCCCAGCGCCAGTCTATTGGAGTCTGTGGGAACACCGCATATCGGGCATCTCCTACTCCAAGGTAAGCACTCAGTAGGAGTGGCCCATCCACAGCCTCCAACTCCTACAACCCCAAGGCTCACACCTGACCACCTGCCTCTCACTCTGTTCAGCATGGGTACTTGCTCTCTCTCCATTTCTCTCACTTTTTTCCTCCTTCTCTCCTTATTCATCCTTCTGTTCTTCATCTTTCTCTTTACCGTCTCTCTGGCCACTCTATTTTCTCTCCCCCACCCCTCCTTTTTAACTATCCTATCTAATTGGGTGCAGGTGTGACAAGCCGCTACCTCCGAGGCACATTTGAGGTACCGGACTGATTCACCTGCCTCTGCAAGTGTATGTACTGCGATCAGCCAAGTACCCCAATTAACCATGGAGCGAAGCGTGCCTGTAACACATCCACATCCAATTATTTATTTAGAAACTTGCCTAACACCACGGACCACTTATCATAGGAAGTAGTGTTACTCATCATCTGGCTGTTGTTCTTCTGAACTACAAATTTAAAAGGAGACTGAGTTACTAACAGTGAACCCCTCTCGGATCAGGCTGGTAGTGCTTACCTGGTATGAGTCTTGCAAACATCCTCTACTGCACCCCCTTGATAGGGAATACCATCAGTTTTAATTGAAAAGCAAATATATTTGAATGTCCTAATATGTCATGTTGTTATCTTGTTCTCTTAAATTCTACGATACTGTGTTTTGTTACTGGGTGTTGTGTGAAAGGTACCTGGAAGAAAAAGGTACAGTGATTGACATCTGTTAGAGGAAAAAACATACGTGAAACTTCCTGCCTGTTTGCACAAGTACATTTAAATTAGAAAATTAGATCATCTTCTTATTCTTCTTTCGGCTGCTCCCATTAGGGGTTGCCACCATGGATCATCTTCTTCCATATCTTCCTGTCTTCATCATCTTGTTCTGTTACACCCATCACCTGCACGTCCTCTCTCAGTACATCCATAAACCTCCTCTTCCTCTGTTCCTCTTGCCTGGCAGCTCTATCTTTAAAATCCTTTTCCCAATATACCCAGCATCTCTCCTCTCCTCTTGTCCAAACCAACGCAATCTCGCCTCTCTGACTTTGTCTCCCAACCGTCCAACCTGAGCTGACCCTCTAATGTCCTCATTCCTAATCCTATCCATCCTCATCATGCCCAATGCAAATCTTAGCAACTTTAACTCTGTCACCTCCAGCTCTGTCTCCTGCTTTGTGGTCAGTGCCACCATCTCCAACCCCTATAACATAGCTGCTCTCACTACCATCCTGTAGACCTTCCTTTTCACTCTTGCTGATATCCATCTGTCACAAATTACTCCTGATGCTCTTCTCCACCCATTCCTGCCTTCACTCTCTTTTTCACTTTTCTTCCACAATCCCCATTACTCTGTTCTGTTGATCCTAAGTATTTAAATTCATCTACGTTCACCAACTCTACTCCCTGCATCCTTACCACTCTACTGACCTCCCTCTCATTCACGCACATGTATTCTGTCTTGGTGGTCCTACTGACCTTCATTCCTCTCCTCTCTAGAGCATATCTCCACCTCCCCAGTGTCTCCTCAACCTGCTCCCTACTCTCACTACAGATCACAATATCATCAGCAAACATCATAGCCCACGGGGACTCCTGTCTAATCTTATCTGTCAACTGGTCCATCAACACTGCTACTCTGATAACAGTTTACATATAAAATGTCTTATTTTTTTAACCGGGTATCACCCATAACTCTTAATGGTGAACTATTTTGGGACTTTACGTAATACTTAATAGCAGAGGTGAGATTCTGGATCATACCATTTATCTGTGTGCTGATTGGTGTGTTTGAATGCTTCATAGTCATTATACGTGAAGAAACCTGGCTGATTAAAGGAAGTGCTCTATTAGATTTCTTCAGTCAGACTTGCTGCATTAAAAGAGAGCATGTGGGACTTCACCTATAGATGTAAATAAAGGACGTCTGTAAGAGCCATTTGCTAGTTATTTAAGTTATATTTAACTAACTGTGTAGCTTTTTATAGCACGGGGTCCTAGAAACTATTGAAATTGTCAGAAAAAAAACTGAAATATAGAGATGCCAGGTAATTGAAAGGAACTACTCTGGGCATCTCCCTCCTAGGAGGATCCGGTTTGCCGACGTGCTCGCATCGTTTGTGCATTAGCATCTGTCTTTCTTCGGAGGTTTCGTGTTGCCGAACTACTCGCCTCGCTTGTGTATTAGTGGTGGGACAAAAAGTAAAAGAGGATACCGTTTTGCCGATGTGCTCGCCTCGCTTCTATATTAGCCGCTAAGCGAGTGACTCTTTCTTTGGAGGTTTTGTTTTGCCGATGTGCTGGCCTATTTGTGTATCCTTGGAGGTGGAGCCCTTACCCCGACTCCATGTCTAACTTACAGGACGGACAGACACACACACTTCCACGCATAGACGTTTATATACAGGGTGGTCCAGATCTAATTATGCAATTTTCATTACGCTATAACTTATTAAGTTTATTACATAGAAAATCACCTGAAAAATCCTGGACCATCGAGAAGTGTGCGAACTGACAACATGAAGAATCAATTTCGCACCGAACTGGAATCGTCCCCGCATAAATCAAAGTCATCCAGACGATCTGGATCTGCATAATTAGATCTGGACCACCCTGTATAAGATGTTTGCCTATACATTAGTGCATAGCATATGGGAGGTTCTTATTACCCCCACAAGCTGAATTGAAATGGAATATTCCAACTATTTCTTGTCCCTCTAATTACAGATTCATCGTTAGTGACCTGCCATGCCGTATGTAAGGCATGAAAGATACACAGTTTCAAACTGGGCCTTAACGTACTCAGTTTTATGTGCAGAGCCATATGTTTAGAATATACTGAATGGGAAGTAAAGCATAGAGAAATAACTCATCCTTAAGTATAGAAACAATTGAAGCTTAACAAAAAGAAACATTTTCCCTTTTTTGCCTTTTATTCTAAGTGTGTACCAACTTTATTCTTGTGTGGACTGTTTGCTCTAAATTTTAAAACAAACCTTTTTTGGACTGAGAGATTTCCTTTGGTACGCGTCTGACCCATGCCTGATCCTGCCCTACTTACCAGCAGCTACAACGTCCACATGTGGAGTTCATACAGTATATAATGATTCCTCATGACTCTTCTTTATTTACTGAGTTACTTCTGCAACAATATCCAAAAAGAAAATGTGTTGACTAATGTAATTTATAAAGTCTGAGGTGTTGGCATGAATGGGTGGTTTGGTGACTGGTGACATGACATGCTGTGGAGATGTTCTAATACAGTTCTAATACCAAGTGGTCCAACTCAGCTGACCTGATTTTCTATCCTCCCAATACCAGACTGTGAAAGGGTTAAATATTATTAGCTCGTTATAATCATTAAATATCCAAAAACTATGGAACATAAATTAGAAAGCAAGAATTGACAATGTAAGAAGTAAAACATTTGAAGCTTTTAATGTTTCTACTGTTAGTAAATAAAAGTGATGAAAAAAATGAAAAAGAAAGCAAAAACTCCACATCATTAAAAACCCAGAAGGATCATGTTAATTATGCAAAAGCGCAGCAGATGAAAATCCCAAATCAGAGCAGAAGTAATTAATTAAAACAATGGATTTTGAGTTTTAGTACTGGAAGGAAGAACAATCAGCTAATCAAAGGATAAAAAACACAAGCAGTCCAATAATAGCTGCATACATAGAATATTAAAGTCTTTAAATAAAGCAATGCATTCTGGGCTGGTGTTGACCTTAAGCTAGGATTATTACTATCAAAGAAAATGTTTCTAATGGGAAAACCATAAAATGAATGCTCTGCTACAGAGCAAAGTATCTTGGGTTGGCTTCTGAAAGCGTCACATTTAGCACTTTTAATAAGGAGACTAATACTCAATCAACAGCTGTGTTTTCTTGCTAGAAAAAGAAAGAAATTACACAATGTATAACGAGAAATAAACAAGCAAATATAACAACTGAGCTGCCTAGCATATAATGAATATTAAACCTAATTACTGATAAAATGCTGTTAGTTTTTATTTAAATGACTCTTTCTTCTAAAGCAATAATTACTTTTATTTTGCAGAAAGTACTGAGTGAATTTGAATTTGAAATCTAAAAGTCTCCTGACCGTTAAGCAGAGTGGACATGTTCTTCAAATGAAATTGCATGTGCAGTAATTCATTTTACTTAAACCTCAGAATAAGGCTCTGGGGGCATAGAGAGTGTAAACCAACTACGCAAGGGACGTTGCAAACAGTTTTGTTACCTGCAATTATTGCTGTTCTGAAAATAATGTGCTGCCATCTTCACCAAGTCTTTAAAATCAGACAGAAACTTCTTGTGGAGTCATGGTACATAAACCTGGTGCCTCATGTACATAACCTCGCTTTGATTCCATGCTTAAATTTAGTTTAAAGGAAAGGGTTATTGTTAGGTGTGCAGACAAACAAAAATATCAGATTTTGTAAAACTGTCTGTATGCCAGGTCTCACGATCTTCTTCTTCTTTCTCTTCATCTTTTCCCACTTCTAATGTGGGTTGATGTACTGGATCAGCCTTCTCCATACAGCTATACTTCCTCCCTGGTCAGGTTCTTTTCCTTCAGATCTTCTTATACATCCATCCACCTCTGCTTTGGCTTCCCTCACTTTCTCTTCTCCTGGACTTCCATTCCCATCAGTCTTTTGCCCACATATTTGTTGTCTGTCCTCATCACATGTCCACACAATTAATTTTTCTGTACTTTCTTAGTTATCTATCCCATTTTTATTGTACATCTGATTGTCTCATTTGTTATTCTGTCCTTTTTTGTAACACCACACATCCATCTAAACATTTTCATTTCTGCCACATCCATTTTTATTATTGGTTCCATTGCTGGTCTTACCTTAACCTGACTTTTAACTTTCCCTTAATATTTCAATCTCACAACACTCCTGACGCCACCCACACTGCACTCTGTGGGTTATCTCTGCATCTAATTATCCATCTCAGGCTACCGCTAATCTATATATAAAATCCAATGTCTGTCTCTCTGTCTGTCTGTCTGTCTGCTTTTCATGAGAGAACTACTTAATGGATTTAGGTTTTTTCTGTGTTGGAAGAGCTCAGTTCCAAAATCAGCTAAGTACAAAAGATACATTTTGGAGATAAATAAGAAAATAAATTTCAAGAAATTACAATCAAATTTTGAAACTTCTATTTGCTGAATGTCGCCTCATATGTGAATGTCATTTACAGTATAGATGAGAAATCTGATTTTTTTTTTGCAAATAAATGAAAAAAATGTATATTTAGCTGGTTTTGGCGCTAACCAAAGGCTACGTTTTAGATTTACTGTAAGATAGTTTCATCTTTACTCAAGCTGATCAAGAAATATTTAATAGAAAACAAAAAACTTCGCAAAAATAAGTCTAACTAGTGTCCTAACAAAAATATTTGAAAAACTCTTCAAAAGTATTCATTTACTGAATAGTACGTGGCAAGTTTGAGAAACCCAAAATCCGAAATGTTTGTTTACAGAACGGATGTCAAATCTCGAGACGTTAATAGTTTATATCAGGGGTGGGCAAAGTCATTCCTGGAGGGCCACAGTGGCTGCGGGTTTTTGCTCCAACCCAGTTGCTTAATAAGAAAACAATCCTTGCCAATAATTACATTTCATGGCTTGTTAGTGCTTTAACTCTGCCACGTCAAGTCATTCTCACATCCTAGATTTTTTTTCCATTCTAAGGATATCATCCAAATACTTTGAAGTGTAAAACGGATGGGTAATTCTCAACCCTTCACTTTTTTCTCTTCTCTTTCCTTCCAAGTAGTTAATTAAACCAAATAGTGCACGATAAATACACACAGGTGTAAAGGGGAACAAGCAAAATGGATAACTGCTGGTTTCTTTTGTCATTTGCATCTTGTTGCTAATAAGGACCAATTAAAAACCGAGAATGCAGCTGTTTAAGACTTAAATAAGCAATAAGGGTTCAAAATCTTAACGAGGGAGATAACTAAAATGAAGCAGAAGTGTTTCTAGAGCAATAAGTGCTTCTTATTAAGCAATTGGGTTGGAACAAAAACCTGCAGCCACTGCGGCCCTCCAGGAATGACTTTGTCCACCCCAGGTCTATATCCTCATCGTCATCCATTTCCATATCACTATCAGGAACCATTTTACTGTTTTGGCTGGCCTTTACTATGATGGGGCTGTAAAACTGTTTTTGCTTAAGCGCATTTTCACATCCTTAACCTTTGCAGGATTCACACAGCAGGGAAGTGGCAGTACAGTTGGTGAAACGTTCTTTATTTTGCTGCAAAATTCCCCCGAGTACGTCATCTTAATCTCGAAATTAGTGCTGGTAACTTGTGTTACTCGAACCTACTTAACAGATTTTAGAATTAATCTGGGTCCGTACTTAGCAGATTTTGGAACTAAATCCCTAAAACTATAGTGCTACACTGCTGCAATTAGCAGGTTTTGAAGCTCAAACATATTTTCGGCGCATGACCAACTACATGAAAAGTCACAATCACGTGTTCACTAAATTTTACCAAAAGGTGTAATTAGCAGATTTTGGAACTCACATCTTCAATTTTCTTGAACATTCTGGGTTGATTTTGTGACTTCTCTCATCGTGATAAATATCATAATTCACTTGCAGTACTGATGAATTTGTGCAAATCTGAGACAGAGGCTGTGGGATGAGGTGACGGGGGGATGGGGCCCTCATCACTCACGCGCCAGCCTCCGTATGAGTAGCTCTACCTCTCACAATGTGTTGGAGTGTACCTTCCGACTGCTTAGCTACTGATATCTGTTTGTTCAACAGACATTATCATCTACAGATTGTTAAGGAGTAACAAAAAAACTTGTAATGCTTAAATTCCTTCGCACCTCTCCTCATCAGCGCCTTTTGTTTTGTAAATGTGTCGATCAGCACAAGCAGCAAGCAGACGGTTATCTCACCACCCCCTCCCACCTCCTCAGTCAACTGGGGCAAAAAAGTCTCTCAGCTCAAGTCTTGTTTATCGTGGTGTGAGGTGCCTAAAGTTGTTTAAGGTAAATAATATATAGTTATTTTGAATACATGCATTTCATGTGTGTTCCATGCCTACAACGATCTGGGTAAATATAGGATGACAGTAAATGCGAGAAATGCAAGAAATGTTGAGCACATACCTAAAATAGAAACTTTTTTTCATGTTATAGTACTAATGACAAAATTTTGACATGAAGTGTATAACGTGTGAAGACTGAAGTCCAAATATCAAATAAACACTTTCACAAAAGGTACACATATAACAAAACAAGTGCACTTTTATTCAAGACTACAACAGAAGAAAAAGAAATCGGGTTTGGGTACACTGTTGGCATGACCCCTTGGGTGATGCAGTGGTAAGGACTGCTAAATCATAATCAACAGGTCTCCGGTTCAAACCGGGGTGCTTCCCAGAATTACCGTATTGAGTAGTGAGCTGCTCTTATTTGTTACTATTGTGCAATAAAACATACATTTGATTTGAGTCTGTAACAGTCCATGTAAATTTATGGTACTTGTAAAAGTTAGCATTTTGCTTAATTATTCACTTTTATTCTCTCAGTCACGTTCACACTCCCCCCGATCTGACACTGTTGTTTTCAAATAAAGACGTGCTATAACAGAGGTGAACTCAGATGAGGATGAGGGTTCTACATCGGAGAAAGAGAACAGAAGCCCTCCACGCAAGAAACGTCCACTCATACATAAGAACAACGCAGTTGCACCAGGCGCAAAGGTTAAAGATGGCACCGTTTGGATGTAGAAACGGGTTGGGTGTCATCCTGCCACTCAGTCTCCCTTCATAACAAGCTGATCTCTCACTCTCCTGCTATATCACAATTCCGGGAACTTACTGACTGCTCCTTGTACACTTTTGATGTGGTGTTCAAAAACATTTTTTTATACAGTAGACATAAGTAGCAAAACACACCAGTAAATGTTAATACATGGAAACATATTACTTCTGTTCTGAAAGCTTAATTATATTCAGCAATAATTTTCTCATTTTCTTCCACTTACACTATAGGCACTCCTACTCTCAGCATAATTAAAGAAATGAAATTTATGTACCAGTGCTTTGAGGCATTTCATCTTCATAGCCAAAATGTGAAAAATATAAAAATCTTAACACTGTGCAAGTGATTTTTTTTTTATCTTTAACTTATATTTCTGTAATTAACTTGCTTATTATCCTAGAATTTATTTTCAGTAAATCTACATTCATTTACAGTTCTCGTGAGGCTGCCTTATAAGTTTTAACTTTGAATATTATTCTTTTTTACTTTTTCCTTCTTATTGATATGTTCAGTCACTTGCTGTAATGGGTCTATTACTCTGTATTGTCCTTTGTTTAATTTAGTCTATGCTTTACCAACTATAAATTATGATTTCATGATACCTTCAAAGTGTACGCGCTAGGCAATCTTTTGTGTTTATAATATTTGTGTGTACATGTTGATCTTTCTTTGCCTGCTTTGTAATTCGGGTTCTGTTATATTTAATGGTAGATTGTTAACTTACAGTCATTTCTCACAGTTGACCAAAACATTATGAATTGCAGAACAGCTTCTCTTTGTGTATTAAATGTTTCCGAATCTTTCTGAATATTCTGGATATTGACATACAGCGCCTTCAGAAACTCTTCGCACCACTTCATGTTTTACATGTTTGGTTATGTTGCCTCTTTATTCTACAATCTGTTAAATTATTTTTTTCTTCTCATCAAGCAACACTCAATATTCCAGAATGGCAAAGCAAAAAAAAACAAGATTTTAGGGATTTTTGTAAACTTTTAAAAATAAAAAAGTTAAATATCACACTGACAAGTATTTAGACCCCTTGTAATTAAAATTTGGCTTTGGTGCATGTTATTTATTCTGTATTCAGACCTCTTGCTATGACACCAGAAATTTGGTTCCAGTGCATCTCTGATCATCTTTGAGATATTCCTACACCTAGATTGGAGTCTATCTGTGGTCAATTCTATTGGCTAGACATGATAAGTAAAGGAACACACGCAAAAAATAGGAGAGGATAAAAAAATTAAAATTTCACCATAATATAACCAAAGTCCCAAAAGAGGAGCTGTTACCCTAAATCCCTGGCTTGCAGTAAAACAACATGCAAAGAATCTTTCTAAACTAGGCTGACCCGCCTTTTAAGGCGACCGACTTTTAAGTTGACCACTTCTTAAGGCAATTCAATATGTAGATCAATTTGATATTTTATACAAACTCATTAATTTGGTTATACTGCATTTGAGCGGTATTACTTTAATACTCGTAGTTTCTGTTATTTTTGTGATAAAATTTAAACTTTTTTTCTATATTGAGGTTGCCCTTTTGAACCCCCCTGATATTTACTACGCGGTGAGGCATTTGTACTCCATCAACTTTAATTATTTCCAGAGACATCATTTTTATCTATTTTTCCAGCGCATCGCGCACAAAAGCAAGGGAACGATGGGAGCACCAGAACTCTGCTCACATCATGTCGCTTCATACCGCAAGCTGCAAGTAGTAAGTCTGTGATAAGTGGAATACCGCTACGCTTTCCACTCACGGGACGGAAGGACAATCCTGGCCGCTTTTATATAGTAAGAAAGAAGAAGAAGATATCACACAGTCTGGAGTAGAAAATCATCTTTTACCTGGAAAAACGAAACTACAAATCCCATCGTGCATTGCAAAATGGACGGGGCGTGTGTGAAACTCCGTGCCTGCGTAGCACTCACGGGACGGAAGAACAATCCCAACCGCTTTTATAAAAAGGATATAAGATTTTGCAAGTGTTGGACTGGATGGACAGGTATCCTGGCCGGGTTAGTTGCAGGTACCTTTCATGGTATTTAGACCCCTTGCTATGACACCTGAAATTTGGCACCAGTGCATCATTGATCATCTTTGAGATGTACCTATACCTAGTTTGGAGTCCATTTATGGTTAAGTCTATTGATTCGACATAATTAGGAAAGGCACCCGTGCAAAACACAATAGAACTGGTAAAACAATTACAAATATTACTGTAATATAAATGAAGCCCTGAAAGAGGAGGGATGACCGTAAACCTCTGGGTTGTTGTAAAATGGCAAACACAAAATCTTTATAAGTATAAGATTTTGTAAATTTGGAGTGGATGGACAGATATTCTGGCCGGGTTGGTTGGTCCAGTATACAAGTGGGATGAACACTCTTACATGTGGCTGGTTACAGTTGGGCTATAACTGGCCCATAACTGTAATGCCAGCCATAATTGACACACAGCTGATTGTGTTTGGGTTGTATTTGGCCCACAATCTACATACAGTGCCTTGCAAAAGTATTCATTCCCCTCGGTGTTTGTCCTGTTCTATCACATTACAAAATGGAATTAAAATGAACGTTTGGGGGGTTGGAACCATTGGATTCACACAACATGTCTACCACTTTGAAGGTGTAAAATATTTTTATTGTGGCACAAACAATAAATAAGACAGAAATATATACTTAGTGTGTATAGGTATTCACCCCCAAAATCAATACTTTGTAAAGCCCCCTTTTGCTGCACTTTCAGCTGCAAGTTTCTTGCTTAATGTCTCCAGTATCTTATTTGTAAAAAGAAATCTTGTTGTGGATGGCCTGGCGCAGCAGGGGACCCCACCCACGTGCCGTGGGAGCGGTGTGCACACAGCCCCACCGACGAAAGGCACCCCACGGACCGCCATGGGTCCACAGGAGAGCCGTTTCCCCTTGGTGCGGGTTGACGACGTGTGGAGCACGAGTGCAGCAGGCTCCTGCAGGCGCGCTGTCGCTGGAGGCGCCTGGGACAGCACTGCGTCTAGGGAGGCCACGCCGAGGACGTCTCCTCGGTTAGACGGGACTCGGGAGGTGAGTTCCCTGCCTGTCGGCAGCCGGCCCTGTGGGGCCAGGCATCTTTTCTATCATGCAGGCAGGGATGGCCCCTGATCCGCGTCAGTGGCGGATGCATGCTGGTCGGCGGGGCTTCGGCAGCGCGGCGGCGGCTGTGGGAGTTGCAGAGAAGGAGCCGCTGCAGAGCGTGAGGGGCTGGCAACAGCGAGGCTGCCAGCAAGCACGTTGCCGCTGCAGGAGGGGAGCCAAAATGGCTGCAGACCAGAAGTCCCTCCCCGTGACAGGCACGCGATTGGATGGTGTGTCTTGCGTGCCCGCCGATGACTAGAGAGAGCCGGGACAAAGGAATGTTTATCACGTGCCGGGGGGAGACCCGATTGGGCCGGAGGAAGATGCCCACAGGAAGTCGCCGGCGTCTGTGGCTGACGAGCAGGTAAGCCCACCATCGGGTAACTTCCTGTCCTTGCCAGCTGCTCTGTTGGAGCTGGAGGCGTGCCTTCATCCCGCGGAGCAGCAGTTGTCACAGGTGCTACGTGCCCTCTGGGATACTGAAAAGGAAGGCGGTCGCGTCAATTGAAGAGCTGCTAACGGTGATAAGACGGTGCAACGCTGGATTCTTCAGCCAGAGGAGTACAGCGGGGAACGTGAGTACAGCCGTCCCTGTACACCATAAAGGAGAATCTGCCGAAATTGTCTGTGATACCAACGATCAGCATCGAATAGGCAGTTCTCTGACAGTGGACGCGACGCGGGGGGCTGTGGCGCGATGAGGGGAGAGACAACGAGAGGGATGGCAGGGCACGGGCTATTGAGTGCCCCAGGTCCTAGCGCCCTACGCCCCGAGTCGGCGGCAGTCTCGCACCACTCTACAGGGACGCAGACGGGAAGGAGTCTCTTTTTGTGCAAATAGGAGACTTAGACCGTCGGGGCGTCCCAGAGTGACAGGAGGAATCGAGGGGAGAATGCCAGTTCCTCCAATAGGAAGGGACGTGTTGCTGGGTGCACATGTCCGATTGCTGCCCGCCCTCTGCGGGGGCAGAGGGAACCCATGAGGTCAGCGGAGAGGAAAGGACTACAGGCGGTCCCGTCTGTTTCATCAACAGGAGGGACACGGAACCCATGGAGGGGGTGCCAAGCAGGCAAGTGCCGGTGTGCGGTCGGAGGGGGGAGCGCTGCCCGTACGCGGCACAGCGGGACGCCTGGGAAGGTTGTCCAGGCAGCGGCTCTGCCCCATTGTCTCTATTCGTTGCAGGACCGGACCCTTTACGAGCAGTGGGACCCGCTTCGTTGGGAACCTGTCCTTGTGGGACGGGCAGTCTGACAGAAGGACTCTCCGCTGGCGAGGGGGTGCTGCCATGGCTGGCGGAGGCTATGAGGGTGCGAGTGGCTCCAACCAAAGGGGCACGACATCCTCGGACAGGGTGCTGAAGGAGCAGGAGTAGGACCCGCTTCTGGGGTAAGCTGCACTCGCGGGACGTGCCGCTCCTCCCCAGTGGTCTTCGCTGGCAGTGGGGCACTGTCAGGGATGCCAGGGGCGGCGACCCAGCCGGGACGCCTTGGAGGACTGGAAGAGGGCGTGTGCCCACCTCGGACCACGTGGGGATCATCACCCTGGTTGCTTTGGAGGCCATGGGTAGAGGGCTTGGAAGCCCAACCCTGTAGGGGCCCGTGGTCACCGCCAGGGGGTGCCACCATGCCTTTGGAGCCCTGGACCTCAGCACTTCCGCCACACCAGGAAGTGCTGGGGGGAAGAGAAGCAGGGACACCCGGAGTGGTTCTGGGAGTACAGCCGGCACTTCCGCCACACTGGGACGTGTTGGCGGGAGATTGCTGGGAAGCACCTGGAGCACATCTGGGTGTGGATAAAAGGGGCCGCCTCCCTTCATTCGAGGCTGGAGTCGGGTGGAAGTAGGACGAAGCAGGAGAAGTGAGAGTGGAGGCGGCCCGATAAAAGGCAGTCTGAGAGGCCTGGACTTTGGGGACTTGTGGGGTTTGTGTGCACTTTAATAACGTCCCCTGACTTTCAACTGTTTTTACTTTCAGTAGACTTAATGTGTAAATATTTGTATGAACACTAAAAGAGTCAACACCATAAGACATAAACTAAAAATGTTTCACAATGTGTCCCTGAATGAAGGGAGGCTCAAAATCAAAAGTACCAGTCAGTATCTGGTGTGGCCACCAGCTGCTTGAAGTACTGCAGTGCATCTCCTCCTCATGGACTGGACCAGATTTGTCAGTTCTTGCTGTGAGATGTTACCCCACTCTTCCACCAAGGCACCTGCAAGTTCCTGGACATTTCTGGGGGGAATGGCCCTAGCCCTCACCCTGCGATCCAACAGGTCCCAGACGTGCTCAATGGGATTGAGATCTGGGCTCTTCACTGGCCATGGCAGAACACTGACATTGCTGTCATGCCAAAACTCACGCACTTTTTGCCACTCCTGTCTGGTCCAGCGAAGGTGGGTTTGTGCCCATAGGCGGCGTTGTTGCTGGTGATGTCTGGTAAGGACCTGCCTTACAACAGGCCTGCAAGCCCTCAGTCCAGCCTCTCTCAGCCTATTGCGGACAGTCTGAGCACTGATGGAGGGATTGTGTGTTCTGGTGTGACTCGGGCAGTTGTTGTGGCCATCCTGTACCTGTCACGCAGGTGTGATATTCGGATGTACTGATCCTGTGCAGGTGTTGTTACACGTGGTCTTCCACTGCGAGGATGATCAGCTGTCCTTCCTGTCTCCCTGTAGCGCTGTCTTAGGCATCTCACAGTGCGTACATGGCAATTTATTGCCCTAGCCACATCAGCAGTCCTCATGCCTCCCTGCAGCATGCCTAATGCACGTTCACGCAGATGAGCAGGGACCCTGAGCATCTTTCTTTGGGTGTTTTTCACAGTCGGTAGACAAGTCTCTTTAGTGTCCTGCGTTTTTAGAACTGTGACCTTAAATGCTTACTTTCTGTAAGCTGTTAAGGTCTTAACGACCATTCCACAGGTGCATGTTAATTAATTGATTATGGTTAATTGAACATGCATGGAAAACATTGTTTAAACAATTTACAATGAAGATCTGTAAAGTTATTTGGATTTTTAAAACATTATTGTTGAAATACACAGTCCTGAAAAAGCGACGTTTCTTTTTTTGCTGAGTATATATTGTAAATAAACGTGTGGTGGTGGAATTACAACATGTCTGCCTGTCTGTGTCCGGGGCTCGATCACTATATATATATACACTCACCTAAAGGATTATTAGGAACACCATACTAATACGGTGTTTGACCCCCTTTCGCCTTCAGAACTGCCTTAATTCTACGTGGCATTGATTCAACAAGGTGCTGAAAGCATTCTTTAGAAATGTTGGCCCATATTGATAGGATAGCATCTTGCAGTTGATGGAGATTTGTGCGATGCACATCCAGGGCACGAAGCTCCCGTTCCACCACATCCCAAAGATGTTCTATTGGGTTGAGATCTGGTGACTGTGGGGGCCATTTTAGTACAGTGAACTCATTGTCATGTTCAAGAAACCAATTTGAAATGATTCCAGCTTTGTGACATGGTGCATTATCCTGCTGGAAGTAGCCATCAGAGGATGGGTACATGGTGGTCATGAAGGGATGGACATGGTCAGAAACAATGCTCAGGTAGCCCGTGGCATTTAAACGATGCCCAATTGGCACTAAGGGGCCTAAAGTGTGCCAAGAAAACATCCCCCCACACCATTACACCACTACCAGCAGCCTGCACAGTGGTAACAAGGCATGATGGATCCATGTTCTCATTCTGTTTACGCCAAATTCTGACTCTACCATTGGAATGTCTCAACAGAAATCGAGACTCATCAGACCAGGCAACATTTTTCCAGTCTTCAACTGTCCAATTTTGGTGAGCTCGTGCAAATTGTAGCCTCTTTTTCCTATTTGTAGTGGAGATGAGTGGTACCCGGTGGGGTCTTCTGCTGTTGTAGCCCATCCGCCTCAAGGTTGTGCGTGTTGTGGCTTCACAAATGCTTTGCTGCATACCTCGGTTGTAACGAGTGGTTATTTCAGTCAAAGTTGCTCTTCTATCAGCTTGAATCAGTCGGCCCATTCTCCTCTGACCTCTAGCATCAACAAGGCATTTCCGCCCACAGGACTGCCGCATACTGGATGTTTTTCCTTTTTCACACCATTCTTTGTAAACTTTAGAAATGGTTGTGCGTGAAAATCCCAGTAACTGAGCAGATTGTGAAATACTCAGACCGGCCCGTCTGGCACCAACAACCATGCCACGCTCAAAATTGCTTAAATCACCTTTCTTTCCCATTCTGACATTCAGTTTGGAGTTCAGGAGATTGTCTTGACCAGGACCACAGCCCTAAATGCATTGAAGCAACTGCCATGTGATTGGTTGATTAGATAATTGCATTAATGAGAAATTGAACAGGTGTTCCTAATAATCCTTTAGGTGAGTGTATATATATATATATATATATATATATACACACCTATATATATATATATATATATATATATATAAAGGGGTGAGTCAAGCTAAAGTTAGAAAATGGGATTTATTAGAAAATGGAACCAAACCCAACAAAACTGATCATGTCATTTCTCAATGGAGTCTCCACCCTTCTCAATGCACTTGCACCACCTGCCTGCAGAATAAAATGTTTTTTCTTGTCCATTTCAACCACTCATGCACGAGAGTTATTGTCAAACACTACATGCTGAGGGGTACAACAGTCACTAGTGCAAGTTACTGAGACTTGCTGGAGACCAATGTGAAGCTTGCTATTCGATCCAAACGGCGGGGTCTCCTGTCTCATGGAGTCTTTTTGCTTCAAAACACTGACACACTGCAAAGAACACCAAGGCTTGTCTGGAGTAACTGAAGTCTAAGGTATTGCCACGTCTTCCTTATTCAGCAGGTATGAAACCATGTTATTTCCACCTTTTTTGAACTGCTAGAAAAACATCTGAGTGGTCATCGATTCAACAAGACAGATGACGACGTGAAGAAAGCGGTGCACAAGTGGTTGCAAGGACAAGACCAAACCTTTTATTCTGCTGTCACTTCCAGTCATTAAGAAGGGTGGAGACTCCATTGAGAAGTGACATTCTCAGTTTTGGTAAGGTTTATTCCATTTTCTAATAAATCCTATTTTCTAACTTCAGCTTGAGTCCCCCTCGTATCTACAAGGTATTTTGCTTTCATTTCACTTCAATAATTTGGACTATATTGTAAAGTCCAATAGATAAAATTCAAATGATTTTTTTAAATTCCAAATTGCAATGCAGCAAAACAGGGCAAACACCGATGGAGATGAATACTTTCACAAGACACTGTACCAATGAAAGTGTTAATTGTGGTTGGTTACATCCAAGCCATTTGAGGAACACAATACATCTGCCACTGCCATAACTGAGCCTTAGGTGCCCAAAGTCAACCGCATTTGGCCCATTCTGCTATTTGGAAGATCCCTGCAAAGTAGTCCATTGTAGTTAACTTAGCCCACTTTGCAGAGATTTGTCTCCACTCTAATATTAAACACTCATTTTCTGTTGATCGGTGTCTAAAAAGATTTAGTTAAATCCACTGTGATTTGAATGTTATAGGCACTGTAATTTAAAATTAAAAGAACGGGTCAGCCCAAGTTCTACCATCTTTATTTTTCTAAATATCTTTCTGTTTCTTTTGCTTTATTTCTTCATTCATTCATGTTAGTTGAATCACTTAGTTCATTTAATCCAACTGCTTTGGTTCTTTTTTTAATTAATTTGATTTAGTAATTGATTCTTGTTGGTTAGTTTATTAAGCATTGCTAAATAAATTCAATTGAACTAAAACATTAATTGAAGGTTTCTTTCATAAGGATTTTAGATGTCTTACCTTGTTTACTTCCTAACACATACACAATGCAGCAAATTTACATTGTAAAATTTTGATTTGCTGTATATAGCATTCTTTGATGATCCTATGAAAGGCGCTTCGTAAATGAATGATTTATTTGAAACATTGCACATACAGTGAGATTTATCAATATTAAAAGTAATCTACTCAAAGAAGTAGAACACAAGTAGACTTCAATCCAATTCCTTCTCTGACTTTAATTTGACTGTTTTTGCTGAAGAGAAATTCGACAATCAGCATTTACGAAGGGAGGCATAATGGATTTTTAAACTCGACGTGGCGCACTGGAATTAATGAGCTCACTGACCTTACCTGCTTTTTATAATTACTCTTTGACAGACTGTTCAATTTTGGGAGGTTATCGAGGTCACTTTTTCCTCCTGCTTTTCTTTTTTTTTTTTTTTTTTGTCCATGCACAGCTCAATAAAGATTTACCGCCATGTTCAATTATATACCGAGTTGTCTTTTATTACCTGGATAATTTTTCCTATAAAAGATTCTTTGTTGGAAGTCTTTCAGGGTGCCTTCACATTTTCTTGGCAAAAGAGATGGCTTCTTGAAATACATCAGCCCTCTTGGTGATCTCCTCAGTAATATTACAATACAATACAATTTATGTTTGTTTAGCTCAAAATCACACAAGAAGTGCCGCAATGGGCTTTAACGGGCCTCTTGACAGCCCCCCAGCCTTGTTTCTCCAAGAAGACAAGGAAAAACTCCCAAAAAAAAAAAAAAAAACGCTTGCAGGGAAAGAATGTAAGAAACTTTGGGAAAGGCAGTTCAAAGAGCGGCTCCTTTCCAGGTAGGTTGTGCGTGCAGTGGGTGTCAAAAAGAAAAGGGGGTCAATACAATACACAGAACAAAACAAATCCTCAATACAGTATAAAAATAAAAAATTTACAAGTACAGAACAGAATTTAACAGTAGATGATATCACATAATACGATTTGGATTTGTTTAGAGTCCTGGAGACCTCAGCCGTCAAGCTGCCTACCCCTGGCCATTCAACAGCTGAGAAAGCGCTGGGCCAGCCAATCCGATGAAAGGACCCCTCTACCCCACAATTCCTGAGATCCTCCATCAGGGATGACTTTACCTTAGGCAGGCAAAACAACTTGGCAGGTGGGCCGTGGCACCAAGTGCCACATTTGAGTACCGAGAAGAGAAACAGAAAAGGTGAGGGTTAGTATCCAATTATAACGATCGTGTTACTTATGTTTTAGTGCTAATGACTAACAACAGAGACGCAGTCTGTACAGTTAATCAGCAGCTCTAGTCAGGGTATGCTAAACTGAAGTAGTGAGTCTTCAGCCGGGATTTGAAAGCTGAGACCGAAGTGGCATCTCTTATAATAGCAGGCAGACCACTCCACAGTTTAGAAGCCATGTAACTAAAAGCTTGACCTCCCACTGTTATTTTAATAATTCTTGGAATCATAAGCAGACCAGCATCTTGAGATCTTAATGTGCGCTCTGGTTTGTAAATCATGATAAGTTCAGATAAGTAAGCCGGACCTTGGCCATTTAATGCTTTATATGTTAAAAGGAGGATTTTGAAATCTGCCCTAAACTTAACCGGGTGCCAGTGTAAGGATTTAAGAACTGGAGTTATGTGTTCATATTTTCTTGTTCGTGTAATAATTCTTGCAGCAGCATTTTGGATTAGCCGGAGGCTGTATAAAGAACAGTTTGAACATCCAGTGAACACCGCATTGCAGTAGTCAATCCTACTAGAAATAAATGCATGAATTAATTTCTCAGAATCCTGTTTATTTAGAAAGCGCCTTAATTTCCCAACAGTTTTAAGATGGAAGAAACATGATTTGGACAACTTTGTAATATGTGCTTTAAATGACATACTAGAATCAAAGATAACTGAGATTGTGGGCCGATTCAGTAAAATTAATGGTGATTGCAACTGAGTTAAATGATGACAGAATATTGTTGTGATCAGCATCATTCCCTCCAACAATTAACATCTTTGTGTTATCAGTGTTTAAAGACAAGTAGTTCTCATCCATCCACTCCTTTAATTCACTAAAAAAACTAATTAAAGACGACATCTGAGAAGCTTCATTTGATCTAAATGAAAGGTATAACTGGGTGTCATCTGCATATGATATTCTTAAGAGATTTTCCCTCCTTCCACCACCACCACCTTTTCCCAATGACTTCTGCCCCCCATCAATGACTTCCACCACTTCAAGAGGAATGGCTAATGATGAGTCCCACCACAGATCATCAGCATGAGCGGTGGATAACTGATGATCAAGTAAGGAGACAACTGAGAAAGCTAAAACAGAAAAAGCCGAGGGACTGTATGGAGTCAGTCCTCCAATTCTTAAAGTCTTATTGACACAATACATTACAATTTATTTTTGTATATTCCCAAAATCACACAAGGAGTGTTGCAATGGGATTTAACAGGCCCTGCCTTTTGACAGCCCCCAGCCTTGACTCTCTAAGAAGACAATAAAAAACTCCCAAAAAAAACCTTTGAAGGGAAAGAAAAATGGAAGAAACCTTGGGAAAGGCAGTTCAAAGAGAGACTTTTTTCCAGGTAGGTTGGGCGTGCGGTGGGTGTCAAAAATTTTGGGTCAATACAATACAATACTCAGAACAGAACACAAGAAATCCTCAATACACTACAATAGTAATATTACAAGTACAGAATAGAATTCTGATCACACAATCGAATTCAAATTTGTCCTGACCAACTTTGTGGTATCTTCTGCTGCCTATTCAGTCCGTCCCGTGCCTTCTTTGGAACAGGAACCATGCAGGATGTTTTTAAACAGCAGCAGCACTTTTTGAAGCTGCTGCTGTTTAAAAACATCCTGCATGGTTCCTGTTCCAAAGAAGGCAGACGCCACTTTGTGAAATGATTAAACACCACTGGCCCGTTACGTCTCATAATGTGAAGACCTTAAAAGAGGATGGTCCTTATCTATATGAGTCCTCTTGTGGTAGACTACCTGGACCCACTACAGTTTGTCTATCAGTCAAAGATTGGAGTGGTGGGTGCAATTATCTTTCTGCTCTACAAGGTTGGACAAACCTAACAACACTGTGGAGATTCTGTTTTCAATTCTCCCAGTGCCTTCAATGTCGTCCAGCCGTTCCTATTAACACTAGAATTACCAGAGCCTACGAGGAAACTCGAAAATCTGGCCCACCTTAAATCCATTCGCACCTCTCCCTCAGCGTCTTTTGTCCTGTAAATGTGCCGATTAAGACAAGCAGTAACCAGCCGGCTATTCCATTGCCCCACAAACCGCCGCAGTTCAATTTGCAAAGAAGTTTCTCAGTGTTTATCTTCGAGTGAAGTACTGGAGTTTTATTGGGTAAAAAAGTACATCGTCATTTAGAATACATACATTTCATGTGTGTTCAGTGTCAACAACAATCTCTGTAAAAACGTTGTTAACACAGAAACATTTTTCATGTATTACTAATAATTGACAAAATGTAGACATGAAATGTATATTGTGTAAAACCTGAAATACAAATATCAAATAAACACTTTCACAAAAGGTACAAGCATAACAAAACAAGTGCACTTTTATTCAAGAATTTAACCAAAGAAAAACGAAAGCAGGTTGCAGTAGGCGGTTGATATGACAGCTTGCATGGTGCAGTGCTAAGAACTGCTGCCTTTCAATCAAGAGGTCGCAGTTTCAATATCAGCTGCTTCCCAAATTTACCATTTTAAGTAGTGAGCTAATCTTATTGTTTATATCATACAATAAAAACATACATTTTATTTGCGTCTGTAAATTTATAGTACTTGTCGATTTTTTTTTTCAGTTTTATTCTCTCACATTCAAGCTTCCACAATGTGACGCTTTTTTCAGGTAAAGACGTGGTAGGTTGTTGTTTTGTTATACCCCCTCTTTATTTGAAAACCTTGTCAGATCTTGTGCATGAACGAGACTGGGAAAACTTTGGACGTGGGTGTGAGTGTTGTGCGTGACTGGGAATGACTGTGGATGTGAATTGTTTTTATTCAGTTTTATTCTTGAGTGTTCCTGCTCACGCTGAATTAGTTTGCGCCTTCTGATCCGTGATGTCAAAGCCGCTCTGACAAAAAAAGAGAGACTTAGATATACTGTATATGACATTTGGAATAATTCATTTTATGACCTGTATTGTACATTTTGGAAAACGTTGTTGCACTTATGCAACATTATATTCATTTGGATACCTTCATGCTGTTGTAGTCATAAAGTGACCGCGTTTGTTTTTTTGTTTTTTTTTTTTTGTTTTCTGATCATGGCCATTGTCCACATGTTGCTGCATATTGGTATTTCTTTTCAACTCCAGGAGTTCCAGAGGACAGAATAGTACAGACAGGTCAGTTCTGCGCTATATACAATCATCAGATTCAAATGTTAACAGTTCCCACACACAAATGTAAATGTATTTTGTGCATGTATTTTGAGTCACATCTTTCGTGACGTTGTCCTGTTTATATGGTGTGTGTGTCTCTAGGTCCCCTGGAAACTAAGGGGAAGGATAACACGGTGGAACTGTGGTCCCTTTATAATAATTTGTCCTGTCAATCCAATCATCTGCATCCGGAACAGTCACTATTTAAACAGGAGGACAAAAAGAAGAAAAAAAAGAAATCCCGTTTTATTATACCGACACTTCATTGCAGAGCTAAGAGAAAGCACCAACCAAGATCACTTACACCTTTTACTGCTTGCCACTTTCAACGCCTGACAACTTCACCTTGTGTTCTTAACTATTCTGACGCACCGAGGATAAGCATGGTGAGACTGTTTCTTATTGTTTGGGGAGAGGAGCAAGCCATCATTTTCATCTGTATATAATTGCCGTAAGATACTGTTCCAGCAGAACAAAGTTCACAAACATTATTCATCTTCCATTTAAACTTCTGGACTTTTATGTGTGTTTCATTTTTCTGTGTGTCTCATTGCTTTCATGTTCAGTGTGGGGTCAAGGGAAGGATTGTGTTGTATATTAGCTTGTTATGTCAGGGCTGGTTGGGGTGTATGGAGTTTGTTTCATTTCTTTATTTTATCAATATATACAGGTACTCACTTAATTCCATCCATCCATTATCCAACCTGCGATATCCTAACTACAGGGTCACGGGGGTCTGCTGGAGCTAATCTCAGCCAACACAGGGCACAAGGCAGGAAACAAACCCCAGGCAGGGTGCCAGCCCACCACAGGCTCACTTAATTATTTTACATATTGTTTGACTTTTGGCTTATCTTTAATTGTTGATTGGGGAAGTTTATTTGGAAGTACGGCTTGTCAGATCTAACGTAACTCAGCTTGCCAGGCTATGGGTCTTGGTAATGTAGCTCCATTCAGGGAGAGTGATTTCGACCATTACACAATGTTTGTCATGTCCCGTTAGCAACTGGGTGTAACTAATCATGTTAAAAGATTTCTGATTACATAATGAATTCCTTTTTGAGTAGTGATCTAATCAATGAATTGTATAAATATAGTGCAGCGGACACTCTTTTCTTTGCAACACTTGGTAATAAGATATGTTGTTGCCTCGTGCAAATTTTAGATAAAGAATAATGATTGACACTTTCTCCTGCCTGTGTTTTATTGCTTAAACTGGGGTATTCCAGTGGGGGGTGTCTGTTAAAAATGTTCTTCTGCAGTCCCAAGAAGAGCAACAAGACTGACTGTGGGACTGAGATGTGAGCTATGAGGAGAGCTTGAAGGAGTTAAATGAACCTTTTCAGTTTAAGCAAATGGAAATGAAGAGGGGACATGGCTGAAGTGTTTAAAATTGTGAAAGGAATTAGTACAGTAGATGTCAGCTGTTACTTTGAAATAAATTCTGCAACAAAAACATGAGGACATGGTTGGAAGCTTGTTAAGGGTGGATTACACACAAATGTTTCGAAGTTTTTCTTTGTGCAAAGAACTACAGACTCTTTAAGTTGTGTGGTGCAAAGTAAGACTTTTGGGCACTTCACATCTTGACTTGATTGATAACGTAAGTGAAAAAGTAAATAAAATCTATACTAATAAACGGCAAAGCCCTCACTCACTCACTCACTCACTCACTCACTCACTCACTCACTCACTCACTCACTCACTCACTCACTGACTGACTGACTCATCACTAATTCTCCAACTTCCCGTGTAGGTAGAAGGCTGAAATTTGGCAGGCTTATTCCTTACAGCTTCCTTACAAAAGCTGGGCAGGTTTCATTTCGAAATTCTACGCGTAATGGTCATAACTGGAAGGTATTTTTCTCCATTTACTGTAATGGAGTTGAGCTTGACCGCCGTGGGGGCGGAGTTTGTGTGACATCATTACGCCGCCCACGTAATCACGTGAACTGACTGTCAACGCACTATGTAGAAAACCAGGAAGAGCTCCAAAATACGCTGAACAAAACATGCATTATATAATTGAGAAGGCAGCGAAACATTAAGAAGCGAGCGAGTGACATACTACCATATTCATCAGTACAGCTACTTCGGAAACAAAGCGAGGTATAAACCTAAACTTTAAATTAACTTAATAGACAGGCTGCCGCTGGTGCTTTTCGTGCCCACGGGTAATGCGGGATACAAGTTTAATGAGAGGACGCAGGATATAAACGAGAGTTTTGATCACTTTGTAACTAAGTTAAAATTGCAGGTGAAGGGGTGTGCTTATGCAAATTCCGAGAGACTGTGTTTGTGGGGGATTGACAGTTAAGGTGGGTGGGGGAGTCACGTCATCATCTCCCCTCCCATTTACCTCATTTCGCTCTGAGCTGAGCTCCGCGGCTAACGCAGTCTTCCGAAGCAACTTCGTCACACTGCCACCAAATACAGAGAAATCCACAAGTTAATACACACTCTGTCTCTAGACTTTCTCCACACTGAATCCTCCAGGCACTACTTACAAAAGGTTACATTGACAATCGTGTTACGTTATTTTTAAAATGTTTAATTTTCTTAGCACAAGCACAGCTGAGAAGCTTTGATGCATGTGCTCCATAACGCGTTAAAAAATAATGCATTTAATCACACTTTGCATTACAATCAAAGGGGAACTTTTGTCAATGCATGATTTCCTGGTACACCGATAACATTGATCAGCGCATCCCAATTCATTTTAGCCTCGCACCACCTTGGTTTGAGAAGAAGTATGAAAA
>JANRMT010062820.1:23943969-24004976 GCA_026402145.1 Polypterus bichir lapradei
CAAGAACTCACATCCCACGAGACGAGACTTTGTGTCAAGAGATTAAACCATGCCCGGGGCCAGAAATAAAAGACAAAGAGTAGGGCAGCTGCTGTACAGGCTTTTAAATGTAAGAGGGGGTTTCAGAGGAGCGACTGCGTCTCCTTGGGGTGCGTTCAGCCCCCCTCTTCACAACACGAGAGGCAGAGACACAAAGTGGCTGGCGAGCGAAGCGAGCAGGGGGTGAACCCCCTAGTAGTGCTATAAATAGACAGTCTGTAATTATATTGACATGCAAAAAGGTGTAAATCTGCTAATGATAATTTTGAAACAACTAGATTTGTAGCAAGAAGAATATTTTGATGATAATGACAGTGATCGAGATAGTGACAATCAGCTGGATGATGTGGTACCAGTAGACTCTGGCACGGATGCAGAACGCTGCCCTGAAGGCATTTCTTCATCGCAAGGCGTCAGACTCGTCATGACAGCACGATATGGCCATTCTGCCACCCACCGAACACAAACAGTCACCAGCTACCAAACTTATAGCATTGTCAACACAAATAAAATCATTAGATTTACAGTACATGTGCTTCTAAGCGCACACTCTGCATCGTGCCATCCTTCAAGGACTCTCAGTTAAATGCAGACTTTAGTCATGTTTCTGGTCAAAATAAAGTAACAGTTTCTTTACATTTTTGACAGAGTTACTGTTCATAATAGAACCATTGCTTTCTGATACATTTGTTAACATTTTTTAGGTGTTTGGATAGAGTTCATTACTTATCATCAATGCATAGACATACTGTATACTGCAATAACTGGCCCAGCAGTCCAAATGTTAAAGACTAGATATTGGATAGAAAAGAAGTCAAGTTTGAAGAAAAAGCAAGCGTAACACTTTGGAATTGCCTGCATTTCTGCATTGATTTCTACAAAAGTGTGGTCTGATCTTCATCCATGTCACAATTCTAGACAAACACAATCTGACTAAATTAATGACACATAATCCGTTGTGCTTTTCATGTCTTTATTGAAGAAAATGAACTAATCATTTATTGTCAGCCCAGGGACAGGTCATCCACCTGAAGATAAGCCTGTTCATGCCCAGCCAGTACATGGATGGGAGACCATCTAGGAAAAGCTTGGGTGGCTGCTGGAAGAGGTGCTGGTGAGACCAGAAGGGGGCGCTTACCCTGTGGTCTGAATGTGGATCCCAATGCCCCAGTGCAGTGACGGGGACACTGTGCTGTAAAAATGGCACCGTCCCTTGCATGAGACATAAAACCGAGGTCCTGACTCTCTCTGCGGTCATTAAAGATCCCTGTGCATCCTTTGTAAACAGTAAGGTGTACTCTGATGTCCATGCTAAATTGCCCACCACGGCCTAGTCATTCTGGCCCCCTAATCATTCTGGCATGTCTGTAATTGGCACGCTCTCTCATCACATCACCGTCTAATACAGTAGCTAATGTATGGTGAGCGTAATGGCGCAAATATGGCTGCCATTGCATCATCCTGGTGGGTGCTATAAATTAGTTACAGTTGTAATGGCTCCCAAACTCACCAAAGCACATTGAGTAGTGAGAAAAGCGTTATATAAATGTAAAGAATTATCTATCTATCTATCTATCTATCTATCTATCTATAGTGCCTTTCACATCTATCTATGTATCTATAGTGCCTTTTACTATCCATCTCTCTATCTTATAGTGCCTTTCACTTATCTATCTATCTATCTATCTATCTATTATATAGTGCAGCCTTGTGCTAAGATCATTTTAATTCATTTGTTCCCACTTCAAGCCACACTCAGTTGAATGACAAAGCAAAAGCAGAATTTTAGAAATATTTGCAATTTTTTTTCAACAAGAAACAGAAATATCACTTTGACACAAGAATTTCTTTTCCCTTCTTATACTCTGTCCTGGAAATACTTTGTTAGACCTCGACTTAGAGCCATGCCACTATCCTACCTCTGTCTTCTACAGTATGCACCCCTCATTAAAACTCAAGAGCTAAGGTATGCAGCCTTACCCTTTACTTACCCTGCAGCACCGCTTTATAAATTGGCTTCAAACATTAGAAAGAGTCGTTTTGAGAGCTCGCTAATTGTTTGTTTTTTTTTCTTTTTTTTTTTTTTTTTTTGTCTTTTTCAGATTCAGTGAGCTCTGCTTGGTCTTCTCCACTTCTCAAGACAGCTAAGGAGTTTTTCAAACAGCTAATGATGTACTCTGTGCCTCTGAGAAGTTCAAACGTGTTCCTGCAAGATGACAACTTGTGATGTGCGATTAAAGTTTCCCTTTCATTCTTCCACCATCGCTACCGACTCTTCCTTTACTTCACCCTTCATTCCCATTTTATGCTATTGGAGTCTTATTCTGAGAGTCTACTTTTATCTGATATTAAAATTGTCTTTTCCATCTTCATTGTATTCAGAAGTGCTTAGCTGAAATTTCTTGTCTATTATATAAATGAACCCCAAAATGCTGTAAGCCATAAGCTTCCATCTCAATAAAAGTATAAACATATATATATCCATCCAGTTGCTATGTCTTTGTCATTAAAACAGATGGTTCATCACAAACATTAACACTGCTTTTACAAAATCCCATACCAAATGACATATAACAGAGACATATGCATTGGTCATTCCAACACATGGCACATCACCAACTTTGAAAGGACTTTTATGAAATCCCATACCAAATGACATATAACAGTACATATGCATTGTGTTTGTCATTCCAGCAGATGGTTCATCACAAAACACATTGCTTTTAAGAAATCCCATACCAAGTGACATATAACAGAGACATATGTATTTGTCATTCCAACAGATGGCACATCACAGACATTAAAAGGGCTTTTACGAAATCCCTTACCAAATGGCATAAACAGAGACATATGCATTGCATTTTTCATTCCAACAGATAGCAAATCACAAACATCAAAAGGCTTTTTATGAAATCCCATAGAAAATGACATATAACAGAGACATATTCATTGCATTTGTCATTCCAACGCATGACACACCACAAACAAATGTTGTGGGAACGAGACCTTCCTACTTAGTTGTGGCCAAGATTTGGTGGCCAACATTGAGAAATGTGGGATAACAAATTGTCTCCAGTGTGCAATAAAAATCCAGTAAAAACCATTATCATTTCAAATATGAACAACAAACCATCCACTTTAATAAAACATAAGTGTCTGTATGTCTATGTATTCATTCAGTTGTTATGTCTCTGTCATTCCAACAGATGGCACATCATAAATATTAATAGTTCTTTTATGAAATCCCGTGCCAGATTACACATAACAGAGACATATGCCTTGCGCTTTTCAATCCAACAGATGGAACATCAAAAACATTAACACCGCTTTTACGAAATCCAATACCAAATGGAATATAACAGAGACATATGCATTGCATTTGTCATTGCAACAGATGGCAAACCACAAACATTAACAGTGCTTTTTACAAAACCCTTTACCAAATGGAATACAACAGACATTTGGTATACCACAAAGATTTGCAGTAATAAAAAGTGTTACATTTGTCATTCCAACAGATGGTGCATCATAAACATTTGTAACTGTTACAAATTTTTGTGATGTGCCATATGCTGGAATGACAAGTGCAATGCATTTTATTATTACATACACTACAAGATACATTTCAATAGATGGTGCACTGAAAACAGTAACACGAATACACTTGTTGTGAACTAGGAGTTCACAAGCACATAATTCCCAAGAGCACTTCCAAAGATGCTCACTGAGTGGGGTCACCATCAAGGTACCTGGCTAGACACAAAAAGGCCTTGAAGAATCTTTATCAAATGAAATGTTTATGTTCACAAAAAAAAAAAGAACTGCCTAAAAACAAAAGGCAATCCAGATGAACAGCATCCCAATATAAAGGCTGAAAAATATATTCAAACACAGCATCAAAGTCAAAAAATAACAAAGTAGAAGAAAAGCTCACCAAACTCCCAGAATGCATTAGCAAAGAACCTCCGGGGACTATGGGAGATTTATAGGGTGGAGGGCATTCCCTGGCAGTGATTGGCAGGTGACCCCACCTTCTGGGGCAGCACCCACAAAACCCACATGGAACATAACTAAGGTATAGTAAACAATACACATAATAAACAAAGGAAACCGTAAAATAAACAAATTACTCAAACAACAATAAAGAGGACACAAAACAAGGATGTGAACTCCAGCCAGGGGAGGAACTCTGCCTGAAATATAGAAACACAGAGGTCTACATTAATTACTTAGATTTCAGCACAGCTAATATATCTATACTAATAAACGGCAAAGCCCTCACTCACTGACTGACTGACTGACTGACTGATCACTAATTCTCCAACTTCCCGTGTAGGTAGAAGGCTGAAATTTGGCAGGCTTATTACTTACAGCTTACTTAAAAAAGTTGGACAGGTTTCATTTCGAAATTCTACGCGTAATGGTCATAACTGGAAGCTGTTTTTCTCCATTTACTATAATGGAGATGAGCTTGAAACCCGTGGGGGCGGAGTTTGACATCATCACGCCTCCCACGTAATCACGCAGTACGTAGAAAACCAGGAAGAGCCCCAAAAAGCGCTGAAGAAAACATGCATTATATAATTGAGAAGGCAGCGAAACAATAAGAAGCGAGCGAGTGATATATACAACCATATTCATGAGTTCTGCTACTTCGGAAACAAAGCACAGTGTAAACCTACACTTTAAATTAAGTTCATAGACAGGCTGCCGCTGGCGTTTGTAATTTAGTGCCTGCCCATATAAGGCCGTCCGTCAGCGGCAATCCAATAGCAAACTGCCACGGGTAAATATTCACGGGTGAAGGACTGTGCTTATGCAGAGGAAGATGAGATGGTCAGGGTGGTGTTTGGCACAAACTCAGCGAAACTGCGAGAGAAAGTTTTAAGTACCGGGACTTCGGTAGCATTAGATACAGCCATGGACATAGCACGACATGGCAACAGCACAGCTGGGAACCTTCGATGCATGTACACCGAGCGGCTCACGTGAACTGACGCAGTGCACAGACAAAAAGCAACAGTTCCAAAGAGCGCTGAACAAAAACCGAATTACACAATTGAAAAGGCAGCAAAAAAATATGAAGCGTCTGATACATACAAGATAAGTATGTAATAAGTACAGCTACTGCAGAAACAAAGCACACGGTGGAAAAAGTGAATGTCCCGCTAAAGGAAGACAGTGTTAAAAAAAAAACCCGTGCATGCAGTGTGTCAGGTCTCAGATAAAGAAGAAGACGAGCTGTTTATTGATGCAGTAAGAAACAAATCTTTTTCATAACTTATTTAACACACTACGTCTCCGCTGCGATACGCGGGTATATATATATGTATATATATATATACCCTGATCTACATACTCGAATAATGAATACTTTATTCGCAATCAATGATTGTTTTGGTAAAGCCATACTCAGTGTATTCATTAGATGAACGGTAAAAAAGTAAGATCGAGGGGAGGGTCACTTATTCAGGCATGCAGGCAAAACCACATTAGCACGCGGGCTCGATGTACGAAAAAATATATCTTTTCAAGTTCTATTTAGTCCATATGTGTCAAATTCAAGGGCCACGGGCCACATCCGGCCCGGCGTGTAATTATATTCGGCCCGCGAGATCATTTTATATACTGTATTATTGTTATTAATGGCCCGGGTATATGAAGCGCTGGTAACACAATAAACTACAGATCCCATAATGCAGCGCTTCACCTGCCTTGCTGAACACTTACCGCGTTAATCAAGTCTAGCTTGCAAGTTATTGCGAAGCTAGCCCACACGATGCTTAAGAGAAAAGTTGATTCTGAAAATAGAGCCTTTAAAAACCGATGGGAGGCTGAGTATATGTTTACTGACATTGCCGTTAAACCCGTGTGTCTCATTTGTGGAGCTAATGTGGCTGTAATTACAGAATTTAATCTAAGACGGCACTATGAGACAAAACATCAGGGTAACCTGAAAGACCTGAATGCAATGCAGAAGATACAGAAAGCAGAAGAATTAAATAAGAATCTGACACTTCAGCGGACGTTTTTACCCGTGCACAATCACAAAGTGATTTCAAGTGAAGCTGCTTTTATGGGAGACACAAATGCACCAGTGCAACTTGCCCCACTTTCCCTGTTGCCAGGTAATGTTGAACCAAGTCGTCACTACGGTGTTCCCAAATACGCACTTTGCTGATAAACTGAGCGCACGGCACTTTAGTGACTTTGAAGAACAAAAAAAGTCCGTCTACATGCGGCTCGAACCTTGTGCATGTTTGGTAGCACATATCTGTGTGAGAAGCTCTTCTCAGTGATGAAGACTAACAAAACAGCACACAGGAGTCGCCTCACTCATGAGCACCTGCAGTCCATCCTGAGAATCTCCACAACACAGAACCTCACACCAAACATAAACGAACTTGTTGCCAAAAAAAGATGCCAGGCGTCCAGCTCTAAAATGACATATGAGCAAAGACAACTGAATGATTTGATTTGTTATTGCTGAAAGGAACACATTTTATTTATATTTCCAGGTTTTGTTATGCAGCATGTTCATATTTGAATTTGTATAATTTTGACAGGATATATTTTTATGGAGAGCAAAATCTTTTGGGATATTTAAAATCTAAGTTTATTTTTTATATAAAATTACATAAGAGTAAAGAAATTTGAATGTTTGTTCTTTTAAAGTTTACTTTATTTCTAACTTGTATAATTTAGACAGGATATATTTTTATGGAGAGCAAAATATTATAAGTTGTTTAAGGTTTGAGTTGATTTATTCAGGAATAATATTCCTGTCTGTTTTTACCATTCCTACCAAAGATATTTCTGTCGACTAAATAAAAATTCCTTCTATTTAAAATTTAAATAGAACTTGAACAAATACGATAGTTCATAATATCCACGCAGACTTGCACGTAAGAGCGGGAGTTATCCGTTTTAACAAGCAGCGTATTGCACTGATACGAAATAGCTGTGTGTGTATATATGTAGATATGTATGTATATGTATATATATGTTTATATATGTGTGTGTGTATGTATATATATATGTATTTGTGTGTATATATGTGTGTGTATGTATGTATGTATGTGTGTATGTATATGTATGTGTATATATGTAGATATATATATATGTATGTATATATGTGTGTGTATATATATGTGTATATGTATAGATATGTATATATATATATCTTTATGTGTGTGTGTGTAAATATATATATATATATTTATATATATATATATATATATATATATATATATATGACAGCAACACTCATCACTCACAACAGTGACAAAACAATTACATTGACAATCATGTTACGTTATTTTCAAAATGTTTCCTTTTCTTTTTCATTGCTTCTTTAACACACTACTTCTCCGCTGCGAAGCGCGGGTATTTTGCTATATATATATATACACACAACAATTACATTAACAATCATGTTACGTTATTTTTAAAAATTTTCCTTTTCTTTTTCATACCTTCTTTAACACACTACTTCTCCGCTGCGAAGCGCGGGTATTCTGCTAGTTATAAATATTTAAAGATCCCTACATTTATGACTTATAGCATTATTATTTGGCTTCTAATTTATTACTATTGATCCCACTGGGCCTAAATATACAGCTGACTAGTGGCAGTGAATTCCCCACGTTCCCACCTCTCAATGCTCTTCTCATTTCTGACCTTCCACTCTCAGCCCTAAGCTTCTTTTTTCCCATCGAGCCTTTGTCCATACCACCTCCCACTCCAGACTGCTTTCAGCTCAGGAAGAAGATTCCTCTCATGGATCATGGACAATCTGACAGGCAGATTGTAAGACTCAAGGACTGTGTTTGTGATATGGATGTGAGTAACACTGGAGCCACACGAGGAACAGGCCTGTCTACTTCTCTCTTCACTCGGTGTACCTCCGACTATAAAGATCACAGCAGGTCAGGGCACTTGCAGAACTTCTCAGATGATTTGCACTTACAGGGTGTATTGAGCAAGGGGATGAGACAAAGGAGAGGAGTCAGGGGGAGAACTTTGAGAATTGTCTGCAAGTTAACATCAGCAAAACCAAGGAACTGCTTACTGACTTTCTGTCTATCTATCTATCAATCTTATAATGCCTTTCATTATCTATCTATCTATCTATTATATAGTGCCTTTCATATATATCTATCTATCTATCTATCTATCTATCTATCTATCTTATAGTGCCTTTCATTATCTATCTATCTATCTTATAGTGCCTTTCAGTATCTATCTTATATTGCCTTTCACTATCTATCTATCTATCTATCTATCGCTACTGTCTTGCTGTCGGTATGTCTTTCAATTAGTGTGGTCTGGGGTGGGTGTGTGTGAGTCGTGGTGTTGGAGGTCGGACGTTTCTGTCTTTCTGTAAGTTATTTTGTTTTTCTTTTTTTCTAACTCTGATTTTCTTATTTTCTGTTTCGGGGGTTTTATCGAATAAGACGTGGCTTTGGCGTGTAGCCATGGCCGCGTCCAAAGGGTCGTTGCCTGGTCTAATGCCTAAGTTTTATGAGAATCTTTCCCGCTGACATGGGGCTAAAGTACTGACAGAGCTGCATGTTTCGGCTGAAGAGTGTGTTGTGGCTGTCGGTAAAGTTGTTGGCTATAAGAATGTCCGTTCAGCCTCAAGAATGAATAAGGCGGTGGTGGTTTTTCTTAATGAGGAATCTCTGGTTGATAAACTTGTAGAAGAAGGGGTTATTATTAATGGCACTTTGGTTCCTGTTTTACCTCTGTCAGAACCTGCAAAAAAGATGATCATTTCAAACGTCCCACCTTTCTTAAAGAATAATGTTTTGGTGCAGGAACTGTGCCGCTATGGCCAGGTTCTATTGGATGTACAGTAGTGATGATTCCATTGGGCTGTAAAATGAAAGTATTGAAACATTTAGGAGGCAGGTTTTTATGGTGTTGAACAACATGAATGAGGACATAAATGTTGCTCTAAGATTCAAAGTTGATGGCTGTGATTATGTGGTTTTTGTTACTTCGGACTCGATGAAGTGTTTTAACTGTGGGAGGGCCGGACACAAGGCCTCTCAATGTAAAAATGAGACAGTTTTATCAGTGGGCTGAAGCGCTGCCTCTGCTTCAGAGAGCGATGAGACAGAGTATGAAAGTGGTGAGGAGGTGGACAGTATGGAGGATGAGGAGACTGCAGAGGTAACTGAGCTCGTAGCTGAAGCACAGGTTGTTAGTGATTTGCTCCCCACTGTAGTGTTAACAGTCGCTCCTGAGACGAGCCTGCTGACTACTGAAGGGAATGCGTTGGCTGAGCCCGGCGATCTCTTGTTAAAAACGAGTCAGTTCAAAGTGCTCTGTGGACGGAGAACTGAGTAAAGATAAGCGGGAGACTGCGGAGGTCAGCAGTGGTGGGGATAAGACGGCGATGGTCGGCAGAGAGTACTGTGAATGAAGCTATGGCTACTGATGTGGATTCAGAAACACCGGCATGTGCTGACGGGCGCCTGACTGAGTGCACCGAGACGAGCTCTGTGGAAGGACAGAGGAGTGAGACAGCAGCGGGTGTGAGTGGCGAGACTGACCAGAGGGAGAGCGCAGGAGTTGGGGGTTGGTGAGGACGACCATTCACACTTGAAAACGAAAAGAAAAATCAGACACTAAAAAAAATCTGATAAGAAAAGTCACGTAGCTGGTGAGCCATCGCAAGGATATAGCAGGACTCTTAGAAGTCAAAGTGATTGTCACAGCTACCTGAGTGATCGTGAGCATGACGGCGGTGGCACTGACGTCTCAGTGAGGAGTGCAACCTCGTCCCAATACAGACTCGGTGGCGGGTATAACACTGCGAGTATTAGGAAGTTTTTAGACTTCATTGAAGGCAAGAGGGGTATTAAAGTAGAGGATCACTTCCCTGACCTTCCATTGTTTGTGGTGTCCGCTCAAAGGGTGATGCGCAAAGCAGTCCATCTGGGAATGGACCAAAAAGAAACTACCAGGCTTAAAAATGTCATTAGCAGGGTGCGAAAGTCCATCTTTCAGAAATAATGTATATGTTCTTGAATCTTCTTTATTTTTGGTTGACATGTGCAGTACTGTTCACTCCCATTTGTGAATCATCAATGCAGTCTTTACACATTGGGAGTTTAAATGTGAATGACTGTACGGAAAAATGCAAAGAGGGCCGCTCTGTTTGACTTTTTAAACCAAAAGGCTCTTCAGGTCACTTTCTTGCAGGAAACTCACTCTGATGTTAGAAATCAGCAGGACTGGTTGCGTGAGTGGGGGAGTCAGGCTGTCCTGAGTCATGGCTCACACGTCAGTGCTGGCGTGGCCATACTGATCTCAAAAACGGCAAATTTACAAATCACTAACAGTTGTGAGGTGGTGGCTGAGCGCCTCTTGGTAGTTCAGGTGAAGGATAAGAACCAAGATCTGGTGTTTATTAACACTTATGCTCCAACAAATGGAGGAGAGAGACTTTGTTTCTTTAAAGCTTTGAGGAAGGTGCTGGAGACCTTTGTTAATGGGGAGATCCTGTTAGTCGGAGGAGATTTCAATTGTACGGAAAATAACTTACTGGACCGCAATGGTGCTGAGCCTCATCCAGCGTCTGTCCGAGCTTTATGCTCCTTATTAAAATACTCTGACCTGGTGGACGTCTGGAAAACTAGATTTCCATCAGATAGGCAGTACACCTGGGTAAAGGGGGGCGGTGGGTGCATTTCGATGGTGCGTTTGGACCGTTTCTACTGTCTGAGGCACTTGCTGAACACGATCACAAAGGCATATATTTGCCCAGTCGGATTCTCAGATCACTCTTGGGTGGGAATTAAGGTATCTGTCCCTGTAAAATTATTTATTAAATCGATTCCAATATGTACAGAAATGTGCTGACAGTACTCCATCATTATACAGAGAAGTTCAATATGGTGTTCAGCAGGGCTCAGTACTGGGACCTTTACTGCTTTCACTTTAAATGCTTCCACTGGGATCTCTCAATAGGAAACATAATGTTGATTTTCAGTCGTATGCAGATGACACCCAGTTATACCTTTCATTTAGATCAAATGAAGTTTCTCCCATGTTGTCTTTAATCAGTTGTGTTAGTAAATTAAAGGAGTGGATGGATGAGAACTACTTGTCTTTAAACACAGATAAGACAGAGATGTTAATTATTGGAGGGAATGACACTGATCACAACAATATTCTGTCATCGTTTAACTCAGTTGGAATCACCATTAATTTTACTGAATCAGCCCGAAATTTAGGAGTTATCTCTGATTCTAGCATGTCATTTAAAGCGCATATTACAAAGTTGTCCAAATCATGTTTCTTCCATCTTAAAAATGTTGGGAAATTAAGGGACTTTCTAAATAAACAGGATTGTGAGAAATTAATTCATGCATTTATTTCTAGTAGGATTGACTACTGCAATGCGGTGTTCACTGGCTGCTCAAACTGTTCTTTATACAGCCTCCAGTTAATCCAAAATGCTGCTGCTAGAATTATTACAAGAACAAGAAAATACAAACACATAACTCCAGTCCTTCAATCCTTGCACTGGCTCCCGGTTAAGTTTAGGGCAGATTTCAAAATTCTCCTTTTAACATATAAAACATTAAATGGCTAAGGTCCGGCTTACTTGTCTGAACTTATCATGACTTACAAACCTGAGCGCACATTAAGATCTCAAGACGCTGGTCTGCTAATGATTCCAAGGATTAATAAAATAAGAGTGGGAGGTCGAGCTTTTAGTTACAGGACCCCGCTTAACTGTGGAATGGTCTGCCTGCTACTATAAGAGGTGCCCCTTCAGTTTCAGCTTTTAAATCCCGGCTGAAGACTCCCTATTTCAGTTTAGCACACCCTGACTAGAGCTGCTGATTAACTGTACAGACTGCATCTCTGTTGTTAGTAATTAGCACTAAAACATAAGTAACACGATAGTTATAACTGGATACTAACCCTCACCTATTCTGTTTCTCTTCTCTGTACTCAATGGTGCCACGGCCCACCTGCCAAGTTGTTTGCCTGCCTATGGTAAAGTCATCCCTGATCGCAGGAATCATGGGAAAGAGGGGTCTTTTCATCGGATTGGCTGGCCCAGTGCTGTTTCAGCTGTGGAATGGCCAAATGGGGAGGCAGCTTGATGGATAAGGTCTTTAGGACTGTAAACAAATCCAAATCATATTATGTGATATCATCTACTGTTAAATTCTACTCCGTACTTCTAAAATTTTTATTTTTATACTGTATTGAGGATTTGTTCTGTTCTGTGTATTGTATTGCATTGACCCCCGTCTTTTTGAAACCCACTGCACGCCCAACCTACCTGGAGAGGGATCTCTCTTTGAACTGCCTTTCCCATGGTTTCTTCCATTTTTTCCCTAAAAGGTTTTTTTTTTCTTTGGAGTTTTTCCTTGTCTTCTCAGAGAGTCAAGGCTGGGGGGCTGTCAAGTGGCAGGGCCTGTTAAAGCCCATTGCAGCACTTCTTGTGTGATTTTGGGCTATACAAAAATAAATTGTATTGTATTGTATTGTAAAGCCTTTCTCTAAATCTCTTTGGCACTTTAATGTCTCCCTGTTAGAGGACTCTCATTTCCTTAAGTGTTTTGAGTTTTTCTGGCAGCAGAGGTCACAAACCTAGTCCAGATTCAAATCTCTTCGACAGTGGTGGGATGTGTCGAAGGTGCCGATAAAAGCCTTTTACCAGCAGTACACTCAGCATGTGACCAGGCGGTGTCTTTACAAAATGAAGAGCTTGGAGGAGGACATCACAAATCTGCTCAGCATTTTACAAGACTGCTTTAGTGAAGAAACGCTTGCTGTTTTAAAGTCCAAAACAACAATCCCTTTCTGAACTCCTGGAGCTCCGTGCCCAAGGTGCCTTGGTGCGCGTGCGTTTTCAAACTTTAAATCACCTGGACGCAACTACAAAATTTTTCTTTCACCTGGAAAAGAAAGAGGCTGAGAGTAAAGTGATCCATATGCTGCAGGACGCTGAAGGTCGCGAGCTGCACACCATAGAGGAGATCAGGAACTTTGCGGTGTCTTTTTACTCAGATTTATTTAAGGATGGTGTAATTGATGATTCGGCCATGTTGGACTATTTACATGGATTACCCAAACTTACTGACACAGTCAAACTGAAGCTGGAGGCAGACATCAGCTTTCATGAGTTATTAGATGCACTGGCTGGTTTAAATACTGGAAAGGCACCAGGAATTGATGGCATCCCAGATGAATTCTATAAACATTTCTGGTACCTGCTGGGTGCAGAGGTGTACAAGGTCTTCTTGGAAAGTTTACAGGACGGAGAATTTCCGTTAAGCTGCAGAAGAGCAGTCGTCACTCTGCTGCCTAAGAAGGGAGACCTTTGCCAAATAAAGAACTGCTGCCCCGGGAGCCTGCTGTGCATGGACTATAAGATCTTCTCGAGGGCCCTGGCCAGCCGCCTGAGGACTGTGATGGACCTGCTCATCAGTGCCTGTCAGATGTACTGTGTGCCTGACAGGACTATTTATGACAATATTTTTGTATTACGAGATATCATTTCAGCCTTGAATCTTTCTGGGATGGATTTAGGAATCCTATTGATTGATCAAGAGAAAGCTTTTGAACGAGTAGATCACCGGTTTTTGTTTAAAACATTGAAATGTTTTGGGTTTGGGGATAATTTTTTTCAGATGATTGCACTGCTGTACACCAATGTTTTTGGGATTTTAAAAGTTAATGGCACTCTCAGCGGACCGTTTCCAGTCAGGAGGGGAATTCGGCAGGGCTGCCCCTTGTCCGGCATGCTCTACGCATTGGCCATCGAGCCGTTTCTCTTTCAGCTGAGGCGGAAACTACAGGGGGTGACATTTCCGTCCTACCCAAATGTTACTTTCAAATGTTTGGCCTATGCTAATGATATTGTGGTCTTCATCAAATCAAAGAGTGACACTAAAGTTTTAATTTCTTGCCAACAGATATTTGAGAACATATCATCAGCAAAAATCAATTGGACTAAGAGTAACGCCTTCTTACTGGGCTCCTGGTCTAGAGGTCCACTACCAGACTTGCCTGGTGACCTAAAGTGGAACAGGAAGTGCTTCAGGTATCTTGGAGTGTTCATGGGCTGTGAGGGGGTGGACGAGAGTAATTGGGAGGGACTTTTAGAGAAAGTGACCTCTCGTCTGAACAAGTGGAAGTGGATCGTACTTAAACTGTCATACAGAGGGCGGGTGATCATCATCAATAATTTATGGGCTTCAATGTTGTGGGACAAACTCATGTGTGGTGACCACCCTCTGGGGCTTTTAAAGAAGATCCAAAATGGGACGGCTTGCATTGGCTAAAGCAGAGTGTGCTGTTTTTACTGTTGGAAGAAGGCGGTCAGGGACTTCTGGATATCCCCTCAAAAGTTGCAGCCATCAGGTTCCGAGTCCTACAGAAGCTTTTTTGTATTTCATATTCCCTGAGTTGGAGGGAGTTAGCACCGACTTTCCTTCGTCGTGTGGGTGGGTTAGGGTTTGATGAAGCACTTTTGGTGATAAATTAACAAAAAATTGACCTTTCTGTGTTGCCAAAATTTTACAGAGGTGTCCTATTAACATGGCACTTGGTGTTTAGGAGGAATTTTAACACAACCGGGTGGCTACAGTTCTTATTAAGAACCAGGTACTGAAACTGGCACAGATTTATGATGCCACTACCAAGTCATTCATTGATGTTGAAGTCTTGGCTTCTCTTCTTGAAGTAAAGTCAGTCAGGACGATTCAGCAGTTTCTCTCCTCCTTAGCTAAAGATTAATAAGTTGAATGTTTGCCATGCTGTGGACCTCTCATTACTGCCAGAACATTCAGTTGTTCAGTTCACCAAAGGAACAGTGGTGGGCTTTGCTTCTCTGTCCAAGAGAGAGTTTTATGAGTACTGCAGCATTTCTCAACCTTTAAGTATTTGCGACCCGAGTTTTCATAACAGTTTTAATCGCCCCCCCCCCCCAGCATTTTTTTGAAATGTAGATGCATATTTTATTATACCTACTTAACTTTTATCGACATTTATCTAACTCTATATTTATTGTTCTAGTATCAGAATGTAGTTTAAGTTAATTTGTTTCGGCATCAACAGATTTTTTTTCATATTTTTGATTCTTGTTTTCTATTTTTCACATCTTCGTTCCCCCCTTTTTGTTACTTCGCGCCCACCTAGGGGGTCCCGCCCCACAGGTTGAGAACCACTGGAGTACTGCGTCAAGGTGACTCACTTCCCTGCATTGGTGTCTGTGCTGGACACTCCATGGTGGGAGAAGCTGGGAGTGGAAGGGCACAGGGGGCCTGTGTGGAGGGAGCTCTACAAGCCACCAAGCAACAAAAGGACTGCGGACTTGCAGTGGAGAATTTCACATGGGATCATTGCCACCAACATTTTTTTACAAATTATTAAAGAAGCTGATAAATTATTCTTGCATTTTCTGTGGACAAAAAGAAATGATTTTTCATTTGTTTTTGTATTGTAATCGACTGGGGGTATTCTTCAGATTCTTTGAAGCTCTGTGTACCAATTTGATTGGAACTTTTAATGAAGTCGTGTTTATTTTTGGAATTAAATCTAATAAGAAAACTCGATGCAGATTCCAACTGTTTAACTTTCTATTAGGTGAAGCAAAGCTGACCATTTTAAAAAGTTGAAATAATACGCAATGTGGGTCAGAACCTACAGATATTTGTTTGATTTTTAAGTTGAATGTTTATTCAAGAATAAGACTGGAATTTGCTTTTTATACACAGATGAATGGAATGAGGGTGTTTGAAAATGTGTGGGGGGTGAAAGGAGTGCTGTGCTCTGTTGATGAAGGGGAGCTGAAAATGAACTTCTGATTTCACTGTGGTGGGCAAGAGAAAGAGAAAGCATTGGTGGGCTTCAATAACACGTGCTTATTAATGTATGGAGTAGGAGGAGTGTAAAGGGGGAGTAATGGGGATCTTTGTGTTATAATGAATTATTAACTTTTGATTTTCTTATTAATGTGCGGAGTAGGAGGAGTGTAAAGGGGGAGTAGTGGGGATCTGATGTATGGCTCTTTTGTTTATTCTGAATTTTGGCTTTTTTTGTCATTTGACTGTGTATATTGTTATGTTGATGTTTTTTCTTATGTTTACAATAAAGGTTATTTTTAAAATTAAAAAAAATATATCTATCTATCTTATATTGCCTTTCATTATCTATCTATCTTATATTGCCTTTCATTATCTAGCTATCTATTATATAGTACTAGGGTGTTGTACTGTGTTAGCCATTGTGAATGTGATTGTGAATTGTGAATATCTATTATATAGTGCCTTTCTTATCTATCTATCTATCTATCTATTATATAGTGCCTTTCTTATCTATTGATCTATCTATCTATTATATAGTGCCTTTATTATCTATCTATTATATAGTGCCTTTCTTATCTATCTATCTATTATATAGTGCCTTTCTTATCTATTGATCTATCTATCTATTATATAGTGCCTTTATTATCTATCTATCTATTATATAGTGCCTTTCTTATCTATTGATCTATCTATCTATTATATAGTGCCTTTATTATCTATCTATCTATCTATTATATAGTGCCTTTCTTATCTATTGATCTATCTATTATATAGTGCCTTTATTATCTATCTATCTATTATATGGTGCCTTTCTTATCTATCGATCTATCTATCTATTATATAGTGCCTTTATTATCTATCTATCTATTATATAGTTCCTTTCTTATCTATCTATCTATCTCAGATGTAAACTCCACACAGACCCCCTGCCCCAGATTGATGGATTTGAGGGGGAATACCACTGAGCAGCCCACCAGCGTGATCCCTTAAACTATCCTGTAGCAGCAGTGCTAATTTCCATATTGCACACATTTTACCAGACTCGTTCACTTACACAGCGGCTTTAATGTAATATTTATTCAGTTCTTTCTTCACCAAAGTCCATCTATAATTTTCCACCTAATCCGTGACTTGAAAGTTAGAGATAAATAGCTTGCCTGTATTTAATTTGTAGGCCTGTAGGCAAACTGTGCTTCTTAGCGAATCGCTAAAAGCTGCGTATCCTAAAGGAAATATGCTGTCCTACACATTAATGAGGTCCAGGTACACTGATTACCATAAATCCATTAATCTAACAAAATTATAATGAAACTTCTGTTTTCCTGTAGACGCTTACTATGAATAGACAAGTTCACCATGAAATATAACATCAATTACTGCATGCATTTTACACTCGCGTTCACTTTATCCAACTTTAAGCACACACAAGAAAGGCTGAGTGGACAACACCGAATGTCTAAGAAAGTCCAAATACAGTCAAGACGTGAAGTATATGTTTGCCAAGGCAAAGAGGATTTTTTTATCCCTAATAAAAAGATTTAGTGTAGTAAATGTTCTGATAATTACTCTTGTCTGTTAGTACAACATTTCCGCTTGTTCCATTATCTGGGTATTCCTTTCTTGAAGCTGTTTATCTCAGCACAACGTCGCATGCTTCGTATCACGGCCTGTTTTCTGTTGTTTGACATGCTATTTCTCAATAAAACATTGCTAAACCCATCAGGTTCATGGGAGCTAAAGCTTATTCTGGCGAGATGGGCCTAAGTGCAGCCTGCTATACCCATGACATAGGTCAGTCATGAAACACCCTTTGAGTCAGATAACGCTCCCACAACCCTAACTTTAACCGTAGTGTAACAGGGCCCTAATCTTAACCATATTGTACCGCAATGGCCATTTCGTGACTGATGTTGAGGGTGTTTTGTGATGTCAGGACCATATGTGACTCACCTCAAAGGTACTGTGCTCTACATTTACACTCAGTTGATTCTAATAACATTGGCTAAAGCAGGAATCAGGCATTGCGGTAGATGCCAGTCCACCACACTGCACACTACAAGTCACCCAGTGGTTTTTCTTGATTTTTCTATCACAGGAATGAAGGGAGATGCTGTCACAGCAGCAGCACTGGGCACAAAGCAGGAACTGTCTTTGTAGTAAACCTTACTTCATTACAGGGCAAGTTCTATGTTTGTTAACTGATTTATTTCTTTCACAGGATTCTGTGGTGCTGGAAATTAAACTGGCACCATTGGGTACAAGACAGGGACCAGCTCTGCAGGCGGCCATCAACTCATCACAAGGCAGCCTCATTTATCAATCTATTATCCATCCATCCATCCATTATCCAACCTGCTATATCCTAATTACAGGGTCACGGGGGTCTGCTGGAGCCAATCCCAGCCAACACATGGCACAAGGCAGGAAACAAACCCCAGGCAGGGTGCCAACCCACGGCAGGGCACACACACACACACCAAGTACACACTAGGGACAATTTAGAATCGCCAATGCACCTAACAGACATGTCTTTGGACTGTGGGAGGAAACCAGAGTACCCGGAGGAGAACATGCAAATTCCACGCAGGGAGGACCCGGGAAGTGAACCCAGGTCTCCTAACTGCGTGGCAGCAGCGCTACCACTGCGCCACTATGCCGCCCCCAATCTATTATATGCACTTGAAATTACAGGAATGATGGAACCATATGACTATGCATCATACGTCAGAACAACTGTGTAGGGGTTTAGGAGTCACTGAATGGCGCCCTCTTTAATCTACAGTGGATTCAGAAAGTTTTCAGAACCCTTTGACTTTTGAACAAGGATACATTTTCTTATTTTGCCCATCGATCTGCACTCAGTTTCTCATAATGGCAAAGTGAAGACACATTTTTCAAACGGTTTGCAAATAGTACTCCAGATCAGTAGGGGGCATACCGGTTCATTTAATCAGCCAGTGTACTGAGACGGTCATAGAGTGAACCGATCAATGGGAGGTGCTTGGTGTCATTTGCCAAATCAGTTATTGGCTAGTTGTCGTCATGACCGTTTTGCTGAAGCAGTTTACTGATTGGCTATTTAAGTGAAGTTAAGATGATAGCTCTGGACTGTTGCGGAATGCAATATTAAACATATCACGCACTGCGCATACCTTAATAAGGCTCATTCTTTAATGTCGTTTCACCAGTAAGTTTGAATAGAAGCCAAGATAAGTAAAAAACTAGTTTGTTCGTTTATTGCACATCGCCAATCGCCTGTGCTCCGCAAATGAGCGTGCAAGATCATGTGCAGCTTTATAGCTCCTCTCCTCTGTGTCCTGGGAGTCTGAGAAAGGCATACGGTGCCATCATCTATAAATCTGACACATGTAATGACACAACAGTTGATACAACACACTGAGAAATGGAGATCTGCCAAAACTAATTTGCTGGAAAATTAATGAATCAGTGGTTCACTCGGGTTACGGAGACGTGATGTTCGGCACGATGTTGGCATCACATTTTACTTGTGCGTTAATGTAACATAATAGCTTATAGTTAACAAAAGCAGCTTTGTTCTTTCTTGGTGTCCTTATTGCAATATGAGTGCAGTAAACTGATCCAGTTACATTAGGAGAACCGGACTCTGCTGCAAATTGCCTTGTTATGTTGTCAAAAACCTGCTATGTTTTATGTATGTGCACCCACAATATATGAAGACTGGATGTAGTGCCTCCTCAGTCAGCTAATGGCTTTCAGCACAACCCACATGATGGAATGAAGCTTAGCTGTAATAATCCTGATTTGTCGGCCAGCTCTCTGAGAAGTAACAACATGTAGCTGATAGAAACTGTCAAAAGACCAAAAAAGATCTTCAGTGAAAATACGCAACATTGGCCATCTTACGCGGGAACTGAAATGCAGTCTGTACACCACATTCAATACTTAAGACGTTTAATATATTACACACATTATAATAACAGCTCAGTGATATGAATTATCAGAATACATATGAACAGTTATTATTATTATTATTACGATTAACACATGTCACACACGAGCAAGTAGGGGGCAGCCTACGGGCTTGATGGAGGGTGGGGTTACGGGACAGCGCATTAATGCCTTTCTCTTTTTCTCGCCAGAAAACAAGAAGACCCGACAAAGCGTAACCCGACACGCCGAAGACAACAGCAGACATATACTTCCACATCAACCCACCGTCCATCCACGATGATGTCAAGTAAAACTCCCCGCTGACGTCCTCACTCCTGGCTCCCACTGATGACGTCACCATTATCTGAATCTCGGTCCGTCAGTCTCATTGCCCCTACAGCTGTTACATTTCTGGTTCCAACATATAAATCCTTCCCCTGAGCAACTGTTCTTGGTCTTTAGTGTGACTTTTGTGATGCTTGCGACCGGCACTGCAGCGCTAACTTCTTGCCTGAGTACTGTACGCTATGCGGGGACAGATCCCCAACTCTTAATGTTGTTTTCTGTCTCTTATTTCTCGTTCGCACAGAATAGGATATCAAGGCACAGCCGGGAAGATTGGTGGCCTTAGAACCGTGTCACTGTATTTTGCAGATGACTTGGTCCTGTTGGCTTCATCGGGCTGTGAACTCCAACACGCATTGGGACGGTTTGCAACCGAATGTGAAGCTGGAGGACTGAAGATCAGCACCTCCAAATCTAAAGTCATAGTCCTCAATATGAAAAAGGTGGACTGTCCTCTCTGAGTGGGAGGTGAGCTACTGCTTGAAGCAAAGGAGTTTAAGTACCTTGTGGTCTTGTTCATGAGTGAAGGGGGGAAAAGAGACGACGGTGAGATCGGTAGACGGACAGGAGCAGCGAGCGCAGTTCTGCAGTTGCTATACCAATCTATGATGGTGAGGAAGGAGCTGAGTCAGATGGCAAAGCTCTCGATACACCAGTCACCCTCACCTTATGGTCGTGAAGTTTGGGTAATGACCAAAAGGACGTGATTAAAAGCAGAGCAACTTTATGTACCATTTCTTACCATTAGGCAATTCAAAGGGCTTTACATAATAAAATTAAAATACAATAAAAAAGATATAACCAAATGATAATTTAGAAAGAAAGTAAAATGACAAAAACATATTATAATGACACAACAGCATTACGATTCAGTAACATAATCAATCAAATGCAAAGGAAAATAAAAATGTTTTTAATTTTGGCTTCTACTGTTGGGGCATCTCTGGCAGATTGTTCCATTTTGGTGTTGCATAATGGCTAAAAGTCACTTCACGTTATATACCTTATTATAACCAGCTATCTGGCCCCTAAGGATCTAAGTGGTCTATTGGGGAGTTAGAATCTCTTAGGGGAAGCGGGCAGGGCCCTCCTCACTCACGCGCCAGCCTCCATTCGAGTCAGTCTGATGTGGCATTGGTGAGAGGGTTTTAATCCCTCACATTCCTCTAATTGTGATGGACATGCCCTGTCAATTCAAGAGATTCAGTTCTCGGTGAAGCTTTGCTTTGCAATGTCAATTAACAAGGCCCAGGGACAGACACTGAAGTTGACAGCGGTTGATCTTAGCTCACTAGGCTTCTCGCATGGTCAGCTTTACATCGCTTTCTCCTGAGTTAGTTCCCCAAGAAACCTATATGTCCTCGCCCCGATAGCAAAACCAAAAATATTGAATATCAAGAGGACCTCGGATACGAAAGCTATCAATACAAATTATTCTCAATACAAATTACATTTTAAAATGTTTTTTTTATTGATTTTTAAAGTTTGTCCTGTTTCACTACTGCAAAGGCGGTGCTGTGGCGGACAGCTAGTAAAACATAACCAGAATAATCCGAAATTAAAATGTTTGCCATTTGGGAATCATTTCCAATTGCTAGCTACTCTTATTTTTGTTTCAGTTACCAGCAGAGACAGCAAATTAAGCACAAGACCTAGAAACAGGCGACACAATCTGGAGCATACATTATAGCTAAATTATCACAAATATTTGAAGCTATCCAGGAAGGCGCGTTGACAAGTCTTTTCAAGTTGCAAAATCAATGTGTATTTTTTTTTTTTTTTAGATGACAAACTACAATAAAAAAGGCAGAAGAAGAACCATACCATTTTATTACATTGAGAAAATATTCACACACTAAATGTCATCCAGCTTCCTGCTGAAAATGTGACATATCTGAAATATGAATCAGTCCGTGCCACTGACTGTTGTAGTAATTAGGTCTTTTTATGTTTCAGGCTGATTTTCTACTTGTTATTGAACACTGGTCCAGAGGAGACAGTTTCGATCAAGCTTAAGTGTGTGGTTACAAGGTAAATAAATAAATAAATAAAAACAGCAAAAAGCCACCTTCAAAGCAAACTCAGAGACGGACCGACAGGCTGAATGAAGTTAATATAGCAGACTAATGAGGAAAATGAAATATCAATAGCAAACAACATAAACTATGGCAACTATTCAATATTCCCAGGCCTTGGAGCTGAAGCACATAATTGAGAAAGATTTTTAGGAGGTGTTGAGAACTGGGAATTGTAACTCACTAAGTTCTTTTTTACTATTTTTGTTGATTAGGGCTCACTTAATTAATACTCTATAACTCACTCTTTACGTGAAAGGAAATCATTACACATGCATTTTGTCACTGCATCCCTTCCTAGTTTCCTGCTCTCATTATTAAATAGTAAATCACAGTTAAAAAGATTATTTGCTATGTAGATTTTTTTTTTCCAATCAAACTTAATCAAACCATTGTAACTGATCCTAGGAGAAGACCTGCTGATATGGCAAAGATTAGATATTTCATAATGATTATGTAGTTTCAAGAGTTTCTTTTGGCTGCAAATGCAAGATGAAACTCCAGGGCCTTGTATGGAAGATTATTTGTACCAAAATGAAATGCAATCCAACACATGCAAGTTTGGTGTTTAGAAATAAACACGGCAGCTGCATATGTATTGCGTTTCGATTTGAGGACACGCTTCAATCGTGCCAAGATGAAAAGTAATTAAATAGCCAATCAGTGTCAAAATGTGGGACAGAGGGGTGTCAACAGTTGGGGAAAGAGACGTACCAATCACGAGTGTTTTGAACTTGAAAAGAAAGTGAACAGGGAGTTGATAAGGCAGAGGATCTTCCATCTTGTTGAACACTCCCAGGGCTGCTGGGATTTGTAGTCCATTTAATTAGCGCTGCTACAGCATCATCTGCAGTTTTTCACAACAGGTTGCAAATCTCACTAAATAATTTCCATTCAATTTATTAATGACAAACCCCAGAAAACTGGCAGATCCGGGAATCGTAATCCATGAATGACAGGGGCCGACCTGTACTTTTTGTTATGCTGTGCATGAAAACTTGGAAGTGTGAAAGACGCAATGAAGCAAACCACCTTACTTCTTATATACTTCCTGGCAAAAGGAGAGACAACAACTGCTAAGATGTAATTAACATCTAATAAATAGCAGATCACACTTAAAAAGATTATTTGTTGTGTAGATTTTTTTTTCATTCAAGCCTAAACAAACCTACGTAACTGATCCTAGAAAATTGCCTGCTGACATCGCAAAGAGCAGATATTTCATAACAATTATGCAGTGTCAAGAGTTTCTTTTGGCTGCAAATACAAGATGAAACTCCAGGGCCTATAAAATGTATTCACCACCCTTTGGAAGTTTTCACATTTTACTGTAAGACAATATGGAATCGCAATGGATTTTGTTTGGCTTTTTTGAAACTGATCTATGAAAGAATATTTGTGCCAAAATGAAATGCAACCCAACATATACAAGTTGGATGTATAGCAATAAACCTGGCAGCTGCATGTGTGTTGTGTTTCGATTTGAGAATGCTTCAATTGTACCAAAATGAAATTAAGTTACCAATCAGTGTCAAAATGTGGAGTAAAGGGGTGTCAACAGTTGAGGAAAGAGGCATTCTACTTGAAAATAAGGTGAACATGGAGTTTGATAAGGCAGAGGATCCTCCATCTTGTTGAACACTTCCTAGGGATGCTGGGATTTGTAGTCCATTAAACAGTGCTGCTACAGCATTGTCGGTGGTTTGCAAATCTCACAAAATAATTTCCATTTATTGATGACAAACCCACAAATCAGCAGATTGGAATTGTAAACCCATGAAACCCATGAATAACAGGGCCGTAAAAACTTGAAGTGGGAAAGATTCTTACTTCTTATATACAGCCGGATCCCATATTTGTAAAAAGAGAGAGAACAACTGCTAAGATGTAATTAACAACTAATAAAAAGTAGATTACACTTAAAAAGATTATTTGCTGTGTAGATTTTTTTTTTCAATCAAATCTAATCAAACCTACGTAACTGATTCTAGTAGAAGGCACGTTGACATTATAAAAAGCAGATATTTCAAAACAGTTAAGCAGTATTAAGGTTAGGCATGCATACAAGTGGAAGAAAATGGGCCTATAAAAACTATTCACCCCCTTTGGAAGTTTTCACATTTTATCGTTATACAACATTAATTCAAAATTAATTAAATTTTTTTTTTTTGACACTCATCTATGGAAGATTATTCATGAGATGCCATATATAAGCAAGTGGGATATTTAGTTTTGGTGTGGTTTTATCGTGTCATAATTAAAAACATGATTGATTTGGTTTTCAATATGGCGCACCATTTTCATGTCATTTTAAAATGTAATTGCATTTTAATTCACGTCCAGTGATTGTCTAACAGGAGTAAAAGCAAAAGAGATGTATTGCATTTCACTCTGTGGCAGCTCCGTGTGTATTATATTTCAATTGGAGACAGCTCTTTAATTCTGCCAAATGAAATCTAATCAAACAACCGATTAGTGTCAAGTCACCAGTGCGTTGTACTTGGAAAGAAGGCAAATAGGGGGTTGATAAGGCAGGGAATCCGCTGTCTTGTTCAATAGGTGGGACCTGGCGGTCTAAATGACGAATTCTGAAGGAAAAACGATATGATATCTGGTTGTCACAAGGGGGATGAAGGAAGAAACCAAGTTCAATGACGCTAAAAAATGTTTTGCTATATTAAGTATTTTGTTAAAATCGCTAACAACCCACACCTCAAAAAATTTAACTGCACTACTAGAGTTAAACGTATTAAAAAAAAACAACATGCTCACCTCCAGAATACTGAAATATTTAGAAGTCTGTTGGATGCGCCTTGCCCCACCTTTGAACCGTGCCAAAATGAAATTTAATGAAATGACCAATTAGCATCAAAATGTGGGGGCAAGGGACATCCAGAGTTGGGGAAAGATGTTGATTGGTCATTTGATCACTTTTAGTTTTGGCATGAATTGAAATGCAATAGAGACCGAGCTACCGCTAAACTTTGCTTTAAGTTGTGGACCAGAGGAATGAAAAATCAAAAAAGAGATCTCCTTAATATCTTTTTTGGTTTCTCCTAGAAAACAATGAGATCAGAAAGAAATAAAATGGAGACATCTTTGTTTGTCTCCTGCTTGTCAGATTTTTCTTCTAAGACAAAACACCCCAGTGTTCTCACAAGGGTCTCCTCTTAAGTTTCAGCAGAGATCTCGGCAAAGTCACACAAATGGCTCAGATTTTCCAGGAGCTCAGTAATATGTGATGAAAAGTATTGTTTCTGGCAATAAAACACTTTACTTTGATTACTTTGTTCTTGTTTTTGAATAATACTATTAGCTGGTCTAATTTATATTGCTGTGCTTCGATTAAAGCGCACCCATCTTAGAAGAAAAGGGTTAGAGTGTGGCACAGTGGTTAAGACTTTGGACTTCAGACCCTGAGGCTGTGCATTCAAATCCCACTACTGACACCATGTGGCCACGAGAAAGTCATCTGCCTGGACTCCAATTGGAAAAACAAAACAAAGATATCAGATCATATCTCAAATGTTGCAAGTTACCATGGATAAAGGCGTCAGTTCAATAATAAATAGAAAGATATGGAGTCATCAAAGAGGTTAAAACAAGAGTAGAAAGAGCTCTCATAAAATATCAGATGATTTTCAAACCATATTCTCAATTTTGACTCCTTTTACCTCAGCTGTATCTTGCGTCTAATTTTTGTCTAAAGCTATATTTTGTAAGAAACTTTAGGAGAAACATCTTTGAGAAAGCTGACTCTTAAATGAAACATAATTGAGAATTTCTTTTAAGTATCATAAGCCATCAAAAGCTCAACCTTCAAGCAGTACGTTTTTCCCATGCAGACATGAATTTAAATGGAAAACGCTTTTGTATTTTGTATATTTTCAACTAACAGTAAAGGTGTGGGGCATTGTGAAAAGTAATCGAACATTTAATTGATATATTTTCAATTATGACAGAAGAAAACTGTGCCAAAATCAAATGTGCCACTTGCCTATGCATTGCTTTTCAATATAGTTAACATGATGGTTGCATTTAATTTTGGCATGAATAATCTTCCACACTGATAACATAAAGTTAAAGATGCTAAGATTTGTATTGAGTGAGACGTGGATGGACAGGATTAGAAATGAGGACATTCGAGGGTCAGCTCAGGTTGGACGGTTGGGAGACAAAGTCAGAGAGGCGAGATTATGTTGGTTTGAAGGAGAGATGCTGGGTATATTGGGAGAAGTATGCTAAGGATAGAGCTGCCAGGCAAGAGGAAAAGAGGAAGGCCTAAGAGAAGGTTTATGGGTGTGGTGACAGAGGACGTGCAGGTGATTGGTGTAACAGAACAAGGTGACGAGGACAGGAATATATGGAAGAAGATGATCTGCTGTGGCAACCGCTAACGGAAGCAGCAGAAAAAAGGAGAAGAAGACTGATTAACATAAAAAGAGTCTTTAATGTCAAAGTGAATACAGACCTCTGCAAAGTGAACTTAATTAATTACAAATATAAAACTCAAAATATTTCAATTCGTATGAATTCACCTGCTTTTAATATAACACCACTAAATCAGAACTGGTGTAGCCCTTTGGTCTTACAAGTCCCAGAATTAGTTCAATGGAGATCAATTGATTCTATCTGGAAGGTTCAATGTATATGGTGACCTAACCAATGAAGAAAAAAGAAGTCACCAAGCAACACTGTGAAAAGCACAAGTCAGGGGACAGAGACAAGAAACTATCCAAGTCACTGAAAATCCAGTTAAATCAACCATTAAGTCTATCTACAAATGCTAAAGAAGATGAGTGATGGAAGCCATCTGAGGTACGTTTGAGAACTCTAAACGAGTGGAAGAGTTACAAGCTCCAGTGGTTCAGATTGGTGTGACTGCGCACATACCAAGTGTTGCTTCACTGGGAAAGCAAAACAAAAAAGCAGAACATCACAGAGTTTGCCAGAAGGCAGATTAGAGACTCTGAAGTGAGCTGCAAGGTGGGTCTGTGGTCTAATGAGACCAAATCTGAGCTTTTCTGGCCAATGCCATGTTATCTTTTAAACTATCAAAAAGACACCATCCCCACCATGGAGCATGTTGGTGACAGCATTGTTGTTGTGGTGATGCTTCTCTGTAGCGGACCCTGGAAGACTTGTGGGTGCAGCAAAATACGGAGAAATCCTGAAGGAAACTCTGATGGAGGGAGACGGCAAGAAACCTGAACCTTGAAAAAGGTTTGTTTTCCAGCAAGACAACGAGCCCAAACATAAATCCAAAGCTGCACAGGACTGGCTTAAAAACAACAATGTTAAAGGATACGTTTGGAATTTTACAGGATGAAGTAATTTCTTCACAATTATGGAATGCAGTAATTTAAGACATTGAAATGCATTTCTAAAGTGTAGCATATTTTATATTTTTAAAAATAACTAGCCTGCTGTTACATTTATAAGAACAGACCTCAACATTCAAGATGGTCTGAGGCCACCGCAGATTTTTCTACTAGACAATACTATGATGGCCCCTAAAATGGCAGAGTTTGAAGGCCAAGATTAATCTGAAACAATACTCTTGTCAATCAACTATTCCTTAAATAATTTGAAATATACAAAAGCAAAATTGCTTAAACTGGGTTGTATTATCACATATAACTACAAATAAATATTTACAATAATTACAACATCTCCATGATTGAACAAGGCCCAACCAGGACTTGGACAGGAAACCACCTAGGAAAAGCTTGGGTTGCTGTTGGAAGAGGTGTTGGTGAAATCAGCAGGGAGCCCTTACCCCCTTTACATTGAATCAAATGCCTCAATGCGGTGATCGGTAAACTAAGCGGTAAAAATGGGGCTGCCCTTCAGATTGGACGTAAAACCGAGGTCATGGCTCTCTGTGGTCATAAAACATTCCTTGGCATCCTTTATATAAAATAGGGCGTATCTCGATGTCCACATGAAATTTCTCTCCATGGCCTAATCATTCTGGCCCTCTAATCATCAGTCTCTCTCTCTCTCACCATTTTACCACCTAACAACTCATGTGCGGTGAGTGTACTGGTGCAAAAATGGCTGCCGTCTTATCACCAAGGTGGATGCTACACATTAGTGGTAGTTCAAGTGGCTCCCCACTCTCCGTGGTCATTAAAGATCTAAGATGGCTATCCTTCATAAACTGTAGGTTGTAACCTGATATCCAGCATAAAATGCTCAATTGTCATAAAGAAGGGTCTGCCAGATTATCATTAGAATCCCTGAATCTCACGACAAAAGTTGCAATGCCGGGCCACCTAAAATTCCGTCACACCTCCTCATCAGTGTCTTTGTTTTGCAAATGTGTCAATCAGCACAAGCAGCCTGCTATCCCATCTGTCCCCACTGACACAGCTCAAGTCGGGCAAAAAGTTCTCCCAGTTCAAGTCTGTTTATCAGGATGTAAGGTGTCTGGAGTTGTAGAGGGTAAATAATATATCGTTATTTGGAACACATGCATTTCATGTGTGTTCCGTGTCTACAGCGATCTATGCAAATGTAGGATGACAGGAAATGTTGAACACATACCTAAAACAGAAACTTCTTTCATTATAATACTAATATAGTACATTATAGTACTAATGACAATATTTTGACATGAAGTGTATAATGTGTGAAGACTGAAGTCCAAATATCAAATAAATATTTTCACAGAAGTATAACAAAACAAGTGCGCCTTTACTGAACAATATAACCAAAGAAAAGGAAATCAGGTTACGGAACGATGCTGACACAAAGGTGCGAAGGAATTTATGGTGGCCCAGGATTACAACTTCTTTTGTAGGTTTCAGGGATTCTAGTGTTATGACAATCAACAAAGGGCTACACCAGCAATTGCAGACCAGCAGTATACAGTAAGCACAAATTGTGGAGCAAGAATAATAAACTTTGTCTCCATTCTTCAAAAACTAAAATTTCCATATAAAGAAGTAAAAAACATAATATTTCCTATTGGAATCAACAACAAGGACATAGCATATCCCAAAACCAAATTAAAACAATTACAACTGTTACTCAAAACCACAAAGAAATTTTTCCTATGTGCCTATATTTTAATTCAAGAACTTAATTATTATTATTAGTTGAGATAAACAAAAATAAGTAAAACATTGGAATAATAACCTCAAAAAGAATTTAAATAGGGGTAAACAATAAAAAGGGTTATTACTAAACACAGGGTGGCGAGTACACGTACTTGTTTAGTTACAAGTGAGGAAGGGAGAGATAAAATCTCTTCCACAGCAAATTAAATTATCTATCTATCTATCTATTTATCTATTGTAACCAGTATGGGGAACCACTGAGCCCCAAACTCCATACACAGAAATGCCCACTATTAAATAGTGTTAAATTAGTATTAAATAGTGCCATTTCTATCTAACACCCACAAAAAGCAGAGATGCAATCCTGAGGCCACCAAACAAGACACCCTTTACAACTTGGCTGTTTATATTTGGGATGAGCCATTTGTTGAAATGACAGATGCAGTGCATTTTATTACTACATATTGTTATGGAGGGCCAGGGCCCTTATCTGGGTTGGACAAATTCTTAAAGGAAGGATCAGGAGGAGTAGTTATGCAAAGGGCACTGCCTCCCGTGGGGCCTCAAGGATAACGCTGTGCATAGAATTTACACTATAACATGCCGTATGGACAAAAACGGAAACATGCGTATGCACAAAAAAATCCAGATGCATTAATCTGTGCAAACGCCAACTTCCACGTTCTTCCGCTACATAAATCCCAATCAGCGTGAAAAGTAACGCACGTGCACGCGTCTGCTGTCCCGCTTCGTCTCCTCCCAGAATTACGCCTCTTTGAATATGCAAATCAATATAAATAGCCCTTAAGCTCAGCATTCTGTGAAAAGGCAATGGCAAAAGCATGGGGGGAAATAGAAGAATTTCAGCGAATATCAAGTGGAGGCAAAGAAAAAAGTACTATTAGTTGGTTTAAACAGTGGTATAAACAACAAAAGGAAGTTGATCGAGTGACAGAGTGTCAGAGAAACTCAAAAGCTCAAGTTGACAAAGTCGCACAGTGCCCGAAATAAAATAGAAGTTGTCAGATATCCAAGTCGCTGTGAAAAGGTGAGTCTTAGCGCACCGTCTGAGTGTCATAGGAAAGCTTATTAGGGTACAGAGAAAAAAAAAATAGGAACACAGTGGGAAAAAAAGCACGAAAGGTCAACTTTAATCTCGAAATTTCCACTTTAATCACGTAGTTTATTTTGTCATTAAAGTAGAACATCATAAACTTATTTTTAAAATCATTTAATTAATAGTTTCTCAAATCCCATCGTAACTAAAGTAGCACACTAAATGCTTTGTTTTGTATTTGATCTTCTATGTGCTCTAACTGGGTGCCGCCTGTTTGCAAAACCGATCGGAGAACTTGCATATGCCAGGGTTGGAGCTACCGTGAAAATGTGCATGGCTTTACGCCAAGTTTAGGTTTTATGCATCGCGATTTTAGCGTGGAAACGTTCATACGCAACATTTTTGTGCATATGCACTGTTTATACATGAGGCCCCTCGAGTGCTGGATGGCAGCCCCCTGGAATGCAGTGGTGCCTTGGATTCCCACAGGGCTAGATGGTAGTTGGAGTTTGGCACAGCCCTGTTGGGTTCTGTTGGGGGCCGCTAGGGAGAGATGCAGAGCCCTACTTTGTCAGTCTTCCACCACACCTCACTAACGAGCCATTCAGAGCACTCCTAGGTGCAGCATAAAAGGAACTGCCTGCCTTCATTCGGGGAGCCAGGGCCGAGACAGAGAGAATGATGCCTGCTAGAGGAGGAATGGAAGCAGGAAGACAAAGAGAAGCCAAAGGAGACAAAATGATGTGTGTATTTCTGTACTTTATTGTATTGTGCTGGGCAGATGGGAATGAGTGAAAAGTGTTTCCCACTAAATAAAGCATGTGTGCCGCTGGACTTGTGCCTGGTGACTGTCTTGGTTGGGTTTTGGGAGCTTGGGCATCCCCTGGTGGCCACAAAACATAATAAAATATGTTCCAATAGATGTTGCACTGCAGATGTTAGTTGGATACGTCAAGAAGAGAGTACTGCTGGATGGATAGAATTCAGCTTATCTACCGAGGCATTCTGAATATAAATATGAAGAGAGTCGGTGACAAACGGCAACCCTGGTGGAGTCCCACAGCCCCTGGGAATAAGTCGGACTTACTGCCAGCAAAGGGGACCAATGATGGAGTTTACTGTATATGCTCAAGTATAAGTCGGGTCTTGAAACCCAAAAAATCGATCATAAAATCAGAACCCGACTTATGCGCCCATTCAAAAATGCGACACTTATTTTATTTTTTACATCTTCTTGCCTTCTCTGATCTCGTATCAGTTTCTCAGACGCATCGAATTGTGTTGCAGCAGTGCAGTTACCGATTTCTTTCACCACTTCAACGACGTTTAATTTAAAACCAGCTTCATATTTTTTTCTGATTGAACAGTCCATCGTAGATAAGAGATACTTTTATGATAAAGGTGTATGAGGGTGTGAGATACAAAAAACACAAATCAGTGCAAACGTCGCTTCTGAATAGTTCAGGTATTACCGTGTGGTCACATAACATAATAGAGAGAGAGAGGTTAGGAGCACACGCTGATACAGCACATTACTGCACCCACATAGAAAAATAAGGCTGTGTGCTCCGTGGTTACTCTCTCAGGTGGGCGTTAGTTTATCATAATCCCTTGTATCAATAGCGTGAGTTTTCCACATTCGACTTATACGATCGACATTATAAAATACCGGAAATTATTCTGTAAAATTCTTAACACATACAGATTACACGTCAAATGCTATGAACTATGACTTCTGAAAGAGATTCTGGTGAGGTCAGCTGGGGGAGCTTACCCTGTGGTCTGTGTGTGGATCCCAATGCCCCAGTTCAGTGACAGAGATACTGTACTGTAAAAATGGTGCAGTCCTTTAGCTGAAATGTAAAACGAAGGTCCTGATGCTCTGTTGTCATAAAAGATCCCTGAGCATCCTTCACAAAAAGTAGCGTGTATCCCGATGTCCTGGCTAAATTGCCTACCATGGCCTGGTCATTTTAGCCCCACTAATCAACTCTCTCACCACTTCACCACCTAATAGTTTAAGTGTGGTGAGTACACTGGCACAGTAATGTCTGCCATTACAACATCCAGGTGGATGTTACACATTGGTGGTGGCTGAACTGGCTCCCCGTTCGTTATGAGTCCTTTGAGTAGTGAGAAAAGCGCAATATCAATGTAAAGAATTACTATTATTACTATTAATATTAAGTACTAGGGGGCTTACCCCCTGCTCGCTTCGCTCACCATTACCCCTTTCCTGCGCTACACGCCAGCCACTTCGCGTCTCTGCTGCTCAAGTTGTGAAGTGGAGGAGACGCGGTCGCTCCTCCGAAACCCCTCTTAAACGGTGATGCAATGAGAAACAAATACAGTTTTTCTTTTTTACCTCCTCTTTGCTTGATCAGCTGCTGTACAGCAGCCTGTACAGCAGCTGTCCTACTCTTTGTCTTTTATTTCCGGCCCTGGGCATGGTTAAATCTGTTGGCACAAAGTTTTGTCTTGCCGGAGTTAGTTCTTGATATATTAGTTTAGAATTTATAAATGGAATAAGAATCTGAAAATGTAACAACATTACATTAAAGTTCGATAAATTCTGAAAAGAATGATACCAAACATATATATGTAGGTTTTAAAATAAGCCCAATTTAAAGCGTGACAAAAAAGTGACATAAAAAGTGACATAAAATTGTTGCACTTTTAGGCTTAGGGTTTTATATATAGAGAGTAGATTTTAGTGGACTGGAAATGGTTTTTGGTACTGTGTCCCTCCGGAGAATCTTTAGGTACGGCTGGTTTGACTTTGTGTTGCTCATGGAGTCCCAAATGAGGCACATTACCTGCATTGTAATGGAGCATCAGTTATGGCACTACGGCCATGTGGCGCGTTTCCCCGAGGGTGATCCGGCTCGAAAGATCCTCATTGTTTTGTAACCCGAGTGGCTGGACAAGGCTAAGGGGTCGCCAACGTAATACCTGGCTGCCGCAGGTAGAGGGTCATTACCGGAGAGTAGGACTGGACCGTGTGTCTGCCTGGGGGCTGCCAACTGGGATCCCGAGTTGTTTCGTCATGTAGTGGGTGTGGCAGTGTGCTGTACCGGTGCATGCTCCCCAACCTGACTTGACTTGAAGTGATTTTTGACCATCCTGAAATAGAGTACCTTATTCATGTTAATTTTCAAAATGTTATGGATCTCCCCATTTGAACTCGAATCACATTAAATGCCAATGTATAAATGTATATTTATGAAAACAAATGATTCCTAATAACGAGAGCTGTCCCTGCTTCTCATAAAGTCTATTTTTTGGGGTGTTTTTTGTCCCTTTTAAGCCAATGTGTGTATGTGTGGCATAGTCTACTGGAATATCACAGTATTAACAGTGTTAATTAAGATTTAATTAATAATATAATATTAATAAAAGTATCCTTTCCATATTATTTCATAAGTTATCACCATCTAGCCATGCTGTCTTTCTCCTCTTAGGAGGCACACAAATAGGTTTTTTTCTCTCTAATGAACATTAACAAAAGAGCAGAATGTTGATTGATATATTTACTTGTAAGTTGAAAGGTGCGCTTTTATCTGGAAATAAAAATGGAAATTTAAAATATTCAAAACAAGAACAGAAAACAATGACCTTAGGGAGAAACAATAATTTAAATCTTTGTCTTCTTTTGTAATCGGCAATTATCTGAATGAACATTCAACACAAAAGGTCTACTTGTCGAAATATTGTATTGCTGTGTGTTTTAAAGTGCTTGTCAAGATGGCTTTTACAAGTAATTGAAACATAAATTAGTAAAATATTAAGAAAAGTGCATTTTTGCTGCCTAATTTTTGTGGACCTTTATTTCTATTACATTAGGGTAATTGCTGTATAATGGCAAACCAGAATTATTGAAATTATTTTCAGTGATGCTCCCTGGGAAATACTGAGCATACTAATTACAAATACTGCCATTTTTAGGGGTCCATGTGTGTTGGTTTTTTAATGTAATCTATTTTTAGGTTTTTCAGTTACCCCCCCCCCCTTCAGTTTCCTAGTTAATTTAACGATTGGCTTTACCACGGTATTCTTCCTTTTCCCTGAATTTGCAGAAGGTTCCCCTGCTATGTAACACATCCTGTGTAGTCCCAGTGCTAATCGCAAGGACTTCAGACCAGTTGCTCTTACTTCACACACCATGAAGACCTTTGAGAGGGCTGGCCTTAAAACAGCTTGGACCCCTCATTTCAGAACATCTGGATCCTCTGTAGTTTGCCTTTTAGACATATATAGGTGTCGAGTATGCTCTCATTTCCATTCTCCACAGAGCCTACTCCCGCTTGGACAAAAGCCATCACCGCAGTCAGGATCATGCTCTGACTTTTCTCGTTCTTTAAATACAATTCTGCGCCATCGACTGGGGAAAAACCTCAAGGATTTGAATCTTGATGCCCCCACAGTCTCCTGGATCATGGACTACCTGACCAACAGACAGCAGTTTGAGAGGCTGAGGGATGGTGGTGAGTAATACTGGGGCACCTCTGGTTGAACTGTCTGGTCTCCCAACTTGTTCACCCTCCACACAGCAGATGTCCAGCACAAAACTAGTCTAATTTCTAATCTACAGAAATTTTCTGATGACTCCTCCATCATAGGCTGCATTAATAATGGAGATGAGTCAGGAGTACAGGGAGGTTGCAGAGGACTTTGTGTTGTGGTGCAGAAACATCAACCTGTAACTCAACATCAGCAAGACAAAAGAGCTGCTGGTGGACTCCCATAATTCCAAAGGGCCTCTGAGACCAGTCACCATTCAGGGGGAGGATGTGGAAAGGGTGCAGAGCTACAAGTACCTGCGGGTTCACCTGAACAACAAACTGGACTGGTCTGCCAACACAGTGGTATTGGACAAGAGGGGCAAAAGCAGACTGGACTTCCAGAGGAGACTCTGGTTTTTTGATGTCTGCAGCAACCTACTGGACATGTTCTACTAGTCCATAGTAGCCAGTGTATTGTACTACACCACAGTCTCCTATTGAAGCAACCTGAGTTGAAAAGAAGCACAATACCTGAACAAATGTATCAGGACAGCCTGCTCCATCACGGGGCAAATCCTGGACACACTGGAAGCTGTTGTGGACAAGAGGATGGTGGCAGAATTGGTGGCCATCATGAAAATTCTCCTCCAGGAGGTGCTCTCTTGGAGTAATTTTATCCAGAGGATCATTCCACCATGGTGTGCTAAGAAGCGCCTCTTGGGGGTCTCTTCTGCCCCCTGCTATCAGTACCTGATGTACTCGTTAAGTTTATTTTTATTTATTTATTTACTTATCAATTGCTTGACTGGCTGTATTGTTTGACCTGTAAGTCTGTATCCTTTATTTTTATGTTTCTGCTGCTGAATGCATCTAAATGTCCCCTTGGGATTAATAAAAGTTTATCTAATCTAATTTAAATAGACAGCTGGATGTTGTGATAGCCTTGTTCGCTTGGATTATGACATGCTACCATTTTAATCAACAGTAGTCTATTTGCACATTTAACATTAAGCATTTGTAGTTTGAAATGGAGCCTCACGCAGGAGGTGTTAGGGAAAAGGTTGCCGCCAGTAAGGCACAGGGCAGGGTTGAGTCCTATAGATAGCTTCCATAGAAAGAGTTGGAGAGCCATATTGGTGGCAGAAAACTCCCTGAATATGACAGGGCCTTCAATTATAAAACTTGTCAATACACAAGAAGAAGCCTGAAATGTGTGTACGCAACTTCCAATGCAAATGCCGAGATTTATAATAGAAAATTTGACATGGGAATGTGGGTATATTTATGGCAACTTTGACCCATTTTAGAGAAATTGGGAATTGACGACACCCATGATCAAGTAGGGAGATTCAGCCAAACCAGCTAAATGGCGACTCGCATGTATCATAATTCATATCACCGAGCCATTATTATAAAGTGCGTTGACGTGACAAACAAATTTTATGACTTTTACGTACTTTTAGGTATTTTAGTTACCTTTTAAGAGGGCCAATGCTGTGTATAGGCACTGAAGAACATTTTTGTTATTTTACGTCGGTTTAGACCTCCTTCTTGTCACTTCTCAGAGAACTGACTGACAGATCAGGAATGACTCAGCCAAGCTTCACTCCATCACGCCCGCTGTGCTCGGTGCCATTAACCAACTGACTAAGTGCCACATCCAGTTTGCATGTGGTGTGGGTACATTTACATCTAACATAACTTGGTGCTACCAACATAAAAAGGCAATTTGCAGCATTGTCTGCTTTCCTAAAATAATTGGAGCGCTTTAATGCACTCATATTGCAATCAGAGCATCTAGAGAGAATTACACAACTTTTGTTAACCGTAAGTTACATTCCATCCATCCATCCATCCATCCTCTTCTACTTATCCGAGATCGGGTCGCAGGGGCAGCATCTTGAGCAGAGTTGCCCAGATTTTCCTCTCCTTAGCCACTTCTACTAGCTCTTCCAGGGGAATCCCGAGGCGTTCCCAGGCCAACCGAGAGACATAGTCACTTCAGCGTGTCCTGGGTCTTCCCCGGGGCCTCCTCCCAGTTAGACATGGAGGCATCCAGGAGCCATTGACATACAAGTCAACTGTGATGCCAAGATGAGACAGACAAGACGACTCTGGCATAATGCCGCATAAAAAGGCATCTCCGTTTACAGATGTGATTCGCAGATCGAAATCAGAGAGCGTATTTTCTTCTCTTGTTACACACTCTGCCAGTGGCTAGCGATCAGCTTTGTCGCCAGGCATTGGATTTTTTTTTTATTAGTATTTCAGACATGATGTGGCTAGAGCTCAAGTCTTTTACAGCAGCAGTAGCTTGCTGCCATTCAACACATTTGAGGCTGTTGCTTTGACCCGCACTTAGGCTACCAAATAAAGCTTGTTTGTGTGCCTCTAATTGGCTGTATGCACACAGTAGTGCTGACGTTCTTCAGGTGAAATCTCAGCCAGCTCAGTCAATTCTGTTTTCAATAGTACAGATGCGACTTTTGTTTAGTGGCAAGAGTCTCTGAGAATAAGAAGTTTAAGTTTCAGCATACAAATAGCTCTACAGCTGAACTTTGATGTGTACATTTATGTCGAGCTACCAGTAAGTACAACGAGTTGTTGTTTTTAGAAGTAATCAGTGATTATTTTTAACACAGCATGTTAAAGCGCCAACACGGGGTGAAGCCTGTCTGGATTTAGTATTTTGTACCCTGTGATGGCTGGGATTGGCACCAGCAGAAACCTGTGACCCTGTAGTTAGGATATAGCGGGCTGGATAATGGATGGATGGATAGGATAGAATTGAGAGGGTAGAGGTGATTGAACCACTGGTTTAAAGGCACCATAATATAATACACTTCTCAGTGTTTTGTAAGAGTGCAGATGCAAAGACTAAAAATGTTGAATTTAACTTTGGTAGGGCAAATTTTTAGTAGATGCAACAATGTCTAAGTAGGATACACTGGGATAAGCTTTTGAGTGTGGAGACAGTGGAGGGGCAGAGGAACAGGTTTAAAAACATACCTACATTTGGAATTAGTAGGAAGCGTAAAGAAACTCTGCTGTGGGTTAATAAAGAGTTGAAAAAGGAGCTGCAAAGGAAAAAACAGACAAATAAGACATGTAAGACTAATAACTGCAAAGTGAATCGTAGGGCGTAAGAGAACATGAGGGCAACCATTAAGAAGGACATTAGGGAGGCTAAAAAGACAGTTGGAGAGGAATATAGCAGACTGGTGACTGGGAGCCCGATCGAATCGGGCTACAAATTCTATGTTTGTGAAATCCATACTTTCTCTGCAGAAAATTATTTGTTTTTTTTAAGTCCTTGAAATGATTTTGATATCATGGCAATGATTTGTGCTTAAAATAGACCTTTTTGGCCGATGTAATGAAGAGCTTCCTGTTTAAACGGGGCTGCGAGACGTGAACTCAGCTCTTCGGCGCACCTCATGATTTTTTCCGGCAAACAAATTTTCAAAACAAACCGTATTTTACGACTCTAATCAGAGTCGAAATAATAATTACAGTATGTTGCCGTGGACATTTTAGATCTGAGATCGGCTAAAATTTAAATAATGATCGTTGTTAATACCCAGCCGTCATTACTCAGCTTGCCAATAGATGTCAGAAGGACAGATGCCAAAACCGAACTGCCCAAAGATAGATTTCGACGTACCAAGCAAATGGCGATACGTTCTAAATTACTTACGGTTCAGGAGCTGTCGAAGGGTTTAAGTCAGTCGATGATGTTAGTCCTGGAAAGTACGCCTCACCAAACCAACGTTCCAAAAACCAATCAAACTTACTGTTATCTGCTCAAACCAACACCGACTTACTATACTCGGCCGTCCATCGGCGTCACTGTAACATTCGAACGTTCGTAGCCAATCATGCAATAGTGCGTCCGCGTTTGCCACATTATGTTCTAACTACAGAGGCAGAGTCCCATTGCATGGCTCTAACTTGTATTGAGTCGAGGTATTGATGCGAACACCATACATACGGATAGTATCAAATTGACGCGAACACCATACATATGGGGTATTGACGCGAACACCATACATACGAATAGTATCATATTATATATTAGGATAAGGCGAAAGACGACCCTAAGAGATTCTTTCAGTGTTTTAGTAGTAAAAGAACAGTCAAGGAGGAGGTAAAGTGCATCAAATTAGTAAAGGGGAATTAAAAGATACAGACAGTGAAATAGCCAATGCCCTAAGCTTACATTTTTTTGCAGTCTTCATGAGTGAGGAAGTAGATAACCTCACAGCAGTAAACGGGACTACTAAGGAGGTACTGAGTGATTTGGAGATTGTAGAGGGAGAAGAGCTGATCAGATTAAATGGGCTGAAATCAAACAAATCACCAGGACCTGATAATATTTACCTTTGAGTTGTTAAAGAGACTAGCAATAACAGATATACACCCTTGACAAATATTTTTAGGAAGTCACTGTGCACTGGGGAGATTCCAAAGGACTACAAAATGGCAAATATCATTCTGTTATGTAAAAACGGTGACTGGGCCGATCCAAGCAACTATAGTCCAGTAAGCTTAACATGCATCACAGGAAAATAAATTAATTAATTATTAAGAACTTTCAAAACTTGAAAACTTTTTTGAAACTTGATATTTTTTTACAAGAATTAAGTGGATAGGACTGGCAAGCTTTGTAGGGCTGAATAGCCAGTTCTCATCAAGATTGTTCTAATGTTCTAAAAAATAGCTTTAGTGGTGCGGTGACACCTGGAACCACCAGAAATCCCAATGTCGCAAGAGAAATTGCATTTCAGAGGTCATCCCCTATCCTGGAATTAACTGAAATATTGTGTGGAAGTGACTAAAGTTTGTGGTGTAAAGTCACCCCACAGCCAAAGGATATCTGAGGAGCCAGCAGTCTGTGAAGATCGGTTGTAATGCTAGCTTGGAAAGAGTTAAGCCAAGAAACAAATACGCTGAGGTTTCCTGGTTTATGCCCATAGTGCGAATGAATGATGTCCAAGGGAATATGGTGGGCATTGTCCATCAAATCTATTTTTACATTATTGTATTGTACGATATATATATATATATATATATATATATATATATATATATAAACCATTAAAGGCAAAGAGCAAAGCCTTCAGAATTATAATAAAAAACAGTGGGTATCTGGAACAAACAAATCAAGCAATTTGTCGATGCCAACATCTCCATGCCAATGAAGCAGTAATATGGAGATGTTAATCATGACTTCAGGAGGACCTAAAGGTTCCCTTCCTGCTTCCATCCTTTCTTAAGCTATAAGGTCCGACCTAAAATCAAATTTAGGAACCAAGTGCAATCTGCCAGCTGTGCCATTGTGCCACCTGAAAAATAATTATCTTTCTGCGGTAAATTGGAAATGTAATATCTGGGATATTTTAATCTCCGTATGTGCAAGCAATTCATCACAATTTCCCTGATTTATTTCTGGAAAGCAGACTAGTTGTCAGGAGTGGAAGAAATGTTAGATTAATTTTGTACTGGCACTCTGAACACTCGTGTCACTTATTCATGAATTAAAAGTAAAACAATATTAAACTCTGAATGTCCAAGTGAGGTCAAAAAGGTATATTCTTTAAAATGCCTGTTTGGTCTTCAGAAGAGGATCCTTTCCGATATTTTAGGCTGATCTATATTTGCATTATACATAAAGGTCATTTTGACTTTAAAGTTTATATTCTTTAATTTTTTAAAACTGTCTTGAGATAAGGTCACAATAGATTACAATTATATTGAGAAAAAAAAACTCAATGGAGCAGATGGTATAACCTGTGAGGGGTCAGAGTTACGTCTCAGATTCATTTAATAACCTAAAACGTGGAAGTTAAAGTGACTTTGTCTGTCAGCCCCTCTAAGTGCTTCTCTGTTCTTGATCTGTTCCTCCTTTCCATTATCAGCTGGCCATTGTTCAACAGTAATATTAATGGACATATAATTTTATGATTCATTTTTGTTAATCAGTTTGTGATTGCTTAATTATGCTCTCTGTTTAACCTAATCTGGATTTTTATGTGTGTACATGACATACTTTGTAAAATCTGTAATTTGTTTTATAAACCTGCTACAGTATTCTGAGATTGTAGTCAGTGAAAAGCGCTATACAGAAATGAATTGAATTCAATACTTAAAAGTGTACAGTTGAAGAAAAATAGTGGTTCAAATGATACAGATCAGTTCATAACAAAGAACAAAGCAAACAGGCAAACATGGTGGTTATATAGTGGGAAATGGGAAATGATGTCATCAGACAAGAACCGGAAGTGACATCCTCGGGACCAGAAGTGATGTGGTCGGAACCGGAAGTGACAGCCTTGGGTCTGGGGCCCAGAAATGATGTGGCCTGAACCGGAATTGATGTCCTTGGGGCCAGGACCAGAAGTCATGTGGCCGGAAGTGGAGGTGACATTTTTGGACCGGAGCCAGAAGTGGTGTCATCGGGCCCAAGTGGAATTTCTCGTGATTGGTCTGTCAATGGAAAAGAACAAGGATTAGTTTGGCGAGTAATTACATTCTTTTGAGTCTTTTAGCTGCCTCCCATGCGCACATGTGTGACAATATACAAGTGGGTGAGCCCATGGTGTCCTGGGTAATGGACTGTCTGTCAGGCAGACTGCAGTTTGTGAGACTCAAGGACTGTGAGAGTAACACTGGAGCACCACAAGGAACTGTCCTCTCTACTTTGCTCTTCAGTCTGTACACCTCAGACTATAAATATAACACCAGGGCTTCACATATAATGCCATGCATAGAATTCACACTAAAACATGGCGTATGAACAAGAACAGAAATGTGTGTACACACAAAAAAATTCAGATGCATAAAACTGTGCGTAAGCAAAGTTCCACACACTTCCCCTTTATACAGTTGTGCTTGAAAGTACAATAAATAGATGACCAAGTATAATATTTTTGTCTCATTTGTTTAACTGGTTTCTCTTTATCTACGTTTAGGACTTGAGTGACAATCTGATGATGTTTTAGGTCATTTTTATGCAGAAATATAGAAAATTCTAAAGGGTTCACAAACTTTCAAGTACAACTGTAAATCAAAATCAACATGAATTTTAACACACATGCAAGGCCTACAGCCTGACTCCAACTCCTCCCAGAATTTTGCATATTTGAATATGCAAATCAATGTAAATATCACCTTCCGTTCAGTGTTTGGTTAAAAAACAATGGAAAAGTATGTGGAAAAAAAAGAATTCCTGTGAATGCCAAGTGGAGGCAAGACAACAACAAAAGGAAAGTGATACAGTGTGGTGGAGACACTCGAAAGCTCAAGTTCATAAAGTCACACAGGGCCCGAAATAAAAAAGAAGGGGTCAGCTATCAAAGTCGGCATGAAAAGGCGAGTCGCAGCCCCACTGTCTGTTTATTCTGTTTCAGAGAATATTACAAAATCTGACCCCCGTGCCAAGGACTGCCAGGACAACTGGCTGTGTGCTGACAAACTGTTTTGAGTCACAAAATGCAATAGTGGATGCAGCCACTGAACTAAGGAATATAAGGGCTGTACTATGAGATACTGACCACAAATTAAATGAATTGGTTAAAAAATAAATGCTGCATCTGACTACCTGATTTTATATTCTGCTAATTACATTCAAGTGAACTTGTAAAAGCACATGCGACTCTGAGGAGTTGCCGTTTTTATAGGCTCTCCTGCTACCGATGCTGTAATGCCAGCTCATTCTTTTTAATGAATCATCTCTGGCTGATTTCAATAGCAGTGAGCGTTCAGTTGACTGCTCTGATTACATTTGGAAAACTGGACATTGCTGCGAATCGAGCTTTGATGTTTTCCAGTTTAACCGAATATAAAGAAATCTTAGAAGGGCAGACACAGTTATGGGATGCACTTTGGACACCTTTGGAGGTAGTAGAGGAGGTGAGAATGAAGTCAAAACTGGGTGCCATTTTGAACAATGCTGCACATCCTCTCTGTGTTTTTTTTTTTGTTTTTTTTTGTTTTGTTTTGTTTTGTTATGTTTTGTTTTTTTCTGTCCTCTCCGTCATCTGACCTCATCCCTGGACTCGCCTTTAGAGACTTACAGTACATCAGGACACTGCATATAAGTACGGTACTCTTCTAGTTGATATTTATCTGTTATTAAGATCATTTAGATTGATTTGTTTTTTTCATTTTTCATCCTTTGTCACTTATTCTTTTATATTATAACCTAATTTTAAATGTTTCTGTTTTTTTCTGACTTTCTCTTTGACATCTTGTAATGCACTTTGCACGACATTGTTTGAGTGAAAATGTGCTATAAAAAGAAATGTAGTTTTTGCTGTTCTTGCACAATTCTAAAGTGCATGTTTTTATCTCCTGGTTACGTTTGTACTGATTTAAAGCGGTCAGTGAGAAAGGAGACACGGACCGGGAAATGAATGAAAGTCGTGGATAAGAAGGAGGAACTCAGCCAGAAAGACAAGAAGAACCATCCATTAGCCAACCCACTATATCCTAACTACAGGGTCACGGGGGTCTGCTGGAGCCAATCCCAGCCAACACATGGAGCAAGGCAGGAAACAAACCCCGGGCAGGGCGCCAGCCCACCGCAGACAAGAAGAACCAAAATGCAAAACAGACTCGCAGTCAGAAAGGGCACAGCAAAGATACAGGATACCAGAAGAATGAGAAACTAAGCAACATTTCAATCTTTCAATTTTTAAAGAACTGAATCCCATCACGGATATCCCTGGAGGTTCGTCATGTCATGTCACACTAATGACAAACTCCTTATACCGCACAGGGCCATGCTACCAGCAACCAGGAGAGGCGACAGCAAAGGAAAAACTCAAAATTCAACACTGTAAATAAATATTATAGCAATAATAAACTAATAATAAAATAAAAATTACCAAACCCAACCAGAATGACAACATAAAAGCATACCGTATTTACACGTGTACCACAAGCACATTTTTGTCCGAAAATTAGCATTAGAAAATCAGGTGCACGTCATACACAAGGAAATGTAATTCTGTAATGTTTACTTCTTTGGCTTGGGCTCGCTCGCTCTCTCTCTCGCTTGCGCTCTCTCTCTCACTCGCATGCTCGCGCTCTCTCTCTAAACACTTCCTATACAATCACAACGCGCGTCGTACACGGGGCAAAACAATTTTTGCGATTTTCTTTGTAAAAATTAGGGTGCACGTCTTACACGAGGGCACGTGGTACACGAGTAAATACGGTATTTCTTCATAAACAAAATTAATATTAGCTCCAAGAGGGTCAAGAGATACATTTTACAAACATCATTCACAACGTCTTTTTTTTCGTACTTACAATAGTTCCTCGAAATTACAGGTCTCCTTACACTGGGTACCACTCGTGTATTTTCAAGCTGTGACTTCTGCACTTGAGATGTGCCATTGGGGGTCTTGGAGTTCAGTGATCAACAATTTCATCCTATTTTTCCACCGTTGGACATGTACTTATGTTACCGTAGATTACCCAGGAAGACTTGGTGGCAATTAGGATGAGGTCATCAGAACTGTGACGTTGTTTTTGCCGACCGTGGACCCCTACAGATTTATTTTCACCAGGAATTGCTGTTGTATTGAGTCCCATTCCACCCATTCGTTGCCACGTCTCAGTGATAATGTTAATGGACTTAATTTGTCATGACTTGTTCAGGTTAATTAAATTAAAACTGTTCGGTTTTACTGTATACATCTAAAGTTGATTAGTTTAGTTTAAATTTGGGTGCCTGCTCCAAGTCTGTACTCGGTAAAGAACGCTATATAATGTATTATTGAACTGATGTTTATTTTTTAACTTTTCTTTCCAAAAAAAAAAAAAAAAATCTGATTTTTTCCAAGCTGCTTCTTCATCATGTTTTAAAAATAATCCATCATGTGATAAATTATAAATAGATAGTGATAGTTATCCATATGACTGATTTACGTTATTAATGATTGGTTGTTAATTCATGTGCGTATTCCTCACTCCCGGTGTCAGTGACAGACTGGGGAAAAAAAAAAGACCCTCATGAAATTCATAATGATGTGGAGCAATCAATTCCGGCATGAGTGCCACATTCTCATGATGACCTTCTCATTACTGAGAAAAGTTTTTCATATAATAAATGTATTTTTTTCTTAAGAAGTCATCCTTCATTTCTTACTATATGCTTTTTATAAAAACTATGAAACTTATCAAAGTGACTTTGTTATGTTCTCTTCAATTTCAAACATAATTTGGCAAGGATTTTTTTTTCTGAAGTTTAATTATGGATGGGGCCGAATGATGCTGGATTGGCACTGCTGTCTCCCAGCGCCAGGGTTCAGTGACCAGTCAGGCCACCGCGTCTGTAAGCATCTCACCATGTCTATGTAGGCTGTCTGCAGGTATTCTGGATTTCCTCTGTTCTTTCAAATTTGAGGTACTGTATTTTAGGATATTTATATATTAGGATATTTTTACATTTGAGGTGTTTTAGGATAACTGATGAGTCTGTATGTGAATGAGAGTGCGTGTCTACAGTGCTCTCCATAATATTTGGGACAAAGACCCATGTTTCCTTGATTCCCCCCTCTGCTCCACAGTTTAAAATTATAATTCAAACAATTCAGACATTATGATTAAAGTGCACTCTGGAGACTTTCATTTAAGAGGATTTCAGTCACACAACACTTTTTCTACAAGGTGGGGCACCATAAGTGCACCATAACACTTGTGACACAGCAATGACAGGTCTATTAAAGTCATTGTCATATTTAGTTCTTTGTCGCATATCCCTCACATGCAATGACTGCTTGAAGTCTGCGATTCACAGGCATCATCGGGTGCTGAGGATCTTCTCTGGTGATGCTCTGCTAAGCCTCTAATTCAGCCATCTTCAGCTCCTGCTTGTTTCATGGGTCTTGTCCCCTTAGTTTTTCTCTTCAGCATATGGAAGGCCTGCTAAGCTGGATTGAAATCAAGTGACTGGCTTGGCCATTCAAGAATTTGGCATTTTTTTAGCTTTGATAAACTTCTGTGTCGCCTCAGCAGTGTGTTTGGCTCATTATCTTGCTGCAGGATGAAGTACCGCCCGGTGAGTTTGGAGACATTTACTGAAACTTCAGCAGATCAGATGTTTCTACACACCTCTGAATTTATTGTACCACTGCTGTCAGGAAGTTCCATCATCAATGAAGAGATGTGTGCCAGTCAGGATCTGTGGCAGCCATACATGCCAAAGCCATAACTCCTCCCAGCACCACCATGTTTAACAGATGAGGTGGTCTGCTTTGGATCTTGGACAGTTCCTGTTGGTCTCCACACTTTGCTCTTGTCATCACTCTGATTAGGTTCATCTTTGTCTCTTTTGTCCACAAGACCTTTTCCCAGAATTCTGCAGGCTCTTTGAAGTCCTTTTTCACAAACTGTAATCTGGTCATCCTGTTTTTGTGGCTCACTAGTGGTGTTCATCTTGTAGTGTGCCCTCTGTGTTTCTGTACATGAAGTCTTCTGCTGATAGTCATCTCTGACACACACACATCGACTTTTTCTAATCTGTCGCACAGGCGTTTGGGGCTTTTTCTTTACCAGACTGAGAATTCTTCTGTCATCGGCAGTGGAGGTCTTCCTTGGCCTACCAGTCCCTTTCTGATTAATGAGCTCACCAGTGTGTTCTTTCTTCTTCATGATATTCCAGACAGTTTTGGTCATGCTAAGGGTTTACAGTATTGATGTCTCGAATGATTATATTCTTGTTTTTCAGCCTCATAACGGCTTCTTTGACTTTCAGTGGCACAGCTCATGTCCTCATGTTGAACAATGGCAACTACAGACTCCAAAGGGTAGAAGCAAGCTGAGGTATCTTATGAAGCCATGAAACACACCTGAGGAATCACAAACACCTGTGACACCAATTGTCTCTAACATTATGGGGCCCTGAAATGGGGGGACCGGGTAGAAAAAGTGGTGTGATTGTAATGTGTGCAAATCCCCTTAAATAAAAGTCTGTAATGTGCACTTTAATTACAAGTCTGAATTGTTTGAATTGTAATTTTAAACTTTGGAGCAGAGGGGTAAATTAAGGAAAAATGTGTCTTTGTTCCAAACTTAACGGAAAGCGCTGCATGTGTCTGAATGTGCTGTGGCATCTCGCACTGCAGTTAGTTCTAATTTTGCTCCCAAAGCTTTTAAAATAGGCTGATGCTCGCCACCATTCTGTAATGGAAAAAGTGAATTTGGAAAAATGTTAAATGTAATTTGCCTTTAATTCTTAAAAATAAGACAGATGGATTCACATCTGAAGGGAGATTAGCAAAATACCAAAAACAAAAAGACATATAAACATAGTTCACTATATAAAAATCATAAAGGACATGTTATTATAATTTCATGCTTACATAAAAATTAATTATATATTGTGTTTGGAACATGCGTTGAAGAAAGAAATGTTAGGACACCAACCTGCTTGTCCCATTTAATTCTATCAATCAGAAAATAAAATAACGTGCAATGGTGCTGCAAACAGAAAATACAGGCTGCTGCCTTTCTCTGTAGGTACTCGTTGCTCGTCTGAGTAGGTGCATTCCCTTTTGTGGAGCTCCTTCTCTCCTGTTAGCTCGTGTCAAAGTCAGAGGCCTGCCTTCTAGGTTGCACAGCTTTATTAAAATTTCCTCCAAAGGGGCGGAGTTAGTTGCCCTCGCTGGGTGTTTTCTTTGAGCTGTGGAAGCACAAACAGGTGACAACGTTAGCAACAGTGCCCCTTCTTGTTTTAGGGGTGGTACTACATACAGCAGCAACCACAATAATTTATTTCTTGTTTAGCCCAAAATTACACAAGGAATGCCTCAATGGGGTCTAACAGGCCTTGCTTTTTGACAGCCGAGCACCCCCGCCTTGACTCTCTAAGACGACAAGAAAAAAACTCTGTCTTTCTGTATGTCTGTCCTCTTTTTTCAAAAAAAAAAACTACTTAACGGATTTAGATCTGGCTTTTTCTATGATTTGCTTGAACATTCCGGTTGATTTTGCGACTTCTGTCATCACGTTAAGTATCATATTTTGGTTCTGGCAGTGATTTATTTGTGCAAATCCAAGGCAGAGGCTGTGGGCTGAGGGTGGGGGACAGCATGACATCAAGTGTGGGGAGCCAGACGGGGCCCTCCTCACTCACATGCCAGCCTCCGTTCGAGTTGGTCTACCTCTCGCCACATTTTGTCGTGCACCTTGCCTCTGCTTAGCTAGCGATACCTCTTTGTTTATTGCTTTATAACGTTTGTCCTGTTTCACTACTACGTGGGCACAACTGCAGGGGACAGCTAGTGTATATATATATATCGTCATGCATGAGTGCATGGGGAGCAGCTTAATGACCCAACGCGCACCGCGACAAGTCGCACCAGGGGACAACGGCGGGGTACTAAACTCTCTCTTTTTGTTCCCTCAGAAAGAACGAAGCACTGCCTCCGTAATTTCACCCAGATGACTAAAGAGCCACATCATTTCCGGGTTCCTTTCTACCCTCTGGTCCCTGCTTGATGACGTCAGTTACCCATCCACCACCATGAATTTCCCAGCATCGCACTGTTTTCATTTCCGGTCCAACCCTATAAGTTGTCTGTCTGCCAACCCTTTTGTGTCTAATGATTTTGTTTGGAAAATATCCGACCTTTAATTTACAGTATACGGGGCTAAAAACCCCAAACCTTTATGCTTGTTTTGTGCTTTATTTACAGTGGCATGGCCGGCAGGATTGAGGCCTGAGAAAATGTCAGAAGGGCAAGACCTGAACGCAGTTCTCACAGCTTTGGCAAACGAGCTCCAGACTGTCAAGAGGGAACAGGCAGCAATGAAGGTGGAGCTGGTGGAGACCAAGAGACGGCTGGAGGAAGCAGTAAAGCCGGAGCTCCACCAGCTCATCCTTCACTTGGAGTCGGACGACATAGAATCCTATTTGTCGGTTTTCGAGAGGACTTGCCTCTCAGAACCAGTTGCCGAGGGTGGAATGGGCATCCATACTGGTGCTGTACTTGGAGGGCCCTGTGCAGCAGGCCTATCACGATCTTCCTGAGAAGGAAGCCACCAATTATGACCTCCTGAGGGCCGAAATCTTTAAGTGCTACGGCGTAACCTCGGGCCAGCAGGTGAGGGAATGGCGGCAGTGGAAATTTTACCCCGACAACTGATCCGCTCGCCGGCATGGACTATCAGTTTTGATCTAAAACAGCGTCCTTTAAAAGAGAACAGTGGATTTTTTTCCTTAAGTTTGCCCGGAATGCCATCATGTCCGTTGACGACATATCGTCGGTAGATTCCCCACCACCGGGACCCTACTTTGTCATGGAAAATGATCTGTTATATCAAGTTGCGGAACACAACGGTGAGGTACGGAAGTTGTTGTTAGTCCCGCAGACCTTCCAGCTGGAGGTCTGTGAGCTAGCTCATGCCCACCTCTTAGAGGCCTACCTCGGGGCTGAGAAAACTTTGGAGCGAGTGAAGCTCCAGTTCTATTGTCCCGGGATCAATGAGGAGGTCCGACGTTTTTGCCAGTCTTGCCTAGTCTGTCAGCTATGTCAGATACCCAGGAGGGAGCGTGCTCCTCTAGTCCCAATTCCCCTTTTAGACGTTCCCTTTGAGAGGATCGGTATCGATCTGGGAGGACCCCTGGAACCTTTGGTACGATAAATACATATTAGCTATGGTCAATTACGCAACTCATTTTCCAGAAGCGGTTCCCCTGCGAGCCACTAATACAAAAAATATCACACGGGAATTAGTAGAGCTTTTTTCCCCGAGTGGGCATACCCAAAGAAGTCCTTATGGGCCAAGGTATGCCCTTTAAATCAGATATGTTCAGGGAGATTGCCAAGTTACTCCGCATTAACCATCTCAAAACGTTGGTCTATCATCCTCAGACAGATGGGTTGGTCGAAAGATTCAACCAGACCCTCAAACAGATGCTCCGCAAGGTAGTCAGCGCGGACGGTAGGAACTGGAATCAACTTTTACCCCTAGTGCTTTTCGCTTACCAGAAGGTGCCACAAGCATCCACAGGGTTTTCCCCTTTTAAACTTCTGTATGGATGCCAACCCCGGGCATTTTGGATGTGCTAAAAGAAGGTTGGGAAGGGGAGGCACTTCCCTCCACCAATATCCTAGAGTATATCGCGCAGTTATGCGATAAGATTAGAGAAAAATTCAACCCCTGCTTAAAGAACACATGTCTAGGGCTCAAGCAGCGCAGGCCCGGAACTACAACAGAAAAACTTCCCTGCGCGAGTTTCAGCCGGGAGACCATGTAATGGTGCTTGTGCCAACTTCTCACTCGAAATTGCTGGCCCATTGGTAAGGCCCGTATGAGGTGAAAGAGAGAAAAGGGCTCATTGACTATTTGGTGAATACAAATTGTCGGCCGAGCAAGCGGGTATATCATATTAACTTATTGAAGCCGTGGAGGGCCAGGGAAGAAAGCCCTCTTCCCGGCACTACCCTCTCCCTTTTCTCATAAAAAGCCAAACTTAACCTCGGCCACAATTTGACTCCACACCAGCAACAGGAACTTGAAAGTGCAATCCTGTCTTTCCCGGAAGTGGTCAGTGAAGCAGCAGGCTGGACCTAGCTGATTCAGCAAGACATAGTGACGGTTCTGGGGGTGGTAGTCAGGAAAAGTCCCTATCGTCTTCCGAAGGCGAAGCGTGCTGAGGTGGAACTGGAGGTTCAACGGATGTTGGACATGGACATCATTGAAGAAAGCCATAGTCCCTGGTCCAGTCCCATCATCCTTGTATCTAAGCCAGACGGGTTGTGGAGATTCTGTAACGACTTTAGACGTCTTAATCAGGTCTCCAAATTTGATGCTTACTCCTCGGGTCACTAGGTGGTTTTTGGACTTGCAGCCATACAAGTTCACCATCACTTATCGCCGAGGTGACCTCCAGGCCAACGCTGAAACTCTCGGTTCGGGCCGCCCGACCCAATGGGTCTGGGCTGAAGGGAGGGGGGGTCACGTCATGCACGAGTGCATGGGAAGCAGCTTAAGGACCCGACGCACACCACAACAAATCGTGCCAGGGCACAACAGCGGGGTACTGACCTCTGTCTTTTTGTTTCCTCAGAAAGAACGAAGCCCGGCCGCCATAATTTTGCCCGGACAACTAAAGAGCCACATCATTTCCGGGTTCCTTTCTACCCTCTGGTCCCTGTTTGATGATGTCACTTACCCATCTACCACCACGATTTTCCCAGCATCACACTGTTTTCATTTCCGGTCCAACCCTATAAGTTGTCCGTCTGCCAACCCTTTTGTGTCTGATGATTTTGTTTGGAAAATATCCGAACTTTAATTTACAATATACGGGGCTAAAAACCCCAAACCTTTATGCTTGTTTTGTGATTTTCTTAATATATATATATATTAGGGCTGGGCAAGTTAACGCGTTCACGTGTAATGCATTAATTCCATCCATCCATTATCCAAACCACTATATCCTAACTATAGGGTCACAGAGATTCATTAATTAATGCCAACAATTATTTTATCACAAGTTAACGCAGATTTGATTCTTATTATTATTATTTAGAAAGCCTCAATCTCGCTAGCGATCGATAGAGATCAGTGATCTTCCTGTTATAGCGCTTTTCAATACACTTTTGCTAGAAGGAAAGTTAGCTTTGTTGATTTGACCTCGAATCCCTGTGTGTGTGTGTGTAGCGAAGAGCAAACAGTTTCTAAAATGGCAAGTGGTGAGAAACCAAAGTGAATGCTCAAAGCAAAATAATCCGTGGGTGACTTTTATCGTATTATCGCTGAATCAGACTCTGATTTGTCGGACTCCGATTTTGATTCAAGTGATCTGGAGATGGAGATCGAAAACGAAAGTGAGGTACCGGCACCAGCTGATCAGCCCCCACCTGATCATGGTGCTGAACACGTTTGTGTGGCTGATACACCTATGGCAACGTTCCCCTTACTATGACAGGAGGTACAAACCAGATTGTGTCTCACTGAAACTGCCACCCGCGCACACCCGTCTCACAAAGACGCAGGCAGCCACCCTACTGTGCATTCCTGCTAGCAGTCGAACTGCCGCAAACTGCAAACAGGCGCCAACAACAGGCAGCAACAGACGTTTTATGTTGATTTATGTGTGAAATATGAGTTTTTTGGAAAAAATATTAGCCCTCAAAGAGTTGCTACTGAACATATGACAGTTTATGCTGCTCCCTGATAAAAGAAAATGTTTCTGCTGGTTCAGATAAAATAGAAAACAGATTTAGAAATGTTAACTTGCTGTTGCTCAGAAAGTGCCTGTTATAACGTTGTGATCGTGGCTCTGGACTCTGACGGTAACAAACTTGATAAAACGTTAATGCCCTGGCAGTGGCAAATAGCTTTGGTTTTATATTTGATTTGATTACATTAATGTTTAAGTTGAGATTTACAAGAAATATTTTAACTGCTGCTATGTAAAAGGAATACAGCTGTTAAAAAGCACCTTATTTGTTTAAAGTGTTTCAAAACCAAATACATGCAATACACTACTTTTGAGTTCATTACTGAATTTTGCACATAACAATGTGATTGTTGTGCTTGTCTGCGATTACAATCATGCAATTAATCACGATTAAAAATTTTAATTGCTGCCCAGCACTAAGATATATATATATCTTGTATATAAATGTCTACGCGTGGAAGTGGGTGTGTCTGTCTGTCCGGCCTGGAAGTGAGAGGTGGAGTCAGGGTAAGGGCTCCGCCTCTGAGCATACACAAGCGAGGCCAGCATGTCAGCAATACGAAACCTCCAAAGAAAGAGTCACTCACTTAGCTGCTAATACAGAAGCGAGGAGAGTGCATCGGGAAAACAGTATTCCTTTTAGTTTTTCTCCCGCCGCTAATACACAACCGAGGCGAGCACGTCTGCAAAACGAAACCTCTGACCTCTATGCAGTGATGTGCGGAATGTGTTTCTGTCTTATACAGTTTGTTTGAAATAAATTTTGGAAATCTGCTCTTTCATTTTGAATAGCCCTGTATATAAAATTTAAAGTTTATGTTGCAATGACTGTAATAATAGGTTGATACAATGGATATTACTGTAATTTTAATTGAAATAGGCACCCTGAGAAAATAAAACAGTAAAAGTCTTACCTAAAGTTTCGGCCTTATATTTAAAACAAACCCCTAGCTGTCAAACAGACTTTAATTATGTTATAATGTGTTGTGTAAAGAGCAACTAGGCCTTATAAAATAGAGGACAGAGGGCCTGATGTAGACAGACAGGGGCTTTAGCTTACATTTTTGATGAAAGGTGCCAGAGGCGCATGTGGCAGCAGATGTAATTGGACTGCAGCGGGTTAATTGGTTCAATTCAGAGCATGCAGACGGGGTGGGGGGGTTTGGGCCCGGGGTGCAGGTCATTAATTGAGCCCCTCTAGGATGTTTGTTAGGCCTGTAGCACTTTCTAAATGATGTTAAACAATACCAATTCTGATTTATTTTTATTTTACTTTCTTTTTTCTTTTCAAATTTGGAAGATAGCAAATACTGAGGAGGCAACAAACATAATCAAAGAAAAAGTGTTGACAACTGCAAAGTTTTACTTTTAGGTAAGGAAAATGTGAAGTATAAATTTAAAATCAATGAACCAATAAATTAAATTGTAAATGCAGCTACCATCATTACAATAGCTTTCAAGAATTCTGTAATTTTAGGTATAGTAAGGAAAACTCTTACACAAACTAGTATAAATAAAAAAAAGTGACTTTCTAATTCCCTTAATTGAAATAAATCAACCGTTATATTGCTAGAGTGGTACATTATACATCCTTAAAACTGGCTAATGAAAAATAGCATAACATTCTCAGGCCTACTTAATTCAGTTCAGGGTCATGGGATGCTGGTCCGTAGCCTGGGCAGCACTGGGCGCAAGGCAGGAAACCAGGCTGGACATTGCGCACTCACACTTATACTGGGATGATTTGGAGAAGGCCACACATCTCTGAGGATGTAGGAGGAAAAAAAGTGTCAGTTGGGCTGCTGTGTCTCTGCTATCCAACAGATGGCGCATCATAAACGATCCTCCAGCTAATGGTATGTAAAAGAGACACAGCAACCGGACAGACACACTGCACTGCAAATGTTAACGCTGAGGCCTACGTTGATCGCTTAGACTTCAACCCGTCTCAGACAGCTAGTAAAAGTAAAAGAAAAGCTATATTAAACTGGGAGGCAGCTAATGGGCCTGAATAATGATGATTCCATGCCAGACCTTGACGGGATGCGAGATACACTGACTTTCTCATCGCTAGGAAGTGACGTCATCATAGGCACTGGAACTGAAGGTGACATCATCATGGATTCCTGGACCGAAAGTGATGACAACATAGGAACCGGAAGTGACTTTATCATGTGTGCAGCGGGACCGGAAGTGAAGTCATCATGGGGACCAGAAGTGACATTATCATGTGTGTACTGGAACCAGAAGTGATGTCATCATGGGCATAAACATAGAATTACTAGACACCGCATGACCAGCAGCATCGTACGTCAGCGTCGCCGCCATATTGCGAGGGGCACTGCTGTGGAGTGAAGTAATGGATAAAGATGCCGCACGCATGTGCTGCTTGGGATTGTACAAATCGCTGTACGCTCCAAACCAGATCCCAGGGAATTACATTTCATAAGTAAAGCTGAACAATTGTTTTGGTTATATTTGGTCATTAGAAAATCCCGTTTTATAATCTTAGCACTCAAGGTCACCTCACAATAAAATGAAACAACATTAGTAAAATTAGAGCAAGAGAATGATAAATCAGAAAGCAATAATTAGCAAACAAAGATAATTGGCAGTGAGAGTGCAAAATTCACAATTGGTATGCCAGTTTGAAAAGATAAGTTTTGAGGGCAGTTTTAAAATGTGTTATTGAATCGAGCTGACGTATATGAGAGGGAAGAGAATTCTCGAGTTGAGGAGCACCAGGAGAGACGCTCGAGCTCCCATAGCACTGAGTCTGACGTGTGGTACAGAAAGTAGAGCTGCAGATGAGGATCTGAGTGAGCGAGAGGAGTGTAGGTCTGGAGGAGATCAGTGAGGTTGTGGAGAGCTTTAAATGTTCAGAGCGGTATTTTGTATTGTATTCTGTAGTTAAAAGGGAGCCAGTGAAGTTGAGAGAGGTAGGTGTAATATGTTCAGTGGATTTAGAACAGCAGGTTATTATCCTGGCAGCAGAATTTTGAAGAAGTTGTAAGCGATTGATAAGTTTTTGTGGGATGCCAGATAGAATAGCATTACAGTAATCTATACGTGAGGTGACTCGGGCATTAACCAATACTTTAGTACTGTGTTGGGTAAGAACAGGACAAAGTCTAGAAAAGTTTTGGAGATTGAAGAAGACAGTCAGAGGAATGTTATTTATATGGGAGAAATTATTTAATAATGATAATAAATATTATTATTTAATAATTGTCATTATTAGTGTATAAATGGATATAAATAATTGCATTTAAACGATTCGCCAAAATATGTTGTATGTAAACAACATCAGTTTTTTCATCAGAAAAGCCGGCTTTCACGTCCATCTGTATTAGTTTAAATAGCACTTTTGCCACTCGCAATAAGGTGGACGTGCTGACGTATCGTGTCGACTGGGCAACACAGTGAATGCGGCGTCTACCTATATGTGTCTATGATCATGGGTGCCAGGACCCGGTGAGATTTCCTGTGAATGTTCTGCAGAGGATAGAGAGAAAAAGTCAGTGCACCTCCAAGGGGTCTGGCGTGGAATTATCACTATTCAGACCCATTAGTTGCCTCCCATTCACATGTGTGTGACAACTTATATCACTGAAAAAAAAAAAGTTTAAGGCCTAGTCCACATGTAGCTTTTAAAACAGGAGTTTCCCTCCTTGTTGTTCAAAAAATCCTGTCCAAAACATGCACTGTTTTTCAAAAAACCTCCATCCACAAGAAAATGCAAAAATCCACTGCCAAAACAAAAGGCAGCAATACAACCTTAACCGCTACGTCATGTTGGCCAATCAGAACCCTGAAAAATGTAATTAGCAGTTCAGGAAGGCTAACAACAATGGCGCATCACATGGCCGTCTTAACAGCATCACAGGCCCTTGGGAAAATAGTATGCTGGGGTCCCTGTTCTGATAGCAAAACAGAAACATACATTGGCATCGTGGGCTCCTATGCTACTGAGGACCTCGGTCGTTGCCCATTCGTTAAGACAGCCCTGGCACTGCATTGAGTTAAGGGGGAACTGTATGTGTGGACTGATACTGAAACCCTGTTACACTACACGTTCCTCTACTTTGGACTCAGTGACAGCTAATTGTATATACAGAAGGCCCAAGTGGGCTCTAATTGCTTCACACACTTGTCTTACTATTTTAGAAACCCCCTGTCTTGACAACCCAAAAGCCGTCTTGCATAACCTCCCCTCGTCTGCTAAATAGTTGAGTGTGTAGGCAAATTTTTTGACAACACTGACAGGCGATGTCATTACAGTTGTCTTTCCATCGATGTGCAGGCGAAGCAGCTCATTCATAGACAACAGGAATGTCCTTGACAAACAAAAATTCTCTCGCCATTCTTCGTTCTCAAAGTTGTCCCACCAACTAGAGATCCGATCGGGTCTCATCCAAAACTGGCAATGTTGGCAGCTGGGTCTGTGTCATCGGAGTGTTCGATGTACAGTAGCAGTGGCATCTGTAGCGCATTCTGACACCTCTGTTGCTTGATATAATGATAAAGTAATTGTTAACAAGGTTAATACCAGCACTACTTTAGCTACGCCCGCCATTGCATGAAATTGCCTCATGTAAACTAAACAGGTGATGGTGCACAAACTGACGTCAAGCAAAGAAGATATCGGCGCACACTCCAATATCGTTACAAGCCAAAAACTATGTTTTCCCTATATACATGTCTACTAGTCTTCTAAGCATCTTCATTCTGGAACTAGTTTTAGAAAAGGTCTGTTTTCAAGAACACCTGATCTGATGCTGTTCGTTTTCAAATAATATTGCATTAGTGCGATGATGTTTTCTGATTGGTACTATTCAGGTCATAAAATGATTTCTTCAAAATATCATATATACCTATGTCTGTTTTTTTTTTTTTTTGACATCATACACCATAAGGTGCATACTAATTTTGTGTGAGCAGGAACACTCAATAAAACTGAATAAAAAAAAATCAAGTGACGGTGAGATACGAAGAAAGCAGATTCACCAGCGTTTGTATGTCAGCTTTTATCCCTCCAGATCAGAGAATGTCCAGTTCCATTGCCTCAAAATACCACTCACATCTACAGTTACTCCCAGTTTTAAATAAAAACAAAAAGCGTCAGATCCCTAGGGCAGTAGTATGTATTGTGATTGTGACTGAGAGAATAAAAGTGAAAAAAAAAAAAACGGTAACTTTTACAAGTACAGTACTATAAATGTACACGGTCTGTTACAGACACAAACCAAATGTATGTGTGTACTGTATAATATTAACAATAAGAGCAGCTCACTACTGAAAACAGTAAATATTGGAGGCAGTGGGGATCGAACCGGGGACTCTTGATTACAAGTCGGCAAATCTTACCGCTACGCCACAGTAGCTGTTGTATCGTCTTTTAACCTTTTGTGAAAGTGTTTATTTGATCTTTGGACTTCAGGCTTCACACATTCTATAGTTTACGCCTACATTTTGTAACATTTATTACTAAAATATGAAAAAGTTTCTGTTTTAACAATGTGTTTACACAGATTACTGTAGAAACGGAACACACATGAAATGCATGAGTTCCAAATAACGATCCATTATTTCCACTCTAAAACTCCAGCAGTTCACTCCCAGATAATCAAGCAAGGCATGAACTGGGAGAACTTAGTGAATGTTCTGCGACAGTGGGAGATGGAATAGCAGTCTGCTTGCTGCTTGTCTTAATCGGCACATTTACAGGACAAAAGACGCTGACGGAGAGGTGCAAACGGATTTAAGGTGGGCCGGATTTACGAGTTTTATCATAGGCTCTGGTAATTCTAGTGTTAAAAAAAATCTGGAGGATATGTTGGGACAGATTAGCTGAACAAACGGGCTTGATGGTTAGAATGGTCTCCTCACATTTGACAAATTTCTTATGTTTATTTTATTAACAAACAGTTCTCTTAGCATTTTCAAGGTATCCATTGTAACCATCAGGTCCAGCACTGAGCCCAAACCACAGACACAGTAATGCCCGACATCATTCTCTGATAAGATTAAAGATGTTTATTTTCCCAAGATGCCTTTTAATAATCACCCGTGCGCAGGAAAATGAACAAAATACAAAACAAATCAAACAACTTCATCCTCTTTCCATCCTCCAGTGACTGTTGCCTGCTGCCTCCTGACTTCCGTTCTTTTCAAGCCGGACCTGGGAATGCTTCCAGTGCCACATTTTGTCTTCCTCGGAACACTTCTGGGCCATATAAAAAGTTAGGGAGGTCCCCAACACAACAGCTCCCTCTACTGGCATCCTGGGACCCCAATAGGGTTGTACTTCTGGACTCCAACTCCAAAGCACCCTTGCAGGTGTCCCGACTGGGCTGCCACACGAGGTCCAGTGCCACCTGCTGTATGGGGATTGGAACTGCTCCCAACAACAACAACAACACTTATTTCTATAGCACGTTTTCTAACAAATGATGTAGCTCAAAGTGCTTTACAATATGAAGAAAGAGAAAAAAAGACAAAATATAAAAATAAAATTAGGCAATACTAAGTAACAAAGAAATAAAGTAAGGTCCGATGGCCAGGAGAACAGAAAAAAAAAAAAAAACTCTAGAGGGCTGGAGAAAAAAAACAAAATCTGCAGGGGTTCCAATGCCATAAGACCACCCAGCCCCGACTTTCGCTGGTCCAAGCAATATATTACTCCGGCTTCGCACAAAATTATTTCTTCATGCAGCAGGCCAACCCATCTGTCTTTCTGTTCTGGCTTTCCATTTGGGTAAAAACCTGTGTTCCTCCCCTGCCGGGGCACCTGTTCTCCTTCTACATCCTGTAATAATTTTTGCTGATATCTGGTGTCATAAGAGTAGACAGGAGACATAAAAAGGTTTGGGGTAGCCACCTGTTTATAAAGGATTGGATTTTGAGGAGTTGTGTGTGGTTCAAAGTCCAAAACAGAACTGATGACATGTGGCAAAGATGTCGGCTTTAAAGGTCTGGACAAGAAGTGATGTCATCATGGGTGACAAGACCAAAAGTGGCGTCATCACCGGAACCGGAAGTGCCATCATCACTGGGGTTGGAACCGGAAGTGATGTCATCTGGGCAGGAAGTGACGACATCACAATCACCGGAAGTGACATCATCACCTCTGCTGGGACCAGAAGTGGTGTCATCACCGGAACCGGAAGTGCCATCATCACTGGGGTTGGAACCGGAAGTGATGTCATCTGGGCAGGAAGTGACGTCATCACTATCACCGGAAGTGACATCATCACCTCTGCTGGGACCAGAAGTGGTGTCATCTGGTCTGGAAGTGACATCATCGCAGGCTCTGCAGCCCTGTGGAATTTCCCCATAAATGGTCTGCAGAGGTTTGAGAGAAAAAGTCACCCCCTGGTCAGATATGGAATTGTCACTGTTCGAGCCCTTTAGCTGCCTCCCATGCGTGACAACTGGTTATTCTGGTGGCACATCACAGTAAAACCTCAAATAGCTCCCCAATTTGTTTTCTGGATGTAGGCCACAGTTTTATTCTTTTAAACGCCACACAGCAACGGTTCACTCCAAAAAAAACCAAAAAGTTCCTTACGACTTGAATTCCTGACTCAGCTCCTGGCTTGGCTTCATCCCAAACCCTCCAAACACGCCGTTCCATTGAATGTCAGTAAAACAAAAAAATTTTGGACGCTTTTACACCCCTCGTGAATCCGCACACCTGTCCATTTTGTTCCTTGACGCACTCCGTGCAAGCCGCCTTAGTAAGCAGATTTTGAAGGTTCAGACTAAACCCCCGGAAGTGGCACCTTCATAGCGAAGTGCTGGGAAGCCATTCTGTTTTCCTTGGTAAGCCACATGAAACAGAAATAATGGTGCTTGTTTTCCTCTGTGAGGTTTTCCTTTAATACCCTCAGTTTTTATTATCGTTATTAAGAAAGGCTGCTCGGTAAACAACTGCCTTTTTCTTTCCTCCAGTTTTTTTTTTGTGCTAACAAAATACATTAAAGAGTCATTATTTTCTTGAACGTCTACCTCTGGAAATTAATGTTTTATTTTCTTGGTCCATTATTGACTATAAATATGTCTTCTCTTGTGCTGTGTAAGGAGCCTGACCTCATTAAGCTTTATTTTCTTTGCTCATTTGTGCCCCCCCCCCCCAACATTGCACTATGATATTTGGGTCCCATTGTCAATCTTCAGCCAAAGCAAATTAGGCTCATATTTTTAAAGAGAACGTATATGCTGCTGTACAAATCACCTACTGCAGCCCCTTAAAGAAACCCTGCATTAACATAACTCAATATGGCAATTAAGATAGAAAAAAAAAACGCAGCACTAAGCTTTATGGGCTATCAAACTCCTTAGGGAGAGAACACACTGATGTGACTTATGTGTCCAAGCAGTTTAGTTAGCCTCCAATTAGCTGTTAAGTCCCTTTATTAAAATGCATAACAGAAGCAGCCAACATGTCCCCAACCCCTCATTATTTAAGTCCTAATTTCAGATGTTGCTTGCAGTATCTCCCAAGATGTAAGACTGACTTTTAATTACAGAGCATGCACAGCGCTCTCAGTTGATAAATTTGAAGGACAGCTGCCTCTGGGGCATATGTGAGGAAACCAGCCACCGCAGAGATGCAAGAACCACAAATGACTTCGTTTAGGGGAGTCGATCTGCTGCATTTCTTTTAGGAAAACAAGATTTTAATTTTTACTGCCGCCACCACCATCACACCCCCCCCACCACCAAAGTGGCAAACCTCTCTATTACCAAAATGAGATGTTCATTACCCATAATACACATGAGAAAGACTTCTGCAAATCATTTAAATGCATGTGATTCAGGGAGCTGTTAAGGAGAACTTTGAAACAACTGAAATCCTTAATGTTTATATTCATATTTGAAATAAGGAGATGGGGTGAAATGCAAAAAAAAAAGAAAAAGGAATTCTTACTTTTGTGGCAATTTAAAATATTCTTTGTGAAATAAT
>JANRMT010062820.1:24011229-24060695 GCA_026402145.1 Polypterus bichir lapradei
AGATAGATATGAAAGGCACTATATAATAGATAGATATGAAAGGGACTATATAATAGATAGATAGATATGAAAGGCACTATATAATAGATAGATAGATAGATAGATAGATAGATAGATAGATAGATAGATAGATAGATAGAAAAGGCACCATATAATTAATAGATAGATAGATATGAAAGGCACTATATAATAGATAGATAACGTTACTTGATATGTTTTAGGCTTTCAATTATTTTGCAATTAAATGTTCTTTAGATTTGGAAATAATATTCATGCATTGCAATTTGTATTTTGTGTATTTTGTATTTGGTCACTGGTACAATGAAATATAATATGCGCCCCAAGAAGCCTATTCTGTTTAAACACAGTGGATTCAATAAGTCCTCAGACTCCCTTCACTTTCTGCACAGTTAATTGTGTTGTAGATTTAATTTCAAATGGGGACATTTGCCATTTTTTTGCCCATGAATCTACACTCAACAAAACATAATGACAAAGTAAAAACATCATATTTTCAGAAGCTTTTAAAATGTATTAAAAGGGTGCAAGGCAGGAACAAACCCTGAACAGGGTATCAGTGCATCGTAGGTTGAACACGCATACACCCCAACACACTAAACACACATACTAGGGCCAATTTTGTTTCACCAGTTCACCTAACCTGTATGCCTTTGGACTGTGGGAGAAAACCCACCCAGACACGGAGAGAACATGCAAACTCCACGCAGGGAGGGCCCGGCATGAGAACCCCAGTGTCTATAAAGCATAGTGTGGCACAGTGATTAAGACTTCAGACTTCAAACCCTGAGGCTGTGTGCTGAAACCCCACTACTGACACTCTGTGACCATGAGCAGGTCACTTGAGCCGCCTGTGCTCCAATTTGAAAACCAAAAAAAATGAAACCAATTGTATCATAAATGTCTGAAGTCACCTTGGATAAAGTCGTCAGCCAAATAAGTATTTCTATACTGTAGTTAATTTACAGTTTAACCTCTTTCACATTAAACAAAACTTTCAAATTAAAACTGCTTAAACAGAAATTTATTTTCTATCCTATGCATTTTACTGAAATACTATATGCACTTAACAGCATGTTATTGAGTGAGCTCACAGTTTGTGCTCTTGAATGCGATAACGAGAGTTTCTTGTGAAAAACTGGATGCTTACGACAGACAGTGTCAAGAAAAGACAGCAGTCAGAAAAGGCCATTTCTCAGAGGTACAGCGTTCCCAGTTACTGGACCACTAGAGCCCGATGAGTTGTACTTGAGGTTTACAGCTTGATTAGTTTTAGTAGAAGAGATGGCCTGATGCAATGAGGTGAACCAAGCAGCAGTAAAATAATCTTTTAGGAGATTTAGCAAGAGATGGGAGGCCATTATATCCTGGTGATTTGGGAGATGGAAACTGCTGTTCTTTACAGCCAGCAAGTGCATGTGTGTGTGTGTGTGTGTGTGTGTGTAGTCTTTACAGTAGAAGTGAGACATTTATCATTCTTTCTATTTCAGGAAAGGAATCAATACAATTACATGCAATTTATCCGCTCCCGACCTTGTTTGTTTTATATGCTTAATGAAAAATAAATATCCTAAAGGTCAACCTGAGGCGCTTTCCGTATTTCTGTACTTAGATTTCTCTCCCCTCATATAAAACAGATCCATAATTCAAGTGCATGAGAAAAAAATGTCTAGATAGACAGATGGACATATAGATCAGTCTATTCGTCTAAAATATACCAGCTTATCTGTGTAATACTGTACAAATTGGAAACAAGATGTGGTTTTGGTGAATTGTGGCCTCCTCTGAACATACTGGTTTGTGATGATCCTCACTCATTTATGTTAAAGTAAAAAAGAAACGCCTTATTTTATTGGATTAAAAAATCTTCACTTCTAGCTTCATTATGTAAGCCATGTCAGGGAAAATTCTCAGGAAGGAAAATCAAGTATTGTATAGGCACGAGTCACCATTATAAGCAGAATTCAAGATGAAAGTCCTTTATTAACACCATACTGGTGGAACCACACCAGGTGACCAGCTAAACTCTCGATGTCAAGACTCACGGAGTCCAGCAGAACAGCCTCCTTTATCCGTACTGTCATATGTGTGCATTTAGGTGACAACTTCATGGCTTGGTCACATGGTAATTTCAACCCAAATTGATGGCTGGCGCTGTCACTTAATGCCTCTCCTCTTATTCTGTCTTCAGACCAGATGATCGACAGTGGGATGACAGCAAACATCACTTCCGGTTTCTAGTTACCTGAGCCCACCTCTTCCGCCTCCACCGTCGTCTTTGAGCAGTCAGACCTTAGACCCACGTCTGGAAAGACATTCTCACTTCCATTTGTTAACTCACATTGTTATTTTTTTGCCAATAATTATACTGGTGCCCCAACCCTTTATGATTGGTTTGTGCTTTACTTTATGGTATTAAAATATATTTTCATTTACACCAATCAGCACAAAGATAAATGGTACTTTCCTATAACATCTTTCTACTCAAAAATAAAAAAGACAGAAGCAAGCATAAAGTGTTGGGGGAATTCCACCATATAATTTCCTTGATGCAGAGTAGTCAATAGAGATCATGACATACAGTTGACAAATGTGTACAGTAGATAATGTTCTTTTATATCATCACAGAGGAAGTTACAACAAGGCAGAGGAACAGGAAATGACAAAGCAAAACGGAAGGAAGTGATGTCTTCAAGAGGTGACAGAAATGATGTTATTAGATGAGGACGGAAGTGATGTCATCATACAGAGATCGGAAGTGACGTTGTTGTTCGGGGAAGTGATGTTGTCTACTAGGTAGTGAAGTTTCCGTCATCTGATTGGGATGAAAAAGAATCGTTAGTCTTCTGTAGGTCTGTTGAAAAAGGGAAAATGCATTAGTGCTTGTTTCCAACCCTCTTTTTATTGTACTTTTGCTCTCATTTGGACCTTTTGGCTGCCCCCTAAGCACACGTATGTGACAATACTTATGTCTCAATGTTATCTATCAACATTATTCCCAAAAATGTTGGGAAATGAAGGTGTTTTCTAAATAAAGCGGGATTCTGAGAAATTCATTCATTCATTTATTTCTAGTAGGATTGACTACTGCAATTCGGTGTTCACTGGATTTTCGAACTGTTCTTTATACAGCTTCCAGTTAATTCAAAATGCTGCTGCAAGAATTATTACACGAACAAGAAAATACAAACACATAACCCCAGTTGTTAAATCCTTACATTGAGTTTAGGGCATATTTCAAAATCCTCCTTTTAACATATAAGCCTTAAATGGCCAAGGTACAGCTTACTTATCTGAACTTATCATGACTTACAAACCAGAGCACATATTAAGATTTTAAGATGCCAGTTTGCTTCTGATTCCAAGGATTAATAAAATAACAGTGGCGGGTCAAGCTTTTACTTACAGGGCCCCAAAACTGTGGAATGGTCTGCCTGCTACTATAAGAGATGCCCCTTCAGGTCTTTGCTTTCAAATCATAGCTGAAGACTCACTACTTCAGTTTAGCACACCCTGACTAGAGCTGCTGATTAACTGTGTAGACTGCATCTCTGTTGTCAGTCATTAGCACTAAAACATAAGTAACATGATAGTTAGAATTTGTTACTAACCCTCACCTATTCTGTTTCTGTTCTCGGTACTCAAATGTGGCACTTGGTGCCACGGCCCACCTGCCAAGTTGTTTTGCCTGCCTATGGTAAAGTCACCCCTGATGGAGGATCACAGGAATCAACAGGTAGAGGGGTCCTTTCATTGGATTGGTTGGCCCAGCGCTGACTCAGCTTTGGAATGGCCAGTAGGGGGAGGCAGGTTGATGGCTGAGGTCTCCAAGACTCTAAACAAATCCAAATCATATTATGTGATAACATCTACTGTTAAATTCTGCTCTGTACTTGTAATATTTCTGTTGCATTTCTGTTGTATTGAGGATTATTTGTGTTCTGTTCTGTGTATTCTATTGTATTTCCCCCCTTTTGTGACACCCGCTGTACTCCCAACCAACATGGAAAGGGGGCTGTCAAAAGGCAGGGCCTGTTAAAGCTCATTGCGGCACTCCTTGTGTGATTTTGGGCTATACAAAAATAAATTGTATTGTATTTACAGATATATTTGTTATAATATAGTAACACTATTAATGTGGAGGGGTGGAGTGGTGGCTCTGAGGCTAGGGATCTGCCGATTTGAGTCCCGTAAATGCCAGAAGTGACTCTACTCCATTGGGCCCTTGAGCAAGGCCCTTAACCTGCAATTGTTTTGTCATGGCTATGATGTTAATCTGCAATTAATAAAAGGAACACCTCAAAAAACCCCAATACAAGCACAAAAGTATACTAAATGATTAGCAAAAAACTGATTCATGACAAAACCCTACTGAAAAGTCTGCATGGAGTCATGTAACTGCAGTCACTAGCTGTGTAATCTGACATCCTAAAGGTGACAAGATCCAGCAACTGCAGTTGTTAAGTCTGACATTCTCTCCGGCTAGAAGTTATATATTGTGTAATTGGCTTTAGGTGACATGTTGAATGCAGATGGAGGGGCAAGCAAGCATCACGGTAGTAGGGCACCACTGACAGCCAAGGTGAAAGATGGAAGTAAGTCCATTAGCCGCCCCCTATTCTGATTTCTAAAGAAGTCATAATTGTAAAGCCCATGAAACCTGTGTGAAAAACAGTATGGTCAATGGGAGTAAGGCATTGGAAATCAAAAGCTGATTCTGCACTTATGGGGTGCACTATAAAGAGGAATGAGACAGCAGAGAAGTCGGGGGTCTTTGTTTCATGATGCAAAGAATATTGTCTGCATCTTAACATCAGCAAAACCAAAGAATTGCATATTGACTTTTGCCACACCAAAGAGCGTCAATGTCCGATCACTGTTCAGGGAGTGGATGTACAGATGGAGCACTCCAACAAGTATTTGGAGGTCCCCATTAATGACAGGCTGGACTGGTCTCAGAACACAGAGGAACTATAGGAGAAAAGGTAGAGCAGACTCTTCTTCCTTAGGAGACTGTGTTCATTTAGTGTGGGAAGTGACATCCTTCACATCTTCTACAACTCTGTGATGGCCAGTGAGATATTCTACACTGTGGTGTGCTGTACTGGTAAAATCAATTCAAGAGAGGCCAACTGAATGAAAAAGCTGATTTAGAGGTCAGGCTCAGCTATGGGTCACACGCTGGACACCCTGGAGGTTGTAACAAAGAAGTGAATGAAAACAAAACTGAGTGGCATTATGAACAATGCTGCACATCCTCACTCTGACACACAAACACTGAGGACTTTCAGGTAATGAATTATTCAGTATATCTACCTATCTATCTATTATATAGTGCCATTTCTATTTATCTATCAATCTGTCTATCGATCTATCTATCATATAGAGCATTTCATATCTATCTATCTATCTATCTATCTATCTATCTATCTTATAGAGCATTTCACATCTATCTATCATATAGAGTATTTCATATCTATCTATCTATCTGTCTATCTATCTATCATATAGAGTATTTCATATCTATCTATCTATCTGTCTAATCTTGGTTTTCTCCTAAAGAATTGAGAATGCAGGCCAGGTGGTGTTTTTCTGAGAGAGGTGGTCGCCTGACAACAATAACGAGCTGTGTGAAGTGTTACAGTCTATCATGGCAGTAGAAACCTGAAGCCAAGCTGGATGTTAGATCAAAATCATTGAAGCACAGGTGAAATGGCAGTTGCCAGAATATCTCCTTCAGTTTCCCAGTTAAAAATACTGTAATTGAATTTTTATTGATGTGCTTCAGAAAGTGTCCTGACTGTTGGCTTCACGATGAGGTACGTAACATATAAACTCAGGAGAGAAATCCATTCAGAAAGGTGTGCCATCTACCCTAAAAGTTGCATGGACTATCTAATGATTAATATTTTTTAATCTTTTCTTTAAGTTAGTGGAGGAAGCAACAAAAGCATACGATCAGCGAGGTGCGCATGATATTATTTGTCTTGATTTTCAAAAGGATTTTAGGTACCACATGGAAGGTTAGTGATCAAACTAAAAGAAGTTGGAAGTCAGGGTTTTATATTTTGTTTGTCGTGTACAATATTGGCTCAAACACAGTAAGCCAAGCGTTATGTTGAGAAGAAAGTTTTCAGAGAAGGGTAGGTGGCCAGTTGGCCGAGGTCTCCAGGACTGTGACTTTATGTTTGACTTTCTCTTTTACAATTGTAATCTCCACTATTGTTGCCTGGCCATAGTTCATCAATTAATGAATAGACAGATGTTGTTGATTTCCATTTATGTTTAATCAGTTTCTACCTTATTCTTAGTGTCTTAACAATATGCATTTATGTGTACCAGTTCTGTATTTAGTACTTTGTATAATCTGCATTTGTGTTTTAACTTGGAGTTGTTCACAGTGCTCTGTGCCTGCACTCAGTGGTAAGCGCTACGTATACATGTTGTATTGGGAGTTGTGTTGTTCCAAACTTCTCCCATTTCAGGATTATGGAGACCACTCTGCTTCTGCATGATTTTTTTGCATTCTTCTCCAGATCTGTGCCTAAGCACCATCCTGTCTCTAGGCTCTGTAGACTCCTTGGACCTCATAGAATGCTCTTTCTTTCTTTTTTAATACTTTCTCATATACATAATATAGAGAAAATATAAGAATCGTGAAATTATAATAATTATATATTATACTTATTATAAATATTATAATATAATATTATTGAAATTATAATAATAATACATTTTACTTATTCGTAGGCACCTTTCTAAGGACTTAAGGACACCGAACAATAGATAAAACACACATTATAGACAAAACTAAAATGCAAAAATTAAAATCAGACAAAGCAATTGTAGTCAAAGAGAAAAAGCAGTCTTAAACAAGTTTTAAGTTTAGATTTAAAAAGTGAGAATGAGTCAATGTTTCTAAGCTCAGATGGTAATGAGTTTCAAAGCTGGGGAGCAGAGCAACTGAATGGTGATAAGACGGATGAAGGGGACGGTCAAGTGGATGGAGGAAGAGGATCTAAGGGTACAGGAGGGAATGGCAACATGGAGGAGGTCAGATAGATATGGAGGGGCGAGGTTGTGGAAAGCCTTAAAAGTTAACAGAAGAATTTTGAATTCAATGCGGAACATAACTGGAAGCCAATGAAGCTGCTGCAAAACGGGAGTGAGATGGTGAATAGAGGGGGCTCTAGTAATGATGCTGGTGGACAGCTGAATTCTGGACCAGTTGAAGCTTATAAAGAAATTTGTGAGAAAGACCAAAGAAAAAGGAACTGCAATAATCCAGATGAGAAATGACAAGGCTATGAACAAGGATAGCATTGGTGTGGGGAGTGAGGGACGGGGGGGGGGGGGGCGAATACGATTAATGTTACAAAGGTGGAAATAAGCAGACTGGGAGATGTTACTAATGTGTGACTGAAAAGATAAAGTACTGTGAAGGATGACGCCTGTGGGGAAGGGGAGACAGAGGAATTATCAATAACAAATTAAAAGTGATCAGTTTTGGATAATGTTGATTTTGTACCAAAGAGGAGAATCTCAGTTTTGTCACTGTTTAATTAAAAAAAAAATTTGAAGAAAACCAGGATTTAATTTCTGCTATGCAATCAGTAAGCGAGGAGGGTGGAAAGGAAGCAGTAGGTTTGCTGGTGAGGTAGAGCTGGGTGTCATCAGCGTAACAGTGGAAGATATTGTTATATTTACGAAAGATATTGCTGAGGGGAAAGAGGTAAATAATGAAGAGGAGTTTTAAGCTGAATGAACTGAGTGCGGCCTGAGAGATAGATTGTGTCTGTCTGTGTGTAAACACGATAACTTGAAATCACTTTGACCTCGGTCAATGAAATTTTGTATGCCTGCTTTAAATCAAAAATAAGAACCTCCAGAAGTGGTGCATTAAATGAATACTTTCACAAATTTTCAAGTAAACTATGGTTATAATTACAGATAGTTGATTCAAATTTTGTATAGATATTTATAATGATATAAAGCAAACAGATATGAAATTCGAGAAGAATTACTCAACCAGAAGTAGTATTTTATTTAAACAATCATCTGATTTTTTTTGTATCATAAAAATATAAATGTGTACATGATATTAAAAAGCCGCTTTTTGTTCCTGCCTTGTGCCCTGTGTTGGCTGGGATTGGCTCCAGCAGACCCCTGTGACCCTGTAGTTCAGATATAGCGGGATAGATTATGGATGGATGGATGGATATTAAAAACTGTATTCAATATAATGCATATTCTTTCAATAAATATTATTAATTTTATTTTAATATATACATCATCAGTTTATCAATAAAGTGTAAATATTGAACATGCCATGTAAATATGTGCAGCAGAGGGGTGGCTCTAAGGCTACGGATCTGCACTGGCAAAACCTCACACTGTTCCACTCCATCTGAACTTGTGTGGTGCTGAGGTGTCACCCATTGCATGGCTGCACTTGGGTCCTAATCTGGGATCCTGAGTTGGTTTGTCATGTGGTGGGTGCGGCAATGCGCTGTATCAGTGCCTGCTCCTTATCCTCCTCTATATACAGTAAATATAAAGATGTAATGGGAACAATAAGCTGCTACGTTCCCATCGTGTTCCTGGTAATACATCCATCCATCCATTTCCAACCCGCTGAATCCAAACACAGGGTCACGGGGGTCTGCTGAAGCCAATCCCAGGGCACAAGGCAGGAACCAATCCCGGACAGGGTGCCAACCCACCGCAGGACACACACAAACACACCCACACACCAAGCGCACACTAGGGCCAATTTAGAATCACCAATCCACCTAACCTGCATGTCTTTGGACTGTGGGAGGAAACTGGAGCAGCCAGAGGAAACCCACACAGACACGGGGAGAACATGCAAACTCCACGCAGGAAGGACCCATGAAGCGAACCCAGGTCTCCTAACTGTGAGGCAGCAGCGCTACCACTGCGCCACCGTGCCGCCTGGTAATACATTTAATTTTATATACAGTACAGGCCAAAAGTTTGGACACACCTCCTCATTCAATGTGTTTTCTTTATTTTCATGACTGAAGGCATCAAAACTATGAATGAACACATGTGGAGTTATGTACTTAACAAAAAAAGGTGAAATAACTGAAAACAGGTTTTATATTCTAGTTTCTTCAAAATAGCCACCCTTTGCTCTGATTACTGCTTTGCATACTCTTGGCATTCTCTCGATGAGCTTCAACAGGTAGTCACCTGAAATGGTTTTCACTTCACAGGTGTGCCTTATCAGGGTTATTTAGTGGAATTTTTTGCTTTATCAATTGGGTTTGGACCAGCAGTTGTGTTGTGCGGAAGTCAGGTTAGTTGGACGATCATTTATTTTTCAACAGGACAATGACCCCAAACACACCTCCAGGCTGTGTAAGGGCTATTTGACCAAGAAGGAGAGTGATGGAGTGCTGTAAATGGTCATGAAAATAAAGAAAACACATTGAATGATGAGGTGTGTCCAAACTTTTGGCCTGTACTGTATATATATATTTTTTTAAAATATAAATAATATTAAATAATACTAACAAATTTTCTATGTTTTTAGGTGACTATAACTCTTTTTACTTTGCATGTAATCGAGGTAATGCATATGTAATCATGAAAAAATTCCACCACCTTTTTCGACCACCCTAAGTGTGAAAATATCATTTTAATATAAAGTTTGATTCTAAATAGAGATAAATGATTGTGTATCGATATTACCAATTAGTTATGATGAGAAACAAAGACATATGATATTAGAGAAGTGGTTCTGATGACCTTTTCCTCCATCTCAGTAGACAAGAAAGTTGAGGGGATCGCACTCCCGATTTTATTTTGTTTTGCCTCTGACACGCATTGTCAATGATAGGGCCTTCTATAGTCGTGTCCAATCAATTCAACTGACCACAAGTGGTCACCAAACAAGGTGTAGAAACATCTCAGAATGAGATGCCCTTGAACCACATTTAAGGAGTCCTAGCAAAAGGTCAGAATACTTGAGTCCGTTGTTTTCATTTTAATACGTTTGGAAAACTAAACTTGAAATTCCATTTTTGCTGGTCACTCTAGGATATTGAGTATTGCTTGATGGGGGAAATGCGAATTTAAATGATTTAAGCATAAGGCTGCGACATATCAAAATGTGCAAAGAGGCCTGAATACTTCCTGAAGGCGCTCTGTATATTGTTTTATTGTACATAACCGAATGACGAGCTATCAAAACTCTGATTGTTAAAAAGGCAGTAATTTATGGCAGAGGATTCATGTTGTACAACACATTTTTCTATTAGTGCACTATGTCTTATTCTGTAGTTTACACTTTGGCTGCCAGTGAACAGAGGCTTTGGATTAGTACACCATAAATCAAAGTGGGAGAATTAAATTGGATACAATTTATCAACATGTTAAATGGGAAATCCCGCTTTTTTTTTTTACAACCCAGAGACTGTGTTTGACAATCGTTACGGGTCTCATTAGCAGCAAGACACCTTTGCTCCTCTCATTTTGGTAGCAGTAGATAAACATATGCACAACATTTCACAAATGCACAATTAAAATGTAATTAAACGGTCGGTATGACGAATTAACAAAATGGCTAATCTCTGTGTAATACTGGAGTCAGAGGGGCATTGCCCGTGTTAAATTTCAGGCAGGGTTCTTCCCCTGGCTAGGGTTCAAATTATTATTCAATGCCAAGTTTTGTTGATTTTTGAGTCTTTTATTTATGTTAATGTTGTTGACTATTTAGTGTCTTTGTGTTATATTTTGGCCCGGGTTCATACAGTATCTTTGTGTTATGTATTTATGATCATTGTTTTATATTAATTTTACTTTCTTTTATTTTGTGCTTTGTTCTCTATGCCTGTGCTATGTTGAATGTGTTTTTGGGTGGTCCCCCCTCCACCCATCAAGGGGTGGGGCAACCTGCTCATTACCGCAAGGAACTGCCCTAATCCTTCTAACGGCGGGAGCAAACCCACCCCTTGCGGTTCATTCAAATACTCTTGGGAGTTGCTGAGTTATTAGATTACTAACGCGCTTATTGTGATGCATTGGATTTTCCCCCCCATTTGCTCTGTCTTGTTTTGGCACTTTGTTCACCTTGGATTGTCTTTGTCAGCAACTCTTTTATGCCTTTTGTGCACTTTGGGGCTTTACAGTGTAAAAGAGTTCTTCTTCTTCTTCTTCTACCTCTTCATCTTTTCCCACTTCTATGTGAGGTTCCTGAACAACCTTCTCCATACATCTCGGTCCTACACCCCCCCTCCCTCTTTTGTCAGACCCTTTTCCTTCACATCTTCTTTGACTTAATCCATCCACCTCTGCTTTGGCCTTCCTCCCTTTTCTTCACCTGGACTTCCATTCCCATCAACCTTTTCCTCACATGTTCATTGTCTCTCCTCATCACATGTTCATACTTCTTCAACCTACTTTCCTGTACTTTATTAGATATCTCTCTTACTTTTGTTGTACCTAAGATTTACAGTGTAAAAGAGAATTTTGTGAAAATGTTTTTTATTTTATAAAGATTCTGCATTTGCCCTTATATCCAGCTGGGGTTGTGATGGTAACCAGTGGGAATTATTAGAAGTGTTCTTCAAACTGTTGGGACCTAAATGCTTCAGAACTCTGAATTCACAAACTATTTTTTTATGTATATTGTGTTACATTCTTTGTGTTTTGTCAGTGGTCACCTGCCCATCACTGCAAGGGACTTCCCTCAGCCCTAAAAAGGTGGCAGCAACCCACAGTCCCTTGTGGTTCATTTGAATGCTCTTGGAAGTTGGTGAGTTGGTGATAGTTGTGATTTTTCTGTACTTGTGGTTTCCTTTGTCATTTTCATAAAGCATTTGACTCAGTTGATCGAGCTGCCCTTTGGGACATCCTGAGACTTTGTGGGATCCCCTCAAGGTTGCTGGATATCATGGCCGGCCTGTACACTGGTACTGTGAGTGCTGTGCAGAGTGGAGGCAGAGACGCTACGTTTTTCCTACTTGATTCTGGGGTTCATCAGGGGTCTGTTTTTGGTCCTACTCTGTTCAATGCTTGCATGAACTGGGTGTTTGGCAGGGTCTTGGGGTCCAGCGACTGTGGGGCATCTGTTGGTGAAGAAATATTCACTTTGCTGACAATGCTGTGATCTTCACAGAGCCAATGGGGGCTCTCGAGAGACTGAGTGAGGAGTCTGGGTGTCTGGGCTTGCGAGTGTCCTGATGAAAAACCAACATCCAGGCCTTTAATGACCTCTTGGGCACAGCCATCAGCAGTGTGTCTGTCTGCGGAGAGAGTGTTGACCTCATTAAGAGGTTTACTTACCTCAGCAGTGACATTCATGTCTCTGGTGACTCTTCCTATGAAGTCAGTTGACGGATCGTTAGAGCATGGGGGGTCATGAGGTCGTTGGAAAGGGGTGTGGGGCACTCCAGATATCTTTGGTCCAAGGTCCGAGACTTTCCTGTTCAGGAAGTCCTCTTCTGAGACAAGAGAAACTGTATGACGGATGACCATCTCAGCAGTACTCCATTAATATGGCATATATGAAAGCCCACTTGGATTTTGCTAAAAGGCATTTAAAGGACTCTGGGAACATGAAGATAAAGATTCTGTGCTTGACAAGACAAAAGTTAAACTCATTGGGCAGTCTTGAGTGTCTGGGCTTGTGAGTGTCCTGATAAAAACCAAGATCCAGGCCTTTAATGACCTCTTAGGCACAACCATCAGCAGTGTGTCAGTCTGCAGAGAGAGAGATAGCCTTGTCGAGAGGTTTGCTTCTTCCTATGAAGTCAGTAGATGAATTGGAAGACCATGGAGGGTCATGAGGTCACTGAAAAGGGCTGTGTGGTGCTCCCGATATCATTAGAGTCCCAGTGCTTCCTGTCTTGCTATATGGTCGTAAGGCATGGATACTATCCAGTGACCCGAGACAAAGACTGGACTCCTTCAGTACTGTGTCTCTTCAGAGAATCCTTGGGTACTGCTGGTTTGACTTTGTGTTGTTCACAGAATCACAAATGAGTCACATTACCTGGACTGTGAGAGAGCATCAGTTACGGCACTATGGCCATGTGGAGCGATTCCCTGAGGGTGATCCCGCTCACAGGATCCTCAATGTTGAGGACCTGAGTGGCTGGACCAGGCCAAGGGGACGCCCACGTAACACCTGGCTGTGGCAGATAGAGAGTCATTTCTGAAGGGTGGGACTGGACCATGTGTCTACCTGGGGGAATCCCAAGCTGTTTCGTCTTGTGGTGGGTGTAGCAACGTGCTGTACCAGTGAATGCTCCCCAACCTGACCTGACCAGTGGTTTTCTACATTTTTTGTCTTTTTCTACTTCAACATTCAATTACTGTTTTTATTTGTTTGCTACAAATTACACCTTATTGTTTAGGCATCACTTTTTGCCATTTGTTCTCCACAGAGCTTTTCTTTTTGTCTCTGGGCATTTTTGGAAGAATAATGTTTATTTTATAAAGATCCTGCGTTTGCTGTTGTTACTAGCCAAGTTTTGATGGTTTCCCCCTCTAGCTGGTATTTTTGGGATTTTTTTAAGACTTGTGTGCCTGGGAACTCTCAAGTTTCTTAACAAATCCCTAGAGCTGGATTTTATTTTATTTGATTTTTACATCAGGTTATTCTGAGTCACAACTGTTGCTATTTTGATATCTGATACTTTTCATATTAGATTTATTCTCCTCACAGTTTTGAACCTCAGGTGGTATTTCTTTGGAGCTCTTCTCATTTACTTACATCATTTAAGTGTAGTTTACAATTATACAATGTTAATATATGCTGGAGCTTTGTCATTTTGTCCAGTTACTAGGGGGTAACCCCCAGGTTTGGTTTACCAGATATACAATTTAAAAAGATTGTTATTTTCATGCAAATTGTTACATATGCATTATTTTCACTTTTACTTTAAAACTTTCATAATAACAATACTGTACTTGCCTTTTATTTCTAGCCCCGGGTGTAGTTAAATCTCTTTCTTGCAGGATGTATAACACTGCTCGCGTTGTGAAGGAGGGGCGGCTGAATGCACAATAAGGAGAAGCCGTCGGATCATCTGCTGGCTTGTTGCTTATGCTGCCTGCGAGCTGCGTATTCTGCTTGTCGCTCTGTGCGTCGATCATTTAAAAGCCTGTACAGCAGCTGTCCTTTTGCTACTTCGCGTCTCTCCGGGAGAGGGACTAAACCTCCATTGGGCCACGAGAGGGCAGCTGCCCTGGTTTGTATAAAGGGCCACGGGAACGGAGCTTAGAAACTCAACCCTATTGGGGCTTGTGCGAACCCCAGGGGGGCCACCACAGGATTGTGGAGCCCTGGGCGTCAGCAAGGAAGTGCTGACAGAAGGAATTCCAGGGACACCCAGAGTGCTTCCGGGTGCTCATGCGGCACTTCCGCCACACCAGGAAGTGCTGCCAGAAGGTCATCAAGGAGCACCTGGAATATATCTGGGTAATTATACAAGAGGCCACCTTTCTCCAGTAAGAAACCGGAGTCGGGAAGAGGAAGATGAAGCCCGGGAGGAGAGGAGTAAAGGCGGCAGGAATACGAAGAGTGAAGGAAAGAAGGGACTGAGTTTGGGCTGAGTAAAGCATTGTTGGTGTTAAAGTCAAGTCAAGTCAAGTTGGGGAGCATGCACTGGTACAGCTCATTGCCACACCCACTGCACAGTGAAACAACTTGGGATCCCAGTTGGCAACCCCCCAGGCAGACACGCAGTCCAGTCCCACCCTCCGGAAATGACCCTGTATCTGCCGCAACCAGGTGTTACGTGGGTGACCCCTTGGCCTGGTCCAACCACTTGGGTCACCAACAATGAAGATCTTACGAGCCGGATCACCCTCGGGAAAATGCGCCACGTGGCTGTAGTGCCGTAACTGATGCTCCCTCACAATGTAGGTAATGTGCCTCATTCGGGACTCCATGAGCAATCGCTCATTCGACACAAAGTCAAACCAACGGTAACCAAGGATTTTCCAGAGAGACACGTTACCAAAGGAGTCCAGTCTTTGCCTCAGGTCACTGGATAGCGTCCATGTCTCGAAACCATATAGCAAGACAGGAAGCACCAGGACTCTAAAGACTTGGACCTTCATCCTTTTGCATAAATATCGGGAGCGCCACACACCACTTTCCAGCGACTTCATGACCCCCCATGCTCTCCCAATCCGTCTACTGACTTCACAGGAAGAGTCACCGGAGACATGAATGTCACTGCCAAGGTAAGTAAACCCCTCAACAAGGTCGACACTCTCTCCATAGACAGACACACTGCTGATGGCCGTGCCCAAGAGGTTATTAAAGGTCTAGATGTTGGTTTTTATCAGGACACTCGCAAGCCCAAACACTCAGACTCCTTGCTCAGCCTCTCGAGTGCCCCAATAAGAGCCTCCACTGACTCCGCGAAGATCACAGCATCATCAGCAAAGTAATGAGCTGTGAATCGTTCTTCACCAACAGATGCCCCACAGCCTCTGGACCCCACGGCCTTGCCCAACACCCAGTCCATACAAGCATTGAAGTGTTAAAGGACTTATTGTAAATAAACGTGTGTTTTGGACATTCAGTATCCGTCTGTCTGTGTCCGGGGGCTGACTTACCACAGGCGGTAACCTTGGTTTCACTTTTCCGACCGTCATTGGCCTAACTACATATGCATGTGGGACATTCCAATATGAATCGTGGTCCTCAAACCCAGTTTGATTGTAATTGATCAGGGTGCGTTGACATCTGCTGAATGTTTGTCTCGCACTTCAATGAGTGATGGAAAAACATCTATTGCCTGCTGTTTCCAGTTCATTTATTCATTCTCTGAAAAGATGTGATATATACAGCCGGCGCGAGATTGATGACTAGAACGCCTCCTGTAATGAGTAATAAGTGGTCAAAAATCTGTTGACAAGGCATCACTTATTGGAAAAAAGTTGTAAATTATTCTGTCCTGCAGGCTGATTAAATAAAGCTTTTATAGTAAACTTGCTCCGTGCTGCAATCGGCAACTTGCAAGGTCTCCAGGTTGCCACCTGAAACGAATCCACAAACCCCATTAGATCATCTCTAAATTAAAAAAAAAAAAAAATGAAAAAGGAAAAGACCTGCCATTTTGACACAGTCGTTAGGGCGAATTTATAGCCGGCGTGAATGATATTTCAGACTCATTGCGTGATACAACTAAAGGGAATTTACAGTGGCCTTTTCCCAACTTTGATTTCACTTCATTGGGATGAGATAATTAAGGCTTTTCCTTCAGAGGATTGTATTTCCATCTAACATTACAAAAAAAGAAGAAGAAGAACTTTGAAGTGATTCAGCTTGCACTTGCTGTAAGGAGTTTGGTAGACAATTTTTCTTCTCAAACTGACACAATGACAGCAACATAACTTATCATCTGTGTGGGAGTGCACAGAAAAGCTTGCAGTTTCAGTTTATATTTTGCCATTGATCAAATGCTGAAATAAACAGCCTAAGTTCAATTTCACTTTAGGATAGTTTTATATTTTTTTGGTTCGTCTTCAAAGAAATAAATTGTTTTATGCAAAAGTTTTGGAACCCTAGTTAGACCGTACATTTCTCTGAATCTCTTAATGAAATGTGCTTAACACACATGCTGTATATATATTTTTATGTCTCCTTCAATGGAGAACACCGTCAGCAGAACTTTAAAGTACAGATCTGCAGTACAGCTCCATCCGGGAAAATATTTTATAGTTAAAGCAACCAAATGACTTGCAAAAGGCCACCCAGTGAGGCAGCTGCAGGGACTGAACTGACAACCCTGGAGTGTGCAGTCCAACTCCTTAAACACCCCGCGATCTGCTCATTTAACACAAACAGTACAGGGTTCAAAGGTCAGCATGGCACAGCTCATTGCACAGTACAGTCAGAGTCCTACTGCATCTGCTCCACAGACTCGTGGTAGAAGGTATATTACAGAATACGACTGTCATAGAAGAATATCGTCAGTAAGTTGGTCACAGAAATTTTAGTAATTGGCAAAAATTATTATAATGAGGTTATTAGAATTAAACTTGATGCATTAGGATTAAAAGTCAAGACGCAGGTAAAGAATTTAGGGGTAACCATTGACTCAGACCTGAATTTTAAATCACATATTAATCAGACCACTAGGACAGCATTTTTTCACTTAAGAAATATAGCAAAGGTTAGACCTCTTATAATATTGCAAGATGCTGAGAAATTAATTTACGCTTTTGTTTTCAGTCGACTAGATTACTGTAATGCACTCCTCTCAGGACCACCCAAAAAAAGACATCAATCGATTACAGAATGCAGCTGCTAGAATCTTAACTAGGAAAAGAAAATCCGAGCACATCTCTGCAGTTTTGATGCCACTACATTGGTTACCTGTGTCATTTAGAATTGACTTTAAAATACTGCTGATGGTTTACAAAGCTTTAAATCATCTTATATTTCAGAATGTCTTTCACCTTACACTCCAAATCATAACCTTTGATCCTCAAATGAGTGTCTGCTTAGAATTCCAAGAGCAAAACTTAAAAGAAGTGGTGAGGCGGCCTTCTGCCGTTATGCACCTAAAATCTAGAATAGCTGACCGATAGAAATTCAACAGGATGATACGGTGGAGCACTTTAAAAAAACTGCAGAAAACACATTATTTTAACATGGCTTTCTTAAAGCTTTATTTTAGTTTAATCCTGATATTCTGTATATGCATTTAATTATCAAAGCACTTTGAGCTCCATCATTTGTATGAAAATGTGCTATAGAAATAAATGTTGTTGTTGTCACGTTTACTGGAAAAGAAAATAATCGATACGCTGGTTAGGTTAGTGGATAAGGATATCATTAATAAGCTGGTTTAACTTCCTGGACAAGAATATCATGAAATAGCTTGTCTAATTTATTGGCTAAGGATATCGTAAATAAGCTGGTTACGTTTGTCTCATTCAAAAGAATATCCAAGCACATTTCACCATTCCTGGAGTCATTACATTGTTTACCAGGGTCCTTTACTATGAATGGTATATAAACTGCTATATTTTGGAGTGCCTTTCATAATAGTAACCTTAAATTTTCTAATAATGGTCTGCTTATTATTCCAAGAGCCAAGCATGAAAGAAGTGGTGAGGTGTCTTTTGCTGCAAGGCACCATAAATCTGAAATACTTTACCAGCAAGGCTGACTCAGGGGTCACTTTTTCATGGCTACATTTTAGTTGTACTCCTAATGGTCCAGTGTTTCCAAACTTTGTTTTCACTGGTGGCACACTTTTAGTAGCCAAACATCTCAAAGCAGACCACTATTCTACTAACTACGAAAACATTCCATCTTATACACATCCTCAAGTGTCCAAAGGGGCAGAGACTACTGGAGACCGCAGTAAAAGAGCAGCACTGAGATCAGCGTTGTTCGCAGACATGGCACTTAGTGAGCACTGCTGTTTCATTTCTTTGCTCACTATGCTTTTGTAGAGTATACATGCATAGATTGGTCATATTTTTCAGAAAAATGCAATCTTTACTATTCTCTACTTTTCTTTTCTTTCTGTTCTGGTTTTTCTTTGCTAGCATTTTGTGTCACCACCACCTGCTTGGGGGACTGTGCAGCCACCGGTGATGTTCAAATGAAGAAGGGTACCTCAGTTGTCCACAAGACAAACTATATTGAATCCTCCAGGATGAAGCCTGGATACAATTAAGAGCGACTTAAGTAAATTTAATATTAATTGGAATACCTAGTAGGCGTAGGGTGGTCTTTTGACCTTGGAACCCCTGCAGATTTTGTTTTTTACTCCAGCTTAACACTAGTATCATAAATTTACACCGGCTGTTATAGATTCAGATCAAATGTATGCTTTTATTATATAACTAAGGGGTTCTCCCCCTGCTCGATTTGCTTGCAAACCCCCTCAGCCTGCTCTACGCACCAGCCACTTTGCGTCTCTTCCTCTCGTGTTGTGAAGAGGGGGGCTGAATGCACCCCAAGGAGATGCAGTCGCTCTTCTGAAACCCCCTCTTAAACAGTGATTCAATGGGAAACAAATACAGTTTTATTTTTCCTCCTCTTTGCTTGATCAGCTGCTGGGTTGCTGCTGCTGCTGCTGCTTCCTTGTCGCATCATCTGCATCTTGCACAGTGCTATGAACATTTAAAAGCCTGTACAGTAGCTGTCCTACTCTTTGTCTTTTATTTCCAGCCCCGGGAGTGGTTAGTCTCATCTTGCAGGACGTGAGCTATTGATATAAAAACAGAACAAGAATCTGAAAACCTAATAACATTACATTAAAGTTTGATAAATTCTGAAAAGAATAATACCAAACATATATATGAAGGTTTTAAAATAAGCCAGAGTTAAAGCGTGACAAAAAACGTGACATTAAAAATGTCACTTCCGTTGCACTTTTAGGCTTAGGATTTTATAGATTTTATAGAGTAGATGATATAGTCGCACTTAGGAAAGCTGAAAATGGTGGTGGAATTTTTTCATGATTACATATGCGTTAACTCGATTATGTGCAAAGTAAAAAGAGTTATAGTCACCTACAAAGCGTGACAAAAAACTTGGCACAATAATGTCACATAAAACCGTTGCACAAAATCGTTGCACTTTTAGGCTTAGGATTTTATATATAGAGAGAGTAGATAGTAATAAATGTAGCAGCTCAGTACTCAAAATGGTAATTGGAGGACCCAGGAGTCGAACCGGCGACCTCTTGATTAGGAGACAGCGGTTGTTACCATGGCACCAACCAAACAGACTTATCTACCTTGTTCCCTAAGCCAACTTCTTTTTCCTCGATTATATTCTTGAATAAAAGCGCACTTGTTTTGTTATACATGTACCTTTTGTGAAAGTGTCTTCACACATTAGACACATCATATCTACATTTTGTCAATTATTACTAAAACATGAAAAACATTTAATGCCTCACATTTCGTCCTACATTTACATAAATCTTTGTAGACACGGAACACACATGAAATGTATGTATTCCAAATGACGATATATTATTTACCCTCTACAATTCCAGGCACCTCACACCCACATAAACAGATTTTAGCTCTGTGAATCTTCTCTGCGACTTGAGCTGCGGCAGTGGAGGGGATGATGGGATAGCAGGATGCTTGCTGCTTGTGCTGATCGACACACATTTACAAAACAAAAGACCAGAGGTGGGTAGTAACGAGTTACATTTACTTACTCCGTTACATTTACTTCAGTAACTTTAAAAAAAAATGTACTTCTAAGAGTAGTTTTACTGCACCATACTTTTTACTTTTTACTTGAGTACATTTGTGAAGAAGAAACTCTACTCTTACTCCACTACATTGGGCAACATTCGACTCATTACTTTTTTCCATTTATACATTAAACTATATTTTTATAAGAGGGAAGTTGCCAGTAGATCTACTGCATGACTGTTTCACCAATCAGACATAGTCATGCAGTCACATGACCACACACAAACTTCATGCGTCTTGCAGCCTGTGAGAGACTTTTTAGTCATGCGGGGCTCCTGTTCACTGCTAAACGGTTACAACTTCACTGCAAGAACCAGATTGTTGTTCCTAAGCCTGCCTTTCATGTCTTTTAACCTCATGTCTTTTCTCCTTTTCTTTGATTCCCCTTTCTTTTTTGTGCTGACCCGTATATATACACTCCCATCTCTGTGGGCCTTAATCACATGCCGCAGGAAGCCAATAAATCAATTGAGAATGATCGGACCCGCATGTGTAGGTGCGACTCACTCCAACTTCCTCATTAACTCCCCGCGGTCGTGGAATTGTGCCCACAGAGAGTGACACGGCTTTACGGTTTTGAAACTGGCATTTTTTTGAAAGTTGAAATGGTAGATACATGCATTTTATTATTAGCAATTGTTAGTGGTTTTAGTGTTGCTCAATGGATACTCTGCATATATTTTTAAAACTCTTCAGAAAATGAGGATACAACAAACAGTCAGTCAGTCAGTCATTGCCCAACCCACTATATCCTAACACAGGGTCACAGGGGTCTGCTGGAGCCAATCCCAGCCAACATCGGGCGCAAGGCAGAGAACAAATCCCGGGCAGGGCACCAGCCCACCGCAACACACACCAGGGACAATTTAGGATTGCCTGCATGTCTTTGGACTGTGGGAGGAAACCAGAGCACCCGGAGAAGACCCACGCAGACACTGGGAGAATATGCAAATTCCATGTGGGGATGACCTGAGAAGCGAACTCAGGTCTCTTTACTACGAGGCAGCAATGATATCACTGCACCACTGTGCTGCCCAACAACAAAAGTTTTTCAAAAGTAAAAATATTTTGGATCTGTGACAGCGAGGAAGTGAAAATGAGAGGTGGGGCTTTGCAGGCTGCCTTTGTCGGGACGAATAAAACAGACCTCACCTGTTATGACGTCCTGTTTCATGAAGAAAATCCATCGATCTTGGCGTGTCGTTCCCAAGCATTCACCATCTTGACGTGGATCGGCTCAAAGAGTCGAAGAGCAAGGTGATACGGTGACCTCAGACTCCTTGAATTGGCATGAGGGGTGGGCACGGAGTTAAGGAACAAGATTGGGTGAGTAGGACAGGAGTGGAGTGCAGGAACACTCTGAGAAGGAGAGGTTGGACTGGAGAGTTGAGTTCAGCTGCTGTGTAACTAAGGGTCCTTCGGAAAGGCCCAATCCCTTCGCTGCAGCATTTGTCTATTACTACATCAATACAGGACTACTTTCGTGCAACCAATGCAGAACATTATCATTTATGTTTGTTTAAAAACTATGTAAGTTATTTTTAAGGCAATTTTGAAAATTGTAATGGATTTTTTTTTAAGATTATCAAAGTCTGTTGGGAGTGCTGCGCCCCTCAAAAAACACAGTCTGGTAACCGTCCGGGAGCTGAAGACCCCAGTTTGAAAACCACTGCTTTAGATTACTAAGACTTTTCCTTTTGAGTGAGAACGGGGTTGTAGGTTACATAGAACATAAGAAATTTGACAAACGAGGAGAGACTGTTCAGTCCATCATGCCCGTTTCTTTAGCTAATAGCTAAGCTGTCCCAATATCTCATCCAGATGTTCCTTAAAGGTGGTCAAGTTTTCTGTTTCATCTTAATGTCTCTGTAGTTTGTTCCAGAGTCCCACAAGTCTTTGTCTAAAGAAGTGCTTCTTGGCTTCAGTTTAAATTGTACCTCCACTGATGTCCTTGAGGATGAGATTCACCCTTAAGAAGAAAGAATGTTTCTTGGTCTACTTTAGATGTCTTTTGTGGATTTTGAACACCTGGATGAGGTCCTCATGCAGACTCCTCTTTTTGAGACTAAACAGGTTTAATAATCTGAGTCTGTCATAGTAGGACATGTCCTGAAGTCCCACGATACACATGCAGAGCTTCAAGTGCTGTCACGTCTCTTCTTGTAGTGTGGTGACCAGAACTGCACACAGTACTCAGATGTGGCCTCACCAGTACATTATATAATTTGAGCATAATGTCCCTTGACTTATATTTAACAGATTTTATGATATAACCTAACATTTTATTTGTCTTTTTAATTGCTTCTGTGCATTGCTTAGTCCATGAAAATATTGCATCAACATAAACCCCTAAATCTTTTTCAGAGGTTACTTCCTATAGTTCAGCATCTCCCATCTTGCATTTATACTTGATGTTCCTTTTGCCTGTGTGAAGCACTTTGCCCTTTTCTAAATTGAACTTCATTTTCCAGGCGTTTGCCCAGTTGTGAAGCTCATCCAGGTCTTTTTGCTGCTCCTTCAACATCTGCCACCATTCAATTTTATTGTCATCTGCGCATTCGAGAAGTCTACTAACTACACCAGAGTCAATGTCATTAATATAACTCAGGAAAAGAAAAATGTTTCCGTCCAAGATTTCAGAGCCTCACCCTGAACCTCACCCTAACCTGTTCTGAAAATGAATGAATGGCGGAATAATGGAGTTCCCAGCTTTTTCTGGACTTGATAATGTTATATATGAACAGATCTTATGGTACTGAGATTTTATTTTTTTGGTTTCTTTCCTGATTTCTTGTTTTAAATCTGATGCAGTTTTATTTTTAGGCTGCAGGATTTCTCTGCTCAATTTCTATCTCTTTTGTACCTATTCTCTTCTGTTGCTTTGGTTTTAAATCCTCTCCCACTCGGCACTGACACACTGAAACTGATTTATGCTGCAGCATTTTATTTTTTCCTAAAGCTGAAACATGATACCACGGATATTTACAAAGAGCACACGGAGCCTGTAAGGTGCCTGGATTGTGTTAATTTCAACTGCCTTCATATTATCACTGTTAGAAAAAGGGGAATCAAAAGAGTAAAAAGACATTTCCGTTCATGCCTATTATGTTTTATTTGACCTTTGAAGGTCTGACAAATAGAGGCAAGCACAGCCTCGGAGGTAAATGCCAAATGGAAATTAGAAACAAATACATGTTTTTACTATTATTTTTAACATGGGGAATAAATAAAAAAAAAAAATAGCATTTCAAAAAACTTTACAAAATAAAATGTACACATTCAGTGAATTCAGAAAGTATGCAGACCCCTTCACTTATTGCACATTTTATTGTGTTGTAGATTTAATTGTAAATGGTTACATTTGTCATTTTTGCCCATTAATTTATGGTACACTTGATAATCTATAATGACAAAGTGAAAAAAAAGTTTATAGTAAGGTTTTCAGATTTATTAAAAATAAAACACTGAAATCTCTCCTTCATAGAAGATTTCAGACCCTTTGGTGTGGCACACTATATTAAGGTCAGCTGTCTCCTGTTTGCTTTAATTATTGTTGAGATGTTTCTAGAATTTCATTTGTTTATTTGTTTATACAGATTTCTGTTTTATCTTTTATTGAATGTATTAAAAACATGTCACATTCCAAATAATCAAGTCAAACTTAACAAAAATAAAAAAAAATCAACTCCCACCCATAAGAAGGAGAAGAAGGCCAACAGTAAAACTGTTAAAAGTACTAATGAGAGAAAGGAGTGTTTTCCCCTAATATAAATACTTATTTTAAAATGTTATTGATCAGATCCTGCCAGGTTTTAAAAATGTTTTGTACAGATCCTCTAAGTGAGAATTTGATTTTTTCCAATTTCAAACAGTATATAACATCACTTACCCACTGACTTAAAAGAGGAGAGTTAGGATTCTTCCAGTTGAGCAAAATAAGTCTACATGTTAATAGTGAAGTAAAGACGATTACAGTTTGTTTGTCCTTCTCCACTTTAATCCGCTCTCTGAGCCCACCAAACACAGCTGTTAGTGGATTAGGAGGGCTTGTGACCCCAAGGCTGTCTGATAGACATGTAAAGACTTTGGTCCAGAATGATGTTAATTTGGTGCAGGCCCAAAACATGTGGCCCAATGAGGCTGGAGCTCGATTGCAACGTTCGCAGGTTGGCCCTCGCCCTGGAAACATTTTAGACAATTTTAAACAAGACAGTTGCGCTCGATAGAAAATTTTAAGTTGAATAATTGAATGCTTTACGCATATGGAGCTCGAGTGAATTCTGTGCATGGCTGCCTTCCACTCATTTTCTAAGATGCTGAGTGAGAGATCCTTTTCCCACTGTACTCTGGGATCTTTGAAAGGATGGGATTTTAAAATGGTTTTATATGTTACGGAAATGCTGTCTGTGTCCTCAAGACTGATCAATATCTCTTCTGGAATAGAAATAGGTGGGAGGTGAAGAAAACTGGGCAGATTTCGTTTAGCCAAGTTTCTAATTTGGAAATAATGGAAAAATTGTGTTGATGGGAGACTAAATTTGGAGTGTAATTGTTCAAAGATGGCAAAAATATTATCTATATACAAATCTCTAAATGGTTTAATCCCATACTCTTTCCAAACATTAAAAACCGTGTACGTTTGAGAGGGTGGAAAAAGGTGGTTATCATGTAGAGGTGCCACAGATAAAAGCTTTTCTAACTTGAAGTACTTCCTACATTGGTTCCATATTCTGAGTTAATGAAAGACAATTGGGCTGTTAGTATATTGACGATACCTTGTATTCATTGGTGTACAAAGCAAGGAATATAAAGAATTACTGCAGGATTTCATTTCTATTGTAGACCAAGCCTGTGTGAAGTAAGCTAACTTTAGCCTGCTAAAGTAAGATGGAGGGTAGACCATCCATGCACGTCTTGTTTGTCCATGCAAACAGCAAAATTTTGTTGAAAAAGACCTTTATATTTACTTGTGATGTTTACCCCTAGGTATTTAAACTGATCTGCAATGATAAAAGGGAAGGTGTTCAATCTAATGTAGTTTGCTCGGGAAATCACTGGAAAAAGCACACTTTTGTTCAAATTAATTCTGAGTCCAGCTATCTTTTGAAATTTTACTAGCACAGTAAGGGCTGCAGAGTCAGAATGTTGCGGGTCTGATATATATAGTACCATATCATCTGCATATAGTGATATTTTCTGTTCAAGTAAGGAAACCCAACAATGTCAGCCTTAAAATGGTGGAGTGAATGAAAAGGCAGGAGTCACCAGCAGGAAGACATGAAGGAAGGCGGGCAATAACAGCGGTGGAGTAAAGAAGAAGGGAGCAGTGAGCATGACAAACAGCTGAGGAAAGTAAGGAAGCGAGTGATGAGGCACATGAGTGCGGGATGTCGTTAATGTATATAGGCAAGGAGCCAACCACGTGGTAGGTGCGCAGACAGCGGCTGTGCGGAAAAAGGAAGGGGGACCGGGGGGGCAGGCCTTGTGCGTCTCTGCCATGAAATAAATCATCTGTTAATGGGAATAAGGAATGAAACCGGCAAAAGGAGAGGTCACTTCCGAAAGTTTCTTATGGCATAATGGTGAGAACCGCCAAAACGTTATTTTCGAAAGTTCGTTATGGGGCACGGCACGAAATGAAACATACTTAACGTGTGTAAGTGCAGTGTAAAGGATGAGCCTGGGAAATTTGGGCTTCCTACGTATATTGGAAGTCGCAGAAATAGTGAGGAGGGGTTTCTCCATCTGTATATACAGTTTAGGGGTACACCTGTTTCCCCCTCTTGGGTGTTACAATACGACATGAAACATACCTAACTTTTGTAAGTACACTGCAATGAATAAGCACGAAATTTCAGCTTCCCACATATATGGAAAGTGGGAGAATTAGTTAGGAGTCACTGAGGGTTTTGCCTTTTGTATATAGAGATTAATTACAATAAAAGAGAAAAGCTACAACAACAACAACAAAATTTATTTTTATAGCACATTTTCATACAAATGATGTAGCTCAAAGTGATTTACATGATGAAGAAAGAGAAAAAAGACAAAATAAATAAGAATTAAAATAAGGGAAAACTAATTAACATAGAATAAAAGTAAGGTCTGATGGCCAGGGATGACAGAAAAAACAAAAAAAAAAAACTCCAGATGGCTGGAGAAAAAAAATAAAATCTGCAGGGGTTCCTAGGCCACAAGACCACCGAGCCCCCTCTAGGCATTCTACCTAACATCAATGATCTCAATCAGTCCTCGTTGTATTCAGGGTTCTCATGGAAGAACTTGATGATGACGGTCGTGTGGACTTCTGGTCTTTAATCCATCAATGTAGGGACATCACGGTGCTTTGATCAGGTGGTGGTGGCGCAAGTCACCACCCCAGATAACCAGAAAAAGAACAGAGGAAAAAGTAGTGGTTAGTACGGATTTTGAATATGAACACCATGAAAAATAATGATAATTAATTGAATATACAGAGCATCATTATTAAACTAAGATGAAGCTATGAGAAGGCCATGTTAAAGTAATGTGTTTTCAGCAGTTTTTTAAACTGCTCCACTGTTTAAGCCTGGTGAATTCCTATTGGCAAGCTATTCCAGAATTTAGGTGCATAACAGCAGAACGCTGCCCGCCTCACCACTTCTTTTAAGTTTAGCTCTTGGAATTCTAAGCAGACACTCATTTGAAGATCTAAGGTTACGATTTGGAGTGTAAGGTGTAAGACATTCCGAAATATAAGATGGAGCAGATTATTTAAGGCTTTGTAAACTTTAAGCAGGATTTTAAAGTGAATTCTAAATGACACAGGTAACCAATGTAGTGACGTTCAGACTGGTGTGATGTGCTCCGATTTCCTTTTCCTAGCTTAAGATTCTAGCAGCTGCATTCTGCACTCGTTGCAATCGATTTATGTCTTTTTTGGGAAGTCCTGAGAGGGGTGCTCTACAGTAATCTAGTTGACTGAAAACAAATGCGTGAATTAATTTCTCAGCATCTTGGAATGTTATAAGAGGTCTAACTTTTGCTATATTTATTAAGTGGAAAAATGCTGTCCTAGTAATCTGATTCATATGTGATTTAAAATTCAGGTCAGAGTCAATAGTTACCCCTAAATTCTTTACCTCCATCTTGACGTTTAATCCTAGTGTATTAAGTTTATTTCTAATAACCTCATTATATCCATTATTGCCAATCACAATCTCTCTTTATTTAGTTTGAGAAAATTACTACTCATTCATTCTGAAACACAAGTAAGACGTTGTGTCAGTGAATCAAAAGAGTCGGGGTCATCAGGCGCTGTTGATAAATACAGTTGCGTGTCATCAGCATAGCTGTGGTAGCTCACGTTATGCCCCGAGATAATCTGACCTAATGGAAGCATGTAAATAGAAAAGAGCAGCAGACCCAGGATAGAGCCTTGTGGAACACCATATAGAATATCATGTGTCAAATAAACACATGTCCACAACTTACAAAGAATTTTCTACCTGCCAGGTAGCACTCAAACCAATTTAAGACCCTGCCAGAGAGGCCCACCCATTGACTAGGGTGATTTCTAAGAATATTGTGATCAATGGTATCAAATGAGGCACTCGGATCTAAGAGGATGAGAACAGATAAACGGCCTCTGCCTGCATTTACTCGCAAGTCATTTACTACTTTAACGAGTGCAGTTTCTGTGCTGTGATTTGTTCTGAAACCTGATTGAAACTTATCAAGAATAGCATATTTATTAAAGTGATCATTAAGCTGCATAATGACTCCCTTCTCTAGAATTTTACTTAATTTTACAAAATGCTATTAAAACTGAAGGTATGTAACTGACACATTGATTTCAAGATGCGGCCTGACACGTGGTGCTGGGGGTGAATGCTACGCGCTAGCAGAAGGGAGAGCCGTTCCGATGTGCAGAGCTCACAGCGTACTGCACGCCAGCAGTAGTACAGTAATAGGTAGGCGATGGCTTGCACAAATTTGTTTTTTTATGGCCCTGATGGTGAACAGAGACTGACAGTTAATTGACTGACAGATAATCAAGGTTTTACTGTAATTTGCTGATCGCACCTTCAAGTGCGAATGAGAGCGAGTCAGTCAGGTGCCTCGTTCACTCCTCTGGGTGCAGGGTGGAGGACTGCACCCTCATCCAGTCAGGGATTATATGTGGAGCCTGCATGGCAGAAGAACAACAAAATAAAGAAAAGGAAGAATGAAGGTTAAAGGAAAGGAAGGTTGAGAAGGGCAGAAACAGGACAGAGGCTGCTGCCACATGTGCGGGGTTGCAGGTGAACTGGAGAGTGAACATCCCTGGTATAGGAGAGTATGGCCTGACGCTCAAGTAGGGGGCAGAAGAGGTGCTCCTACTACTCCTAAATGCTCTGGCAGCGTGGGCGGGTCGAGGAGCAAAGCTTAGCACAGCACCCCACGGAGGCTGACAGCCTGGCAATAGTGACCTGAGCTGGACTAAAGGGTTGTCTGCGCCTGCTAGGCTGATGTCTCCTCGTGCTGAGGGTAAGCCGAGGAGACATTGGATTTTAGAGAGAAGCACTGAGGCGAGGATATGTTTACCCTTTATTTTCGCCTCGTTTTAATGTAATTATTTATTTGGACATCTTAGTTTCCACTTTTGGGCACCTAGTTTTATGGATAATTTATTTATTCATGACTTTGGACTTTGTCTGATTTATAATAAAAGCACTGAACGCTTTGTGCCTGCTCCTTGCTGAGTGTGTGGGTCTTCATTTGCTTGGCTCATCTCACTTTATGACTATAGATAGTTCCGGGTTTAAGAGGCAACCAAAGAACTTGGAGCCAACTCAGACCATCACATAATAGTTCATGATGATCGTAAAGCTTTTATTTTGGAGAAAATGACTAAAAAACACAATTGCAATATGTGATCAGCATATACTTTCAACTTGGAGTTGAAGGGCTGAAACTATTGGGGAGTTCCTTTACACAGGCAGGTGGATCATTCCAGAGCTTTTTGGGGTCCTGCAACTAAAGCTTGACCTCCAAAGGTTGTTTCATTCATCCTTGAAACTCTTAAAAGACTGACATCTGTACGCTGCACTAAGTATGCACTGATAAATCCTGTTAGTTAAATAAGGCCCAATCCATTTAAAGCTTAAAGTGGCTTGGGGCCATCAAGATTATAATTTAATTTAATTTACTGCTTAGCCTTCAATTAAGGTCTTTTGTAATTAGATAATTAAGGACATTGTGAGATCTTAGGATTTTACAATGCATTCAGAAAGAATTCAGACCCCTTTCTTCACATTTTGCTGCCTTATGCTAAAATCATTTCAATTCATTTATTCCCCCATCAAACAACACTCTTGCTCCAGAATGATAAAGAAAAAACAGGAGTTTATGCTCTTTTGCAAATTTATTAGAAATGCAAAACTCAGAGAAGGACTTGAACAGAAACTTTCTCTATATATAGATGATATGGCACTGTATATATCAGACCCACAAAATACTGCGCCTGAAGTTCTAACAGCACTTACAGAATTTCAAAAGATTACTGGTCTTAGAATTAATTTGGCTAAAAGTGTGCTCTTTCCAGTGAATTCTCAAGCACACAATATTAGATTGGACACCTTCCCTTTTATTATCGCTGGTCAGTTTAAATATCTAGAGGTAAACATCACAAGTAAACATAAAGCTCTTTATCAAAAAAATTTCGCTGTCTGTATGGAAAAAATCAAGCAAGACTTGCATGGATGGTCAACCCTTCATCTCACTTTAGCTGGAAGAATTAACGTTGTTAAGATGGATATCCTCCCTAAGCTTCTCTTTTTATTTCAAAATATTCCAATATACATCAATAAATCGTTCTTTAAGAAATTAGATTCAACAATAACCTCATTTATTTGGAATTCAAAACATCCACTTATCCAAAGAGCGACCCTTCAAAGGCCAAAGACAGAAGGTGGCATGGCTCTACTTAACTTTCAGTATTACTACTGGGCAGCAAACATACAACATATAAAAACCTGGACATGGACACAAATAGATGAGCATACACAGGCTTGGTCTGCAATAGAAATAAAATCCTGCAGTTCCTCTTTATATTCCTTGCTTTGCGCCCCAATAAATGCAAATTATCACCAATATACTAATAACCCAATTGTGCTTCATTCACTCAGAATATGGAACCAATGTAGAAAGCATTTTAAGATGGAGAATCTTTTATCAGTGGCATCTCTGCACGAGAACCACCCTTTTCAACCCTCGCAAACATATGCAGTTTTTAATATCTGTAAAACATTTGGGATTAAATCACTTAGAGATCTGTACATAGACAACGTCTTTGCATCCTACGGACAATTACCTCTAAATTTAACTTTCCAGTCACACATTTCTTTCACTATCTTCAATTTAGAAACTTTGTTAAACAGAACCTGCCCGATTTTCCTCAACTCCCACCTCCCTCTATGCTGGAAAATATATTGATCAGTTTCAAGGACTTAGACAGCATCTCTGCAATTTATTAAACCATTTTATAGTCCCTTCCTTTCAAAGATCCAAGAGGACAATGGGAAAAGAATTTCTCACTCAACATCTCATAAAAGGAGTGGAAGGTAGCAATGCAGAGAATTCACTCGTGCTCCATATGCGCAAAGCATACAATTATTCAACTCAAAATTATATATCGAGCACATCTGTCTCGCTTAAAATTGTCCAAAATGTTTACAGGGCAAGATACAACCTGCAAACGTTGCAATCTTCTTTAATAGGTTTGATCACCCTAACCCACTATCACCTTGAAGTACTGCATCCTCCAACCATCCTTCTGCTGGTACCAGCATAGGTGAGACATCCCCACCCACAATTACAGCAGCCCATGTGAGCAGAGAGTTGAAAAGATTTCGTGCCAGCAAAGCAGCGGGTCCAGATGGTGTATCGCCACGACTGCTGAAGGCCTGTGCGTTGGAACTGGGGAGTCCTCTACAGCGCATCTTCAACCTGAGCCTGGAACAGGGGAGAGTCCCAAGGCTTTGGAAAACATCTTGTATCACCCCTGTCCCAAAGGTATCACGACCTAGTGAGCTGAATGACTTCCGGCCTGTTGCTCTGACGTCACATCTGATGCAGACCATGGAGCGGCTGCTGCTTCACCACCTGAGGCCACAGGTCCGCCACGCCCTCGACCCTCTGCAGTTCGCATACCAGGAGAAGGTGGGAGCGGAGGAAGCCATCATCTATATGCTACACCGATCCCTCTCCCACCTGGACAGAGGCAGTGGTGCTGTAAGAATTATGTTTTTGGACTTCTCTAGCGCCTTCAACACCATCCAACCTCTGCTCCTTAGAGACAAGCTGACTGAGATGGGAGTAGACTCACACCTGGTGGCATGGATTGTGGACTATCTTACAGACAGACCTCAATATGTGCGTCTTGGGAACTGCAGGTCTGACATTGTGTTCAGCAATACAGGGGCACCGCAGGGGACTGTACTTTCTCCGGTCCTGTTCAATCTATATACATCAGACTTCCAATATGACTCAGAGTCCTGTCACGTGCAAAAGTTCGCTGATGACACTGCTATTGTGGGCTGCATCAGGAGTGGGCAGGAGGAGGAGTACAGGAAGCTAATCAAAGACTTTGTTAAATGGTGCGACTCAAACCACTTACATCTTAACACCAGAAAAACCAAGGAGCTGGTGGTGGATTTTAGGAGGCCCAGGCCCCTCATGGACCCTGTGATCATCAGAGGTGACTGTGTGCAGAGGGTGCAGACCTATAAATACCTGGGAGTGCAGCTGGATGACAAATTGGACTGGACTGCCAATACTGATGCTCTATGTAAGAAAGGTCAGAGCAGACTATACTTTCTGAGAAGGTTGGCATCGTTCAACATCTGCAGTAAGATGCTGCAGATGTTCTACCAGACGGTTGTGGCGAGTGCCCTCTTCTACGCGGTGGTGTGCTGGGGTGGCAGCATAAAGATGAAAGACGCCTCACGCCTGGACAAACTGGTGAGGAAGGCAGGCTCTATTGTAGGAGTAAAGTTGGACAGTTTAACATCTGTGGCAGAGCAACGGGCACTAAGCAAACTCCTGTCAATCATGAATAATCCACTGCATCCACTGAACAGTGTCATCTCCAGGCAGAGGAGTAGCTTCAGTGACAGACTTTTGTCACTATCCTGCTCCACTGACAGACTGAGGAGATCGTTCCTCCCCCACACTATGCGACTCTTCAATTCCACCCGGGGGAGTAAATGCTAACTTTTTTCATTTTTATTACTATTTAATTTAATATTGTTTCTTTGTATCAGTATACTGCTGCTGGATTATGTGAATTTCCCCTTGGGATTAATAAAGTATCTATCTATCTATCTATCTATCTATCTATCTATCTATCTATCTATCTATCTATCTATCTATCTATCAATCGAGCTCCAGCCTCACTGGGCCACATGTTTTGGGCCTACACCAAATTAACATCACTCTGGACCAAAAAGTCTTTAAACGCCTATCAGACAGCCTTGGTGTCACAATCCCTCCTAATCCACTAACAGATGTGTTTGGTGGGCTCACAGAGGGGCTTAAAGTGAAGAAGGACAAACAAACTGTGATTGCCTTTACTGCACTATTGGCACGGAGACTTATCTTGCTCAATTGGCAGAATCCTAACTCTCCCCTTTTAAGTCAGTGGATAAGTGATGTTTTTTATACTATTTGAAATTGGAAAAAATCAAATTCTCCCTTAGAGGATCTGTGCAGAAATTTTTCAAAACCTGGCAGGATCTAATCAATAACCCATCCATCCATCTTCTTCCGCTTATCCGAGGTCGGGTCGCGGGGGCAGCAGCTTGAGCAGAGAGGCCCAGACTTCCCTCTCCCCGGCCACTTCTTCTAGCTCTTCCGGGAGAATCCCAAGGTGTTCCCAGGCCAGTCAGGAGACATAGTCCCTCCAGCGTGTCCTGGGTTTTCCCCGGGGCCTCCTCCCGGTTGGACGTGCCCGGAACACCTAGCCAGGGAGGCGTCCAGGAGGCATCCTGATCAGATGCCTGAGCCAGTTCATCTGACTCCTCTCGATGCGGAGGAGCAGCTGCTCTACTCTGAGCCCCTCCGGGATGACTGAGCTTCTCACCCTATCTTTAAGGGAAAGCCCAGACACCCTGCGGAGGAAACTCATTTCAGGCGCTTGTATTCGAGATCTCGTTCTTTCGGTCACTACCCATAGCTCAGCTCCTTTTACACCACGACAGACGGATGCAGAGCCCGCATCACTATGGATGCTGCACCGATCCACCTGTCGATCTCACGCTCCATTCTTCCCTCACTCGTGAACAAGAACCTGAGATACCTGAACTCCTCCACTTGGGGCAGGATCTCGCTCCCAACCCTAAAAGGGCACTCCACCCTTTTTTGGCTGAGGACCATGGTCTCGAATTTGGAGGTGCTGATTCCCATCCCAGCCGCTTCACACTCAGCTGCGAACCGATTCAGAGAGAGCTGAAGATCACGACCTGATGAAGCAAACAGAACAACATCATCTGCAAAAAGCAGTGACCCAATCTTGAGTCCACCAAACTGGACCCCCTCAATGCCCTGGCTGCACCTAGAAATTCTGTCCATAAAAGTTATGAACAGAATCGGTGACAAATGGCAGCCCTGGTGGAGTCGAACTCTCACTGGAAATGGGTTCGACTTACTGCCAGCAATGCGGACCAAGCTCTGTTGTACAGGGACCGAACAGCCCTTATCAGGGGGTCCTGTACCCCATACTCCCGGAGCACCCCCCACAGGATTCCCTGAGGGACACAGTCGAACACTTTTTCCAAGTCCACAAAACACATGTAGACTGGTTGGGCAAATTCCCATGCACCCTCCAGGACTCTGCTAAGGGTGTAGAGCTGGTCCACTGTTCCGCGACCAGGACGAAAATCACACTGTTCCTCCTGAATCCGAGGTTCGACTATCTGACAGACCCTCCTCTCCAGGACCCCCAAACAGACTTTTTCAGGGAGGCTGAGGAGCGTGATCCCTCTGTAGTTGGAACACACTCTCCGGTCCCTCTTCATAAAGAGGGGGACCGCCACCCCGGTCTGCCAATTCAGAGGCACTGTCTCAGATGTCCATGCGATGTTGCAGAGACGTGTCAACCAAGACAGTCCTACAACATCCAGAGCCTTGAGAAACTCCGGGCGTATCCCATCCACCCCTAGGGCCCTGCCACCAAGGAGTTTTTTGACCACCTCGGTGACCTCAGTCCCAGAGATGGGGGAGCCCACCTCCGAGTCCCCAGGCTCTGCTTCCTCATTGGAAGGCAAGATAGTGGGATTGAGGAGGTCTTCGAAGTACTCCCCCCACCAACCCACAACGTCCCAAGTCGAGATCAGCAGCGCACCATCCCCACTATATACAGTGTTGACACTGCACTGCTTCCCCCTCCTGAGACGCCGGATGGTAGACCAGAATCTCCTCAAAGCCGTCCGAAAGTCGTTCTCCATGGCCTCTCCAAACTCCTCCCATGCCCGAGTATTTGCCTCAGCAACCACCGAAGCCGCATTCCGCTTGGCCTGTCGGTACCTATTAGCTGCTTCCAGAGTCCCACAGGATAAAAGGGTCCAGTAGGGCTTCTTCTTCAGCTTGACGGCATCCCTCACCGCCGGTGTCCACCAATGGGTTCAGGGATTGCCGCCACGACAGGCACCGACCACCTTACGGCCACAGCTCCGGTCAGCCACCTCAACAATAGAGGCATGGAACATGGCCCATTTGGACTCAATGTCCCCCACCTCCCTTGGGACGTGGTCGAAGTTCTGCCGGAGGTGGGAGTTGAAGCTACTTCTGACAGGGGACTCGGCTAGATGTTCCCAGCAGACCCTCACAACACATTTGGGCCTACCGGACCGGCATCCTCCCCCACCATCGAAGCCAACTCACCATCAGGTGGTGATCAGTTGACAGCTCCGCCCCTCTCTTCACCCGAGTGTCCAAGACATGTAGCCGCAAGTCCAACGACATGAGCACAAAGTCGATCTTTGAACTGATGCCTAGGGTGTCCTGGTGCCAAGTGCACATATGAACACCCCTATGCTTGAACATGGTGTTCGTTATGGACAATCCGTGACGAGGACAGAAGTCCAATAACAAAACACCGCTCGGGTTCAGATTGGGGGGGGGGGGGGGCATTCCTCCCAATCTCGCCCTTCCAGGTCTCACTGTCATTGCCCACGTGAACACTGAAGTCTCCCAGCAGTACAAGGGAGTCCCCAGAAGGTATGCCCTCTAGCACCTCCTCCAAAAAGGGTGGGTACTCCAAACTGCTGTTCGGTGCATACGCTCAAACAACAGTTAGGACCCATCCCCCCACCCGAAGGTGGAGGAAGGCTACCCTCTCGTCCACCGGGATAAACCCCAATGTACAGGCTCCAAGTTGGGGGGCAATAAGTATGCCCACACCCGCTCGGCGCCTCTCACTGGGGGCAACTCCAGAGTGGTAGAGAGTCCAGCCTCTCTCAAGGAGATTGGTTCCAGAGTCCAAGCTGTGCGTCGAGGTGAGCCCGACTATATCTAGCCAGAACCTCTCGACCTCGCGCACTAGCTCAGGTTCCTTCCCCTTCAGAGAAGTGACATTCCATGTCCCAAGAGCCAGCCTCTGTGGCCGAAGATCGGACCGCCAAGGTCCCCGCCTTCGGCCACCACCCAACTCACACTGCACCTGACCTCCTTGGTCCCTCCCATAGGCGGTGAGCCCATGGGAAGGGGGACCCACGTTGCCTCTTCGGGCTGTGCCCGGCCGAGTCCCATGGGTGCAGGCCCGGCCACCAGGCGCTCGCCATCGAGCCCCGGTGACCCGCGTCTGGGCGAGGGAAAACGCCGTCCAAATTTTTTATTCATCATAGAAGGTTTGATGAACCGCTCTTTGTCTCATCCCTCACCTAGGACCAGTTTGCCTTGTTTGGCCCTACTAGGGGCATAAATAATAAATAACATTTCAGAATAAGCTTTTAAAGCACTGAGGAAATAGGTTCCCTTTTTTTTTTTTTTTCTTTTTCTTCGCCATTCATCTATAGTCACTTATTAACTATATTCACTTATTAATTTATCTATTTACTTATTTTTACTAGGTTTAAGTTTTATTTTGCTGCCCATGCTCTCTTTCTCAGGGGTGGGGGTTGATTTGTTTTCAATTCTATTCTTCTATAATTGATCTATTTGTATGGAATGTTGTGTGATTTCAATAAAATCAATAAAATTAAAAAAAAAAAAGAAATGCAAAACTGTGATGTCATTTAAATATTCATGCTCTTTGTTATGACACTTGAAATTTGGCTTTGGTCTATCCCACACTATTGATTATTATTGAGATGTTTCTACACCTTGTTTGGGGTCCACCTGTAGACATGATCAGGAAGGCACACACCTCTCTAAAGAAGGTCATATAGGTCAGGTAAGGTTAGGAGTCATACACTGGTAGGGCACGTTGCCGAACCCACCACACGATGAAACAGCTCAGGATTCCAGTTTGCAACCCACTAGGCACATACGTGGTTCAGTTTCACCCTCCGGAAATGGCCGTCTATCTGGCGCAGCCAGGTGTTATGTGGGCATCCCCTTGGCCTGGTTCAGCTGCTCAGGTTCTCAACAGTGAGGATCCTATGAGCCAGATCACTGTGACAGTGCGGGTTAGCCCCAAGCTACTGGGTCCCACTGGGTGCTTCTGGAACCCACCACGTTTTTGAGGGATGAGCAAGGCAAATGAGGACACCACGTAAAGTAAGGGGAAGGTGAAACAGTGCTCCATGCTTCTATTAAAAGAAACAAATCCAAAATAATATTCAAAAGTGCAGTGCAAACTCCATAATAAATAAATAATCCAACAAAAAGTGAACTGTGGAGGTTAAAATTGAAATAAATTAATCCATTAAAAACTAGGTTAAAAACCATCTGGCAAGAAACTGTTCTTTTCTAAAAGTCCAGTTCATCTTCCTTAAAACTGATGACTTGAGCCTCACAGTAAAGGAGCTGGCCAGCCGACAGACACGGCCAACCTTTCACGGGTCCGGGTTCCTGCTGCTCCATGGCTACAGTAAGGCTCCCTCTCCAGACCTAGGCTCGCGTCACCAAAGGCCATGGCACTCACATTAGTCTGAGCCTCATCAACCACTGCTGCCTTCTTGGTCTTCTTCGACCTATCGTTCACATACCTGGTCACTCCCACTCCTCATACCTGCTCAGCCGGACCATCACAAAACATAATCACAAACAAGAGTTTGCATGATACCGTGGCAAACTTGGCATACCCTGCTGTTTCACTGAAGGACAGATGTGTGTAGCAGATTTATTGGCAGGATGACGTCCATCCAAACGGTGCCATCTTTCGCCTTATGCCTGGTGCAGCTGCACTGTTCTTGTAGGTGAGTGGACGTTTCTTGCGGGGATGGCTTCTGTTCTCTTTCTCTGATGTTGAACCCTCATCCTCATCTGAGTTCACCTCTGTTATAGCACGTCTTTATCTGAAGAGTAACAGTGTCAGATCGGTTGGGGGGGGGGGGATCCGTGAACGTGACTGAGAGAATAAAAGTGAATAAAAAACTAAACACTAACTCTTACAAGTACCATAAATTTACACCGGCTGTTAAAGACTCAAATAAATCAAATGTATGTTTTTATTTTATAACTATCTGTGTAAGCCCGTGCTGTCAAAACCCCACGCTCCTACAATCTATTGAAATCGTCAGAAAAAAAATGAAATGCAGTGTCAGCAGTTTATTTAATGGATGTGCTCGTCCCCCTTGTTGATCAGCGGCTAAGCGAGTGTATCTCTCGTTTGTCTTTCCTCGGAGGTTTCACTTTGGTGACCTAGTTGCTTTCTTTCAGCTTCATGCTGTAGTACTTCTTTCTTCTTCTGACTCATTACTCTTTGAGCTTCATGCTGTAGCCTCACACTTCCGGGCCAGACAAACAGACAGACACACTTCCACACGTAGACGTTTATATATAAGAATAGCTGTGTAAGCCCATGCTGTAAAAAGCCAGAGGTCCTAGAAACTGTTGAAATGTAGAGATGTCAGGTAATTGAAAGAAGCTACTCTGGGCATCTCTCTCCTAGGAGGATTCGTTTTGCCGACGTGTTTATATCGCTTGTGCATTAGTGTTGGGAGGAAAAGTAAAAGGGATACCATTTTGCCGATGTTAGCAGCTAAGCGACTGTTTTCTGAGGTTTCATTTTGCTGACGTGCTGGCCTCACTTGTGTTATTAGCAGCTAAGCAAGTTTTCTGTTTCCTCAGAGCTCGAGCCCTTACCCCGACTCCACCTCTCACTTCCGGCTGGACAGACACACACACTTAAATGCATAGACGTTTATATATAAGATAGTAATAATAACAGTCGTTCACTACTCAAAACAGTTAATGCACACAGGCCCCTGGATCGAACCTGCAACCTCTCGACTTGGAGACAGCAGTTCTTACCTCTGCACCAGCCAAGCAGACGTACTGTATATGTAAGTGTGTGTGTGTGTGTGTCGTACCCAATCTGTATCCCAATTTCTTTTACTATGGTTAAATTCTAGAAAAAAGCACATTTGTTTTGTTATACTTGTCCCTTTTCTGAAAGTATTTATTTGATATTTGGACTTCACGTCAGCATTTTGTCATTATTACTGTCAAGTCAAGTCAAGCTGGAGAGTATGCATTGGTACAGCACGTTGCCGCACCCACTACACGACGAAACAACTTGGGATCCCGATTTGCAACCTCCCAGGCAGACACGCGGTCCAGCCCCACCCTCCAGAAATGACCCTCTATCTGTTGCAGCCAGGTATTACGTCAGCGACCCCTTGGCCTGATCCAGTCACTCGGGTCCCCAACAATGAGGATCTTACGAGCCGGATCACCCTCGGGGAAACGCGCCACATGGCCGTAGTGCCGCAAATGACGCTCGCTCACAATGCAGGTAATGTGCCTCATTTGGGACTCCATGAGCAACACAAAGTCAAACCAACGGTACCCAAGGATTCTTCAAAGAGACACAGTACCAAATGAGTCCATTCTTCATCTCAGGTCACTGGATAGCGTCCATGTCTCGCAACCATACAGCAAGACAGGAAGCACCAGGACTCTAAAGCCTTGGACCGTCGTCCTTTTGCATAGATATCGGGAGCGCCACACACCCCTTTCCAGCGACCTCATGACCTCCCATGCTCTCCCAATCTATCTACTGACTTCATAGGAAGAATCACCAGAGACATGAATGTCACTGCCAAGGTAAGTAAACCTCTCGACGAGGTCAACACTCTCTTCACAAACAGACACAGTGCTGCTAGTTATGTGCCTCACATTTCCTGACATCCTACGTTTACACAGATCATTGTAGACACGGAACACACATGAAATGTATGTATTCCAAATAATGAGATATTATTTACCTTATATAATTCCAGACACCTCACTCCCAAATTAAGAGACTTCAGCTCTAAGAATTATGCGTCTGACTTCAGTTGCCTCTCCGGGTGATGGGACAGCAGGCTGCTTACTGCTTGTGCTGACTGACACATTTGCAAAACAAAGACGCTAATGGAGAGGTGCAAATAGGGTTGCTAGATTAGAAAATTAGAAATATGGAACACTCTTAAAATCTCTCTCTATATTACTATATATAAATTTATACATGCTCCCTACATACCCAGACCAATATATTATATAAAAGTAGAGACATAAATTAAAAATATAAAGCAAGGATTTTAATGGATTATGAGAAAAACAAAAAAAAATAATAATTTGAAAATCATTTAATACAAGCTAAAAAAAAATCTGTAAAAGTGAAATCATTTGAAAATATTTGTTTAAAAAAGACAACAGAGAAATATTATTATTATTTAATACAGGCAGTTAGGAAAAAAGTGGGCCATGGCAAGTAGTAACAACACACTTTGTTGAGACTGTATGTTGCAATGCTGATACAGAACTGCACAGCAGAGTGGCTGGAGAGCAAAACGGTAAGAGTGTCGCTGTCCTCTGCCAACCATAGCAACTGAAGAAGTTGCAAACAGGCAGTAAAAACTCGTTTCCTCATTACATTTGGGTTATTTTCAACAAGAGAATCTGAGAAAAGAATGTATAATTACTTAGAAAGTTACAACTTAGTACCGTAAGAAGGTACTTATGGGAGGAATTATTTAATAATAATAATTATTATTATGTAATAATTGCTATTATTAGTGTATAAATCTATATAAATAATTGCATGTAAACGATTCGCCAAAATCTGTTGTAAGTAAATGATACTGTTTTAAACGGTTTCCACGTCTACCTGTATTAGTTTAAATGGCACTTTTGCCACTCGCAATAGGGTGGACGCGATGACGTATTGTGTCGACCGGGCAACACGGTGAATGCGGCGTCTATCTATATATGTCTATGGCCCACACACTGTTGACGTCACTCCCAGCAACCCCTGATGGTGTCATTTCCGGTACCCAGAATCCATCTTCAGCAGCAATATTTCAGATTCTGTTCCGGCTACCCTGACTCCACTTCTTTCTTTGTTCCACCATACCTGTATTTAAGACTAAGTTACAATATGTTAGTCAGTTCCTTTGTGAACTCTGCATCTGTACAGACACATTTCTTTTATTTTGCTGATTTTTTTAGTATATGGGGTGGTCTGCTGCTTATTTTTTACCACAATGGTTTGTACTGCACTGTGGAGTCAGCTTTGTTTGTTTTAGATGTGCTCTTTAAATAAACATGAAATTAAATTTTTCTCCCTTTTCCACTTGGATTAATTCCAAAGTCCATACACTCTTGATGAAACCATCCTTCTCACTTATGCCATCTTAGATTTATATTTGCTTTCAGATGTTTCTGTTTTTCTTTGCTGCTCAAACCAATGCAAATACATCATGATGAAGGAGTTTGCATTTTCATTAATGTTACTCATAGCTTATCATGTCTGTTCCCTTCAACTTCCATGCCAACATCACCCTGGCCACAGTTGTTTGTGAACCATCGGCTAATTGAGCAGTCTGTCACTAAAACATCTGTCACTAAACTACCTTCAGCAATGAGCCCCCCTCTAAGGCTGTGGTATCGCTTCAGAATAATGGACAACAGGGTTAGTCCAGTGCTGTGACTTGATAGATCTGTCCATAAAAAGTGAACCGTCTAACACAGAGTCTTATTTGTCTGTTAGTTGCAAAGTTTAAGGCTGGTATGCCAGGTAAAATCTTTGTTGATTCAGGTAAGTACCACAAAATAAAATACCATTACATTTTGGTCAAATTGCAGGAGTAATAACAAATCAAAAAGTCCCCAGATCCAATGTCTAAAGCTGTTAACTAACATTATTTATTTTTTTTATTTCTACAATTCATTTGCTTTCACACTAAATTGGCCTTCTTTAAGAAAGTTTTGCTATGCCAGCACTCATTCTGAAGCAAGATGGGTGTCATCCACCTTAATAAAAGGATGTGTCCTTGAATCTGTGTTAGTCAATCTGGTTGCTATGTCCCTGAAAGTCCAACAGATGGCAAAACACAAACATTTGTAGTAATAACATGCATTACATTTTCCATTCAAAAAGATGGCGCATCATAGACATTAACAGTGCTTTTTTGAATCCGTACCTGATGGCATATACCAGAGACATAGGCATTCCTTGGTGCACTGAAAACATTAACAATAATTTCATCCCCTGCTAGAAGAATAGCACAGATAGTTTGTAGTAATAAAATGTATTAATCATTCCAACAGATGGTGCCTCACAAACATGTTCTGGGCTGGTAACATCACTTCAAGAGAGGCCCACCGAATCAACAGGTTAATTACAAAGTCTGGCTTAGTTAAGGGATGCACTCTGGGCCCCCTGGATGTCATAGCAAAGGAGAGAATTAAAACAAAACTGAGTTCCATTCTGAACAATACTGCACATCCTCTCTCTGACACACCAACACTGAGGACCTTCAAGCAGCGAATCATTCAGCAGTAGTGTGTCAAGAAACATTTATACCAACAGCAATATGTCTACATAGTGCCTCACTTAGACTTTTCTTTCTTTTTAATTTTATTACTTTATATTAATTCTGGTATGCGTTCAGACTGAAGAATGTATTTATTTACTCACTTATTGATCTACCTATTATGTATTTATTTATTTAAAGAGCTTCTGTAAAAAGCCAAATTTCCTCTTTTGGGACAAAAAAAGTTCTATCTATCTATCTATCTATCTATCTATCTATCTATCTATCTATCTATCTATCTATCTATCTATCTATCATAAAGTGCCATTCACATCTATCTATCTATGTATTATATAGTGCCTTTCACATCTATCTATCTATCTATTATATAGTGCCTTTCACATCTATCTATCTATTATATAGTGCCTTTCACATCTATCTATCTATCTATCTATCTATCTATCTATCTATCTATCTATCTATCATAAAGTGCCATTCACATCTATCTATCTATCTATCTATCTATCTATCTATCTATCTATCTATCTATCTATCTATCATAAAGTGCCATTCACATCTATATATCTATCTATCTATTATATAGTGCCTTTCACATCTCTCTATCTATCTATCTATCTATCTATCTATCTATCTATCAAATGGCATATACCAGAGATATATGCAATGCATAGTACACTACAATTGTTAGATATCTAGCACAACTAGCTGTTAGCAACAAAACACATTGCATTTGTCATTCCAACAGATGGAGCATCACAAACACACTGTGTCACACATGCGTGCATGGGGTAGGCAGCAGGGGGGTCTAGTTAATACTGAAATTCCATTATGTGGGGCTATTCATGTGCACTAATGCCTATTCTCCCTCCCTTTAGGAAAAAGTAAGACTTAATCCACTTCCTTGTCCGGCTCCAGACCACGCCCTCCGATGACCTCACTTCTGCCTTTTCCCTTCAGATGACCCGCCTCTTCCTTCCCCTCAGCTACAAAAACCCCCTACCTCGGCTCTGCATTCAGTCTTCTCTTGTGACTCAGTCTTTCGTGATTACCCAGCGTGGTGTTACGCATCCTTTTTACTTGATGCAGCGATTATACAATATACGGAGTGGACCCTTAAATCTTTATTGTTGTTTTTTTCTTTCTTTACCACTGCTTTTACAAATCCCATACCAAATGGCATATAACAGAGGCACGTGCATCATATTTGTCATTCCACAGGTGGCGCATATCAAACATTTTTAGTAATGCATTTTATCACAATAAATGTGTCTGGTGTTCCATCTGTTGAAAGGACACATGCAATGCATCTTTATTACTACACGTATTTACAAAATGCATGCCATTAGATGTTGCACTACAAATGTTGATTACTATTTTAACCCGTCTTTAATAGATGTCAAGAAAACATTCCTCACACCATCACCCCACCACCATCACCACCACCAGCCTGTACTGTTTGATACAAAGCAGGTCATGTGCATGGATTCATACTGTTGGTTCCAAATTCACCTCCACCATCTGTGTGCCACACCAGGAATCCACCTCAATGTTCAATATGTTGTGCATTCTCAGATGCTTTCCTGCTCACTACAGAGTTGTTATTTAAGCCTTTCTGTCAGCTCGAGCCAGTCTGGCCATTCTCTCCTGGCTTCACTCGTCAACAAGGTGTTTCTGCCCACCGAACTACGCTCATGTTTTTTTTTCTTTTTGACACCATCCTGAGTAAAACTCTAGAGACAGCTATGCATAGATATCTCTGGAGATCAGTAGTTACAGAAATCCTCCAACCAGCCCATCAGGCACCAACAATCACGCTACAGTCAAAATCACTCAGATCACATTTTTTTCCCCCATTCTGGTGTTTGATGCGAACATTAAGTGAATCTCCTGACCTGTATCTGCATGATTTAATGCATCACACTGCTGCCACACGATTGGCTGATCACATAATTGCACCAATAAGCAGTGACGTGGGGTGAGGTTCATGGCTGGTGAGGCCCTGACTCCTTCAGAGTGAGATTAAAAGATATCTGAGCCCAAAAGAGTCGCTTATTCACCATTCAATTGGCAGCATGCGCATTGACTACTGGTTATGTTTCATATCTCATCATCATTCTTTACACACACATAGGTTATGTGCATATTTGGCTAAGAATGAACGTTACATTTATAGAGACGAGAGAGTGCATTTGCTCCTCACCCTCGATGGATTCTAAATTTGCCATTGCAATTTCACAATTCACACTCATTCAATACAAATGAAAGTATAGAGTGGTGTACAAAAAAATGGATTTTAATTTTGACCTTATTTGAAATATTTAGTTGCTTTTAACAGCTTTTAATTCTGATGCTTTAACCAATTTTAAAACAGACTATAAAACAAAAAAAACAACAAAAACAAAAGAATATTTTATTTAAGGTCAAAATTTAGTTTTTAAATATTGGATTGTTTTTTTTTCGTTAGCCTGATCCCATTTTTTATAAAATTGAAAACCGTTTATGGTCTTACCTTTATTTGTAAATGCAGTCCGTGCGCCTATCATTCTCCACGAAAATCTCTTTCACTTTCTTGTAAAAGTCCTCCTTGTTTTCCTTTAGTTTTAAAAATCTTAATCTTCCATTTTGGCAGTCAGTCAGAACAAAAAAGAAAAATAAACGTACCGCTGCAGTGCACTTGACTTTCTGATGTTGCTAACTTCTTGGCGCCTCTGCATGGAAGAACAACAGCAATGAGCCCCCTTCAGGGCGGCATGGTACTGTCTGCCTCACCTTGTGCCTTTTCACTGTGGTTTTATGTCCAATCAGCACGACTAAATATGTCACACACATTCTTTAAAAATATTAGCCAGACTGTGGAAAGTCAGGGTGTATAATAAACGTGCCTGCAAACATTACATTGGCGACATACAGAGAGACAGCAACAAGCACGCGCTAATTGCAGGCATCAACCCCGTGTGTGAGGGAGAGTGCAGTCCGAGGGGAGGTGAGGCTCGTATGTCTCCCCTGTATTTGAACAGGAAATGTGCCAATTCAGCGATTTTGACAATAAAATTGATCAAAATTATTGGAATCATACAGAAAACACATTTATAGCACAGACCAGTGGGCACATTTATTTTATGTTATCATTATTAGTTTTTTTTACTTTTCATGAGGGTGCCAATAAGCTGGAGCACAGCAATGCTGTGTTCACTGGCTGTTCAAATTGTTCTTTATAAAGCCTCCAGTTAATCCAAAATGCTGCTGCAAGAATTATTACAAGAACAAGAAAATATGAACACATAACCCCAGTTCTTAAATCCTTACACTGGCTCCCGGTTAAGTTTAGGGCAGATTTCAAAATCTTCCTTTTTACATATAAAGCCTTAATTGGCTGAAGTCCGGCTTACTTGTCTGAACTTATCATGACTTACAAACCAGAGCGCACATTAAGATCTCAAGATGCCGGTCTGCTTCTGATTCCAAGAATTAATAAAATAACAGTGGGAGGTCGAGCTTTGAGTTACAGGACCCCTAAACTGTGGAATGGTCGGCCTGCTACTATAAGAGATGCCCCTTCTGTCTCAGCTTTTAAATCCCGGCTGAAGACTCACGACTTCAGTTTAGTATACCCTGACTAGAGCTGCTGATTAACTGTACAGACTGCATCTCTGTTGTCAGTCATTAGTACTAAAACATAAGTAACATGACAGTTATAATTTGATACTAACCCTCACCTATTCTGTTTCTCTTCTCGGTACTCAAATGTGGCACTTGGTGCCATGACCCACCTGCCAAGTTGTTTTCCCTGCCTAAGGTAAAGTCATCTCTGATGGAGGATCGCAGGAATCGTTGGGTAGAGGGGTCCTTTCATCAGATTGGCTGGCCTAGCGCTGTCTCAGCTGTGGAATGGCCAACTGGGGAAGGCAGCTTGATGGATGAGGTCTCCAGGACTCTAAACAAATCCAAATCTTATTATGTGATATCATCTACTGTTAAATTCTGCTCCATACTTGTGTTTTTTTATTTTTTATACTGCATTGAGGATTTGTTCTTTTCTGTGTATTGTATTGTATTGTATTGTATTGACCCCTTCTTTTTGGCACCATCTGCACGGCCAACCTGCCTGGAAAGGGGTCTCTCTTTGAACTGCCTTTCCTAAGGTTTCCTCTATTTTTTCCCTACAAGGGTTTTTTTTTGGGGAGTTTTTCCTTGTCTTCTTAGAGATTCAAGGCTTGTGGCCTGTCAAAAGGCAGGGCCTCTTAAAGCCCATTGCGGCACTTCTTGTGTGATTTTGGGCTACATTAAAAATAAATTGTATTGTATTGTGTCCCTAATCACTTGCTCAATGAGTGCAGATCATTATCAAATCTAAAGTGTCCTTTTTAACAGAAATTAGACATTTGTCAGGGTCAATATAACACATTGTCATGGTAGGTCGACCTGATAAAGCGATTTACAATGCCAGGACGCCAACTCTCTTTGCCGAATCCGGGTTGCACATAATGAAATATAATAATAATAATTGCATTTGTGCTGTATCTCCAGATCAAGAGCTATGTAATCCTTTCTGATATAATCCAAGCCATAGCCCTGCATAATGAAACAGGAAAGTGGGCTTAAAAAAAGTAAGTAAGCCACTGTATGGAGAATGACTTGTTTGATTTGCAAAAACTAAGTTTCTATATTTACTTTTCAATTGAAAATGCAATTAGCTCCAATTAAAAAGCAAAGCCTTTGGGGGTGCAGCTTTACATACATCACAGCCTTTGCTGTCAAATGATACTGACTCACTTGTAATAAAGGAAAATGATTAGCTTGGTTTTGATTAGGCAGAGCAGAAAACCCTGGACAGATTATCGGGACGAGTATCCATAGCAACGTGCCACTTGTGTCCTCCTGTTGACTTAAGGACCAGGGCTAATGCCAGGTTAGATAAATCCTTCCATGTGAAACAATCGAATAAACTGCAACTCAGTTACACATCATTGCGCGACATTAGGGCTCTGTTTGAACTGTTAATTAAAACTCGGTGCCAATTTCAAAACAACCAATTGCTTTGTTTAAAGGACATTCATTTCAGTGGCAAATGTCTCCGTAGCAATGAAAGGCTGGCTGCCTGGAAAATAATTTGCTGTGTCAAATCCTTTCTCCTAGCAGTATAAAAATATGGCATTGGTAAACATGTTTATATTAATAAGCAATACTCAGATAATTGGAATAGACCAGAAGTAGGTTTTGAAGTTCATTTAAATCATAAAACAACAAAGGATTACTGTGCGACTTAATATGCAGGATGCATATCTAGTTTGAGATGATTAAAAGCCACAGAAATATTCTCAGTGACATGGTGGATTATGGGTCACGGGGAGCAAACACAAGGGAGGTCAGTCACTTCGCATACATCTACCATCATTCAGGTTCTGCCCCATGCAGGAACGGTAATTATGTTGTGAGTATATGGAGCTTGTCCTTATTAATAATGGACATGAGGCAGAGAACAGCCCTGGACTGGGCACCAGTCCACGGCAGGGCACACTTATAACTACTCATTATCATCATCATCTTAACTGCCTTTCCTGGTGAGGGTCAAGATGGCAGCAAGCAAAGCAGGTCGGCCCAGACTTCCCTGTCCCCAGACTCCAGCTCTTCCAGGGGAGACTCCCAAAAGATATATCATATAAAAATGTATAACATTTTTATTTAATTTCCACTTCTACTCCACAGTATAAAATTGCAAATCAAACAATTCAGACAATGTGATTACGGACTTTACAGACTTTCACCCAAGGGGATTTGCATACATTTTGATCACATCATCTCAAAATGACAACACGTTTTATACATGATTTCCTCAATACCCCATTTCAGGGCATCATAATGTTTTGGACAATTGGCATCTCAGGTGTTTGTGACTCCTCAGGTGGGTTTCACGGCTTCATAAGATACCTCAGCTGGCTTCTACCCTTTGGGGTCTGCAGTTGCCAACTCTGAGCCTCGGTTTGTTTCCTGTTGTCATTTCCGTTCAGCTAGTCGCTGGGTTTATTATGATATTGTAGGATTCCTGAACTCCTTTGAGACCCTCCCCAACTGGACAACATGCCGAAACGCAATTGACATGTCTGTCGAGGGCTGTTTGTCAGTCAGTCAGTCATTACCCAACCCGCCATATCCTAACACAGGGTCACAGGGGTCTGCTGGAGCCAATCCTAGCCAACACAGGGCACAAGGCAGGAAGAAATCACCGGGCAGTGCGCCAGCCCACCGCAGGAGGGCTGTTTGTCCGTCATCAAAGCAACCGTAGCTTCACAGCGCCACGCATGATCGCAGTGCCACAGAAGCAACGGCAAGCTCACCAGCTCCTCACGCAATGCATTTGTCGCCCTGATGGGTGATGCGGGCAACACTATAACATGGCCACTGACCTGGAACTGCCCGTTTACTGTGTCTGTGTATAAGGGAGTGGTAACTCCCACTGCAATAAATAACCGTGCTGTTCCTGTTTCAAGCCGAGTAAAGCTGGTTTTCCTGAAGTCCTTAGACTCAGCCTTGCATTTTGGGTTCAAAGCAACAACTCATGCATCACAATATATATATATATATATTTTTCTTTATTGGTGCTACATTGCTTTTGCAAATTGAATCAAATACATATTTAAATTATTTAAATTATATATATTTTTTAATTATTGAAATCATAGTACAGTATATTATTGTTCTAATGTATGATGTCCTTTTTATTTTTATTCTTATTTTTATTGTTACACCATTTTTTGTTTCTGGGCAATTACGCTATAGTGGATCTGCCTTTGTGAGCACCTGTTCTTGTATAATAGGTAGCGCATTATCTTTGATTTGTATGGTTTGATGTACATTTAATTTGCAGAGTGTTTGATTATGTTGTTTTTTTCAAGTTTCTCACTTGGTTACTGTGCCTTGAGGAAGAAGTGAATCCTCGAAACGCGTCAGGCAAGTCTATGCATACCTTTGAACCTCAGGTATTCCGTTATATTTCTGATGTTATATGATTGTAAACTTTATGATATAGTTTCTATTATTGTGGACTGATTAGCTCCATTTGTGGCTCACATTGTTTGTTTTTATAGTGGTCTTCTAGGTCACATTGATCTTGTATATAATATTTTGACTTTCAATTGATCATTTTCATTGGAATGTACTCCATTGGAATGTACAGTGGGTTACGGAAAGTATTCAGACCCCCTTCAATTCACACAGCACCCCATATTGACAGACAAAAAAAAGAATTTTTGAAATTGTTGCAGATTTATTAAAAAAGAAAAA
>JANRMT010062820.1:24061095-24077999 GCA_026402145.1 Polypterus bichir lapradei
TTTTTCTTTTTTAATAAATCTGCAACAATTTCAAAAATTCTTTTTTTGTCTGTCAATATGGGGTGCTGTGTGTACATTAATGAGGGAAAAAATTAATTTAAATGATTTTAGCAAATGGCTGCAATATAACAAAGAGTGAAAAATTGAACGGGGTCTGAATACTTTCTGTACCCACTGTATATTGTAAGATTTCTGAACTCCTTTGAGACTCTCCTCAATGGGCCGACATGCCGAAACACCATTGACACGTCTGTTGAGGGCTGCTTGTCCATCGCTGAGGCAACTGCAGGTTCACAGTACGCCACAATTCCGCAGCGCCACAGAAGCAACAGCAAGCTCACCGCCTCCTCGCGAAATGCGTCTGTCTCTCGATAGGTGATGCGGGGAACACCATAACTTGGCCACTAACCTGACCTCGGCCCTGTCCGCTTGCTGTTTGTGTGTGTAAGTAGAGTGGAAGCTCCCGCTGCAATAAATACCCGTGCTGTTCCTGTTTCAAGCTGAATAAAGCTGGTTTTCCTGAAGTCCTTAGACTCAGCTCATCTTTTGAGTGCAAGGCAGCAACTCACGCATCACAATATATATATTTATTTTCTTTATTGGTGTTACATTGCTTTTGTAAATTGAATCAATTATATACTTTAATTATGTTTTTCAATTCTTATATTTTATTTTATTTTCACTAAATTTTATTATAGTATATTGTTTAAGTGTCTGCTTGTCTTAGCGTTGTGCCATTTTTCAACATGGGGACATGAACCGTTCTAATGAAGGACAAAGTTTAAAATTTCAAATCAAACAAATCAGATGTGATTAACGTGAACATTGCTGACTTTCATTTAAAGATCTTTGCGTACATTTCAGTCACACAAGACTTGTCCCTCCATTTCAGAGCACTGTAATGTTTGGGACAATTGGTGTTTGTTATTCCTCAGGTGTGTTTCATGGCTTCATTGCTTGCTTCAACCCTTTGGAGTCTGTAGTTGCCATTGTTCAACATGAGGCCAAGAGCAGTGCCAATGGAAAACAAAGAAGCCATTATGAGGCTGAAAAACAAGAATAAGACAGATAAAACCTCATGATAACTGAAATCAACTGCCTGGAATATCATGAAGAAGAAGGAATGCACTGGTGAGCTCAGTAATCACAAAGGGACTGGTAGGCCAATGAAGACCTCCATTGTTGATGACAGAAGAATCCTCACTATGGTCAAGAAAAAAAACCCCAAACACCTGTCTGTAAGATGGATATCATGATAGGGTAAACCTTTGCCAGTCATTCACAGCTGCATCCAAAGATGCAAGGTAAGCCTTTACTATGTAAGGCAGATGGCATACAGTAACACCTTCCAGAAGCCACCAATATCTCTGGGTTTGGTTTACTCTGAGATGGAATGTAGGAGTAGGCCAAGACCTTCGCCAGCCTGCAAAGATGTGGCCTTATCCTGGTTGGCCAGCCCTTAACTCCCTGTTGCAGGCTTCAGACTATCCTTCCTATGCTTGAAATTTTAAAAAAAATGCATGTAAAGTAAAGAATTGTAGCACATTTCTGTAATTTGAATGCACATTTGGGTGGTGTTTCAGTATTGAAAGGTACTATTTCTATTCAAACTTTGTTGTACTACTGAGATTTAGGCTTCTACTTTATCCCTGATGCTACTGAAGTAAAGTTCAGCTCCCTATGACCCTTACTTTAAACCAGTGGTCTCAAATTCGGGTCCTGAAGGGCAACAGTGGCTGCAGGTTTTTAATAATAACCCTTTTCTTAATTTGTGACCTGTTTTTGCTGCTAAATTGCTAAATTACGGTTGTGAACATCCACCCATGGAGTCAACCGACTGGACTCCGTTTTCCATGACAGAAGTAAGAGGTGATATCTACTCATCGACATAGCTGTTGTCAGGGAAAAATCTTGATCCTTGGTTCACTTAAGAACCCACATATAAAAGGGTCTTCAGACTCCAGCAAAATACAGGAGTAGGTTTACAGTTGTGAGTCCATGAAACACAAAGTTTACGCTTGTATTATTACTTATTTATTAATTATTCTTTATTTGTATCATTTGTCTTCTTCTTCGCATTATTGTTGCTATTAGCAAGTAGACTACAAGAATGTTTCCGGTGAGAGTTGGACTCCACCAGGGCTGCCCTTTGTCACCGATTCTGTTCATAAGGACAGAATTTCTAGGCGCAGTCAGGGCGTTGAGGGGGACCAGTTAGGTAGGATCAGGATTGGTCACTGCTTTTTGCAGATGATGTTGTCCTGTTTGCTTCATCAGGCCGTGATCTTCAGCTCTCTCTGGATCGGTTTGCAGTCGAGTGTGAAGCGGCTGGGATGGGAATCAGCACATCCAAATCCGAGACCATGGTCCTCAGCCGGAAAAGGGTGCAGTGCCCTCTCAGGGTTGAGAGCAAGATCCTGCCCCAAGTGGTGGAGTTCAAGTATCTCGGGGTCTTGTTCACGAGTAAGGGAAGAATGGAGCGTGAGATCAACAGGCGTATCGTTGCGGTGTCTGCAGTGATGCGGGCTCTGCATTGGTCTGTCATGGTGAAAAAAGAGCTGAGCTGTAAGGCAAAGCTCTCAATTTACCAGTCGATCTACGTTCCTACCCTCACCTATGGTCATGAGATCCGGGTAGTGCTCGAAAGTACGAGATTGCGAATACAAGCGGCTAAAATGAGTTTCCTCCGCAGGGTGTCTCAGCTTTCCCTTAAAGATAGGATGAGAAGCTCGAGCTCAGAGTAGAGCCGCTGCTCCTCTGCATCAAGAGGAGTAAGATGAGGTGGCTCAGTCATCTGATTAGGATACCCCCTGGACGCCTCCCTGGTGGGGTGTTCCGGGCACATCTAACAGGGAGGAGGCCCAGGAGAACATCCAGGAAATGCTGGAGGGACTATGTCTTTCGGCTGGCCTAGGAACGCCACAGGATTCTCCCGGAAGAGCTAGTAGAAGTGGCCGGGGAGAGGGAAGTCTGGGCATCTCTGCCCAAGCTGCTGCCCCCGCAACCTGATCTCGGACAAGCAGAAGAGGATGGATGGATGGATGGACTACAAGAATGTGTAAATAAGGAAGGCTGGCTTTTTTGAGTACTTGCCAGATTGAACCTAAATGCACTGTGCCATTGTGACATTCTTTTGAGTCATTGAAGTTAATAAAGCTATTGTAAAAATCATAGGTTGTGTGTCTTTTTCCATATGAAGAACTGTAAACCTACTTTAGCCAACCCCTATATAAGAAATTTATTTAATAAAGACACCTTTGGAGCACACTATATAAGAAATCATTCATGCATTGTGATCATGGTGGTGCCAACAATCCTTTGTTCCGACAAAGCCTTTATAGTTACGAATATACAAAAGCATTCTTAGCTTGCAGCTGATAACATGCTAATCTAAGATAAATAAGTCCATATTTGGGATCCTAGATAATCCTTAGTTTACATGAAGAGATACATGATATTTTCATTCAAGGTCTGAGGCTACTCTGGGGTCTGCAAACCAGAATGGTCTTACCTTACTTTAAAGTAGTTAAACAAAAGGCAATATATATAAAAAAAATTAACGGATTAAATGTGCATCACATATGTGCTTCAGAGGACCTCCTTACAGGCTCTGTCGAGGTAAGTAATAACACTCTGGGATGAGAGGGGCCGCTGATGCCCCCATAGTGCCGAGAAACCACCCATTTAGGGCAACTGACTCCGCCCCTTCTGGTTCAATCTCAAGAAAGTCTTGGGCTTCCCGGATAGAGGAGTCATTTTTGGCAAGAGCTTCCTGCTGGACACAGCTCCTGAGAAAATAACCCAAACTCACAGCTAATCATCCGACTGCATTCAATAGCTATCAGCCCTAATATTTAGTTGGCAAGCACGCCAAAGAGAGTTTACTTTTGTTGAACTGTTGAACATTAAACGGGATGACCCGGTTGGCATCCCAAAGTTTCCCTTTTGTGTTGTGCTGTTATTCCTGCACCCAGCCACAAGTGTAACATAAAGGTTTTCTGCTTCACCATTCCAGATGACAAGAATGTCTCAATCAAAGAGGTAGAAAAACTCAGCAAATACATAAAATTTTTGAAAATATACCCGATAGAGTGGACTCTAATAATTATTAATTGAAAAATATTTATTAATACAAAATGACCGATACTAGCATACAATCAGGATCAGCATTGCCAAATGAAAGGAGAAAAGCAACTGAAAAAAAGTCCTAAAAACAGTAATGCTTTAAAATGATATAATTAAGCAAGAACTTGAAAAGGGACTGACTTATTGTATAACAGGGATCCAAATGGCACAAGATGGGCAATAAGATCAGGGGCTTGCTGCAGTTCTTCATGTATACCACAAGGAAGGCAGGGTGGCAGAGATCAGGGTCTTAAGATGCCACCTCCAGATGCCACTGTCCATTTCTAAACCCTGCCTGTGTTTATAGCAGTCAGGGCAGCTGTGCACTTGAGGGACCGAAAGGGGAAAATTAACAAAATATGCAAGTTCAAGCAACTGCTTGTAAAGTCAATTTCAAACAGTAAACTCATTCCTAGTTGACACAGCACTGAACATTTCTCCATTTTAAGATCCTGGGATTTGTTCTTAAATCCTGTAATGGTTGTGCCCCATTTTATTTGTCGGAACTGCTGCACCCTTATGTACCATCTCACCCTCTCAGGTCAGCAGATCAGGAGCCTCATGTATACATGTTGCGTACGCACAAAAATGTTGGGAAATCCCGTTTCTACGCTCAAATTGCGATGTATAAAGCCTAAACTTGGTGTAAAGCCATGCACATTTTCATGCTAGCTCAATCCCTGGTGTACGCAAGTTCTGCGCTCAGTTTTGCAAATTGGCGGCACCGAGTGTTGAAGCAATACTTTTGTTTAAGTGTGGTTTCCCTTTCTTTTTTAGATCCACATCCCTGACGTGGCTTTCTCAAATACATTTGATATGAAATTAACCGCTGTGACAGATAGAGGGCGCTATCGACCTCTTGAACTCTCAGACAATACGTCAGACACGAGGCAAAAGTCCAACTATTGACTTTATTATTTAACAACAGTGCACAAAGCACCCTCCTCTCCACAATTCTCATAAATAAACACAATACTCTCAATAATACTATCCTCCACTCCCAGACGTGTTGCCACCCTTCCACCCAGCTCAGCTCATTGTCTGGGAGTTCCCACAATCCTTTTATAGTCCGTGACCCGGAAGTGCTTCTGAACCCTCAGTCCATGTGACTTCTTAGCACTTTCCCGTCGAATCAAAAACTCTTCTTTTTCTTCACCCCAGAAGCACGTCATTCCTTTTGTCCATGTGACTCGGACGTACTTCCGGGGCATAGGGCAAATAATAGTACTTGGGTCTCCCTGCCAAGACCCCTGGTGGTCCCGATGTTACCCAGCTGTGGATGACAACTCCATAGTCCATGATGCGCTGCTGGAATTTGGGGCATCTTGATGTCACAGCGAGGGCACATCTGGGGGTATAGGCCGGGATGACTGGCCTGCCATATACCACACCACATATTGTTTATTAGTTTAAGGCATCTGATTGTATTTAACTTGTAACAATATAATGGTCCACGGAATGGCCAAACTATTCTAAATACCATAGCTGCTTTAGCGTTGTTACTCTTACTGCACCACCTTCTTCTCCTTTCAGCTGCTCCCGTTAAGGGTTGCCACAGCGGATCATCTTTTTCCATATTACTTGCACTACACCACTCGGAGTATTTATATCACTATATCTGAGTGGGGAATCACAGCTCTACAACAGCTGATCGGAAAGAGAATTATCAGTATACAGCATTAAGCATATGCTGCCTTAGCCATGCTGTCTATTGAACTGCTCTCATACGGCAAACGCTTGAGAGCCTTTCCTGTACGGACCTTGCGGTTCAGAAACAGTTTCATCCCAATAACTATAAACGCAATCAATCAGTCTATCAAGTGCTCCTTGTAGAACTGTTTGTACTTTTAAGTACAATCACCTCACTGTAAACTTGCACCACAGTTATAATATTGCACAACCTGAGCCACTTTATAAAGCGTGTATTTACATATGATGACAATATCATTTTTAAGATGAAATGCACTAAAATATGTTTATTAAATTATACAGATAATACTTTAACTTCATTTAAATAATCTATATTGTTAATAATTAAACATGCCAAGACACGGTGCTGCGTCGCTAGCAAGCCACTGGTGCTCCGTTTACGGATTGTTCCTGCCTCGCGCTGTATTCTTGCTAGGGCTGGCGCGACACTGGAAGGATAGATGAATAGAATAATTAAACACGTACTACGAAGATATTTCAATGTTCCTTAAAAGTTTTGAAGAATTGGCGTTCTCAGCTTACAGATGGCTTAACGTCTATTACAGAGCTGATTGTGTGGTGATTGGGTATTTGGAGAAAGAAAAGTAAGGACAGGAATTGGAGGTTAGTACGTTTGAAATAGTACTGCTACAATAAATTATTTCATCGAATGTCGCACATGGCGCAGCAAGCATCTTGCGTGAGGCATGAACAATCACTGTGCCACCGTGTTCCCATGTTTAATAACATGCTTTAACTCATATCATCATGAAAATGATATCAAGTATACATCTCAGTATTTAAATTATTCAGCGAGCTGTAATATCATGAATGTAATGGATTCTGTGTCCTGTCGGAGGAAGAGAAAGCCCAGAAGCACGTAGTGATTCACACACATAGTGCACATAGAAGAACACATACAACACAAAGCATTTAATGTGCTAGTTTAGTTATGATGGATTTGAGAAACTAGTAAATTAAACGATTTTAAGATGACGTTTATGATATTCTACTTTAGTGACAATATAAACTACGTGATTAAAGTGAAAACTTTGAGATTAAAGTTGACATTCCGTGCTTTTTTCCCCACTGTGTGCCTATTTTTTTTTCTCTCTGTCCCCTAAAAAGCTTTCATATGACACTCAGACGGTGGTTTATGACTCGCCTTTTCACGGCGACTTTGATATCTGACAACTTCTTTTTTATTTCGGCACTGTGCGACTTTGTGAACTTGAGCTTTCGAGTTTGTCCGACACTCTGTGTCACTCGATCAACTTCCTTTTGTTGTTTATACCACTGTTTAAACCAACACATAGTACATTTTCCTTTGCCACCACTTGGTCTTCGCTGAAATTCTTCTATTTTCCCCCGTGCTTTTGCCATTGTCTTTTCACAGAAGGCTGAGCTTAAGGGCTATTTATATTGATTTACATATTCAAAGAGGCGTAATTCTGGGAGGAATTTTGGTGGGGCAGCAGGCACGTGCACAGGCATTACTTTTCATGCTGACCGGGATTTATGGAGCGGAAGAACGTGGAAGTTGGTGAACGCACAGATTTATGCATCTGGATTTTTTTGTGCATACGCACAATTCTGCTTTTGTCCTTACGCCATGTTTTAGTGTGAATGCTACGCACGGCGTTATGCATGAGGCCCCAGATGCTTTTACTTGTTTCTAAGGCTCGATGCAAACTCTGAGGTGATCACGCTTTAAAACTCTGGAATGATTTGCTGTTGCACGTTTGGCAGGCTCCTTCACCTGCTGTCTTTAAATCTTATTTAAAAACACACTTATACTCTCTGGCCTTTAACCCAGTATGATATGTCGACTATCTGTGTACTTTTTTATTATGAATCTCTTCAGCTCTTATGTGTTTTTGTTTCTTTCACCCTTTAGTTATTGTGTGTCTGGTATGTTGGGTTTTATTGTACAGCACTATGGTCAGCCTTGATGTTGTTTTTAAAGTGCTTTATAAATAAATAAATACATTTTAAGATGGATGAATTTGCAAATTCACCAATGCTTTTCAATGGAAAATTTTGAAATTTCATGCTGTGCAAAATATTTGAACAAAACTTAAACCATCTTGACACATTTCTTTGAAGAATAAATGAGCCACATCTCAAAAAATGTGGCATTTTCAAATGCACCTACTGTAGGAGGCAGCACGGTGGCGCAGTGGTAGTGCTGCTGCCTCGCAGTTAGGAGACCTGTGTTCAAATCCTGGGCCCTCCCTGCATGGAGTTTGCATGTTCTCTCCATGTCTGCGTGGGTTTCCTCCCACAGTCCAAAGACATGCAGGTTAGGTGCATTGGCGATCCTAAATTGTCACGTATGTGTGGGTGTGTATGTGTGGGTGTGTGTGTGTGCACTGCGGTGGGCTGGCGCCCTGCCCGGGGTTTGTACCTTGTCCAATGTGTACCTTGTCCAATGTGCTGGTACAATGTGTTGCCGCACCCACCATATGACAAAACAACTTGGGATCACAGATTGCAACACGGTCCAGTCCCACCGTCTGGAAATGACCAATTATCTGCTGCAGCCAGGTGTTACATGGCCATCCCCTCGGCCTGGTCTAGGTGCTCTGGTCCTCAAAAATAAATGGATAATACTCCCTACAATGTAAATCGTATGTTATCTTAACAATGTGAAAGCTCCTTTCCACTACAGAACATACAGAAACATTGAATTGGCCTCCTGTCTCTATTGAAGATCATTCTTCTTGACAGAAAACCCATTTTACACTGGTGATTTGACCTTCTGATTATGCATATGTATGCAAACCTGAATTTCACAATTTGTTTCTTGAAAACAGAAAGCACCATAATGAGATACAGAATTAAAAGAATATTGATTAATTGATAAAAGCTCCCCTTTCTTTGGCTAGCATATCATCCATATAAATTACTTTATTAGATATCTTCTGTCACTTAAGGTGGGTAGGGTGGAGAGACAAAGAATGACTTGAAACCCCAAGGTCATTAGATCCAGTCACAATTCTTGCTCTCCAACCTCCTGTGTGCCACTTATTGTGTCTTCCCCTTAATATTAAGAATAACTTCATTACGATGCTGCAAACAGGACGTGTTAGGCACAGTTGGGTCTGAAGCGTGGTCTGACATAGCTAATCTTATGGATGCAGTGTATAAGTGCACAGGCCTGACTGTTGAGGTTAATGACACTGAAGTGCTCTGTGTCTGTGAATAAAAATGTGCTATATAAGGACAAACGAGATTCAACTGAATACTTAAATTTGATTTACAATCCCCCTGGTGCAGGCTTTGTGCTGATGACATTGTGCTGTGTAGCACCAGAAAAGGGAATGTGGAGAGGTAGTTGGTAGAATGGAGAAGGCCTTTTGAAGGTAGAGAGTTGAAGTTAAATATGAAGAAGAAGACAGGATGATGATCAGAATTCAGAAGTTAGTCTGCAGGGAGATTGTCATGCCACCTCGGTCTTACTTGATTAAAGAAAATCAAGACTCAAACGGGTTACTGAATGCAATGCACATTTTTTATTACTCAATCCAACAACTCAACAAAAGCACCCATCACTCCCACAGTCCCTGTATGTTCTGTCCGAAAGCATCATGGGAACTCTAGTGCTTATCATCTAATTATACATATACAATTTATTTATATATATATATATATATATATATATATATATATATATACACATCTCACCACAGAGATCCATTGAAAAGAGTGGATAAATGTAAATATATAATAGCAGTGATAGCCCGAAATGTAGGGCTAAATGCAGAGTGCAGTGTATCTATAGAGTGCAGTGTGGATGGAACATTTGGAAGAAGGTGTCAGGGGTATTGTGTGATCAAACAATTAAACAGAAGGTTAAAGGTCATGGTTTTTAAAGACAGTAGTAAGACCAGCAATGATGTGTGGAGCTGAGACATGGGCAGTAAAAAGGAGAAGAAGCTGGATGTGACAGAAATGAGAATGTGGAGTTACAAAATAAGGACAGAATAAGAAATGAGACAAACAAAAGTGGGTGAGATGTCTAAGAAAGTGCAGGAACGTAGGTTAAAATGGAATGGACCTGTGATGTGGAGGGACAATGAATATGTGGGCCAAAAAGTGATGGGAATGGAAGGCCAGGGGAGAAGAAAGTGAGGAAGGCCAAAGCGGAGGTGGATGCATAAAGAAAAAGAAATGAAGGAGAACAGCATGACTAGCAAGGAGGTGTATGGAGAAGGTTGATCAAGCACATTGGCCCCACTTAGAATGGGAAAAGATGAAGAGGTAAAAGAAGAAGACTTAAATATGATTTATATATTTTGGTGTTATTTTGCAAAGCACACGTTAAAGAGTTTAATGGATTTTCCATGATGCATATTTGCCAATCCAAACCCAATGAAAAGTAAAACAACCTTCTGTTTGTGTGTGATTTCCTTGCTGTTCTTACAATTTAGTTGTCATTGAAAATCTATTACACACTATACATCCATATTTGGTGAACATAGGAAATATAATAAATTTGAAAACAGTGTTCCTCCAGCAACTCTCCTTAGTTTTATCACGTTTTTATCACCCTCTCTTTCCCCTTGTGTACCCGTGTTCATCCTATATCTTTCTTTGGTATCCATGTTTATCTCAGGCTCTCTTTCCTGCCGTTTTCTCTTTCGATCATGTTCCTGCTTCTCAGATTCTGTCATTCTGAGGCAAGGTGCTCGCCTTCTATCCATGTTTTGACTAACATCAATGGTAGATGGACTTCCATTGCACATTTTGAAAACATCATTTGTCTTCTTGTGAATACTTCCCATCTTTGAAGGTGACTCTCAATGTTCCTTGTACCCTTTTCTTCATCATCCTCGGGTGTCTCGACCTTTCTTGGGTGATGTTTCCTTCCTTGATCAACTTACCATAAAACCTGCTCCTCAGACTCTGCTTCACCTTGCAACCAAGCCAAACTTAACAAATCAAAACGCCCGCCCAAGAGAAAGGGAGGAGAGCCAACAATCAATGTCACTTTTTAAAAGCAGCAAGGAAGGAAGAGTTTATTCTAAAATGTTATTGATTAGATCCTGACATATTTTTAAAAAGTTTTGAACGGATCCTCTGAGTGAGAATTTGATTTTTCCCCAATTAGTATATGACATCAGTAACCCACTGACTTAAAAATGGTGGGCGAAGATTCTTCCAATTGAGCAAGATAAGTCTAGTAGTGAGGTAAAGGCAATTATGATTTGTTTGTCCTTCTCCACTTTAAGCTCATCTGTGAGTCCACCAAGCACAGCTGTTCAGGGGTTTGGAGTGATTATGACACCAATGCTGTCTGATAGGCGTTCAAAGATTTTTGTCCAAAATGTTAATTTGGTGCGTGCTCAGAACATTTGGCCCAGTGAGGCTGGAGCTTGATTGCAACGTTTGCAGGTTAAATCTTGCCCTTGAAACAGTTTGGACAATTTTAAATGAGATAAATGCACTTGATAAAAGGTTTTAAGTTGAATGGTCGAATGTTTAGCACATATGGAGCTTGAGTGTATTCTGTGCGTGGTTGCCTTCCACTCCTTTCCTAAAATATTAAGTGACTGATCCTTTCCCCAATGTACCCTGGGATCTTTGAAAGGAAGGGACTTAAAAATATTTTTATAAATTATTGAGATGCTATCTGGTTCTTTAAGACTGATCAGTGTTTTGTCTGGAATAGAACTAGGTAGGATGTGAGGGAAATTGGCAGGTTCAGTTTAGCACATTTTCTAGCTTGAAAGTAGTGAAAAAATTGTGTTGATGAGAAGTTAAATTTGAAGCATAATTGTTCGTAGAATGTGGAGACATTTTCTATGTACAAGTCTCTAAGTGTTTTAATTCCGAGGGTGGAAAAAGGTGGTTGTCATGTAGAGGTGCCACAGATAAAAGCTTCTCTGTCTTAAAGTGCTTCCTACATTGGTTCCATAGTCTGAGTGAATGAAGGGTAATTGGATTATTAGTGTATTGACAATAATGAACTATGATGGACATAGTCCCCGTGGACTATGATGTTTGCTGATGACATTGTGATCTGTAGAGAGAGTAGGGAGCCGGTTTAGGAGACCCTGGAGAGGTGGAGATATGCTCTAGAGAGGAGAGGAATGAAGGTCAGTAGGAACAAGACAGAATACATGTGTGTTAATGAGAGGGAGGTCAGAGGAGTGGTAAGGATTCAGGGAGTTGAGTTGGCGAAGGTGGATGAGTTTAAATACTTGGAATCAACAGTACAGAGTAATGGGGATTGTGGAAAAGAGGTGAAAAAGAGAGTGCAGGCAGGGTGGAGTGGGTGGAGAAGAGTGTCAGGAGTGATTTGTGACAGACGGGTATCAGCAAGCGTGAAAGGGAAGATCTACAGGATGGTAGTGAGACCAGCTATGTTATATGGGCTGGAGACGGTGGCACAGGAGACAGAGCTGGAGGTGGCAGAGTTAAAGATGCTAAGATTTGCATTGGGTGTGATGAGGATGGACAGGATTAGAAATGAGGACATTAGAGGATCAGTTCAAGTTGGACGGTTGGGAGAGAAAGTCAGAGAGGTGAGACTGCGTTGGTTTGGACATGTGCAGAGGAGAGATGCATGCTGGGTATATTGGGAGAAGGATGTTAAGGATGGAGCTGCCAGGGAAGAGGAAAAGAGGAAGGCCTAAGAGAAGGTTTATGGATGTGGTGACAGAGGACATGCAGGTGATGGATGTGACAGAACAAGATGGAGAGGACAGAAAGATATGGAAGAAGATGATCCACTGTAGCGACCCCTAATGGGAGCAGCCGAAAGAAGAAGAAGAAAAAGTTTATTGACAATAATTTGTATTTACTGGGGCACGGAGCAGGGAGTGTAAAGAAGTACTGCACGATTGTATTTCTATTGCAGACCAGGCTTGTGGATGTTCATTTATTTGTGTCAATGTATATTTGCCACCCAGTAATAAAACTGAAAGTTAGGTAGTGCCATGCCCCCTTTTCCTTTAGGTCATTGTAGAGATGCCCTTTGGATGTGTGGATGATTCTAATTCCAAATAAGTGAGGTTATGACTGAGTCTAATTTCTTAACAAATAATTTGTTAATGTATATGGGGATAGTTTGAAATAGGAAACAAAGTTTGGGAAGGATGTTCATCTTAACAATGTTGATTCTCCCTGCTAATGTATGTTGAAGAGTAGACCATCTATTCACATCCTGTTTAATTTTTTTCCATGCAGACAGCAAAGTTTGTTGAAAAAAGTATATTTGCTTGTGATATTTACTCCTAGATATTTAATGCTAAGATAAATAGGAAGGTGTCCAGTCAAGTATTGTGTCTTCACTGGAAAGAGATCAGATATCTTTTGAAAATCTGCTGATGCTTTTAGGACTGCTGGCATGGCAAATTGTGGGTCAGATATGTACAGTAGCATATCATCTGCACATAGGAATATTTTCTTTTCAAGTCCTTCTCTGAGAATCCCCTTTATCTCTAATGCATTTTGAAAGTATACAGGCAGTGGTTCAATGGCCATTGGCAATGACAAAGAGCTAAGGTGATAAGGGGCATCCTTGTTCTAGTTTGAAGTAGTCTGAAATAATGTTGTTAGCACAAACAGAGGCTTCTGGACTGGTATAAAGTAGTTTGATCCATGCACATATGTTTGGGCCAATTCCAAATTTGTGCAGTGTGGTGAGTAGGTAGTCCCATTCAACCACATCAAATGCCTTTTCTGCATCTAAAGATAATAAGATCTCTGGGGTGTTAGATATAATGGGTGAATATATTATATTAAACAAACATCGAAGATTAGAAGCTAGGTGTCAGCCTTTACTAAAGCCTGTTTGGTCTTGCAATATTGCAGAAGAAACCATTTTTTCAGTCCTTCTGGCTAGAACTTTGGAGAGTATCTTAATGTCGTTATTCAGGAGAGAGATTGGTCTGTTTAATACACATTATAGTAAGTTCTTATTTTTCTTAGAAAAGATGGTAATTAATGCTTGGTAAAAAGTTTAAGGTAGTATTTTGTTGTCTTTAGCTTCTATAAATATATGTAATAATAGCATAGCTATGTCATTTGAAATTTTTTTTATAAAATTCCACTGAGTAGCCATCATGGCCACTGCTTTCCCACTTTGAAATGAGTTTATAACGTCTAGTAATTCTGAGAGTGTCAGAGTATCTAGCTGTGGTATCTGTAATGAGTCAAAGTACTCATTAGATTGTGTCTTATCTTGTGTTAAATGAATAGAATGTCAGAAGTACCCTATAAATTTGTAAGTTATAGTTTTATGGTTAATAATTTTATGAACAGTCAGATCTTGAAGGTGATGTGTTGGAAGCAGAGCAAGAAAAAAGAATCTGAGTGATTTTGACAACGGCCAAATCATGATGGCCAGATGACTGGGTAAGAGCAGGACTTGTGTGGTGATCCTGGCATCTAAGTAAGGAAAACTGGTGAACCAGGGACAGGGTAATGGACACCCAAGGTTGATTGATGCTTATGGGGAGTAAAGGCCAGGCCTTCTGGTCTTATCCAACAGTAGAGCTACTGTTGCACAGATTGCTGAAAAACTTAATACTGGCCATGAGAGAAAGCTGTCAACACACACAGTGCATCACATCTAGCTACTTATGGGGCTGCATAGTCACTGACCGGTCAGAGTGCCAAATCTGATCTCTGTCTACCACCAATGGACATATGAGCATCAGAACCAGGCCACAGAGCAAAGGAAGAAGGTTGCCTGGTCTGATGTATCATGTTTTCTTTAAGATCATGTGGATGGCCAGGTACATGTGCATCATTTGCCTGGGGGCAGAAGGCAAGCAGACAGAGGCAGTGTGATGCCCTGGGATTATTCTGCTGGGAAACCTTGGGGTATGACTTTCATGTAGATGTTATTTAGACACGTACCACCTACCTTAAGATTGTTGCAGACCATGTCCTCCACTTTATGGCAACAGTATTCATTGATGTCAGTGGCCTCTTTCAGCAGGATAATATGCCTTGCAAAAAATGTTCTGGAATGTTTTGAGGAACATGAAAAAGAGTTCAAGGTGTTCACTTGTCCTCCAATTTCACCATTTGTGTTGGAAAAAGAAGTCCAATCCATGAAGACCCCACCTTGCAAACTACAGGACATTAAGGATATGCTGCTGATGTCTTTGTGCCAGATACCAGAGGACACCTTCAGAGGTCTTGTGGATCCATGCCTTAAAGGATAAGATCTACTTTTGGTGGAATGTATCCACTCAGGGATAAAACTATGTTGTGGCACCTCCATATTTATAGCAAAGCTTCCACATATGTCATTGATGCTCCTCTTGTGAACATGTGACAGGAACTGTGTGTCATATAAGCAAAAGACGGTAATGACCAAAATGAGTTATTAAACATTTTTTCCAAATGATAAAAATACCATAAAATACCACAGAAATAATTCCATCCATCCATCCATTATCCAACCTGCTATATCCTAACACAGGGTCACGGGGGTCTGCTGGAGCCAATCCCAGCCAACACAGGGCGCAAGGCAGGCACAAACCCCGGGCAGGGCGCCAGCCCACCACAGAGAAGTAACTCTCCATAACAAAAAAATAACATTGAACACAAGGAATAACTTTACATTATGACAGTGAACGCATCAAGTCAATTTAATTTCCCTGCGTGATGTTGCAGATTTACTCTCCAGTAGCCTACATTATGAATGACACCACTAATCATGTGGATACTGTCTTTAGGCTATGCAGTATGTGTTACTAACTTTTATTTTGAAATACTTAACTCAAATTTAGTACATAGTATTAAAGTTAATGTCTTGCCTGAAGTGCGATCTCATTGAGAGGATGCCCACTCGCATGCATCACTCTTATGGTGCAGATTTGAGTGTCGATCATCAGTCACACAGGGTAATCTCTTCTCACCAACTCTGTATGTGGTTTGATCTACTCAATCAGAAGAAAAAATAATTTTCACATACTGTAATACTCAAAGCACCTATTGAGAAAGCCCATATCTGTCTGTCTGCCTGTCTGTCAGCATGAAAAAACTCGTCCCCACTTGGATCATTTGTTTTGCGCAGTTATTCTTCGAGGAAATTTGTCAAGACATTTCTGTTTTCATTTGGAGATCTCAAACAGTTTGTTCTGTACAAAGTTTTAACATTTCAGAATTTCCCCATGAAATGCATTGACTCCTTCATCTTAAAACAGAGAAACATTCAGTGCGACATCCAGCTGAATTTATTCAGTTCTAGGGTGAACTCGAGGACATCAGTGAAAATTAAGGAGAAGTACATTTAGGGATGAAGCCAGGAAGCACTTCTTTATGCAGAGTTGTGGGACTGTGGAACAAACTACCAAGACATGGAGTTGAAGCAGAAACCTTAAGAACCTTTAGCAAAGAATCTGAAGGAGATACGAGGCCATTAAATGAGCTAAATAAACGGGCTTGATGGACTAAATAGCCCCCAGTCACTTGTCAAATTTCTTATGTCCTCATGTATTGCCATCATCCTGGACAAACCCCTATGATTTTGTAGACTTTTTGTGCATCATCCTGTGGAGGAAACTTTACACCAGTTTTCGTTAACACATTTTCAAGATACTGGTCATTAGATCTACAGATTTCCAAAGAAATACAGCTGTGTCTGCATTTACTTAAAATGGTTTCGGTTCCATTCCTGCTTTAACATTCATAGATAGATAGATAGTGTGAAATGAATAGCCTTGACACACAAAAAAGGTTTGGGGCAGCCACCCGTATACTTAAATCCTGGCTGCAAAAAATCAAATATGACGCCCAGTTGTATACAGAGTTGAGTCCAAAGCAGAAATGAGTTGATGCAGGAAATGGTCTGGTTTTTAAGGCAGGTCGGTGGAAGTGATGTCGTGCAGAACAAAACCAAGAGTGACATCAATGGGATTGGAACCGGAAACTGACAATTTTCGGAATCAGGAAGAATTTCCCGTGTCTGGTCTACAGGGATAAAATGGAAAGGTTTACTGCACAGCGCCACCCCTGGCCTGGTATGGAATTACCTGCATAGAATTACCTTCTAGCTGTAGGCTATGAGAATGTTTGTGAAGATAGATAGATAGATAGATAGATAGATAGATAGATAGATAGATAGA
>JANRMT010062820.1:24078009-24114007 GCA_026402145.1 Polypterus bichir lapradei
AGATAGATAGATAGATAGATAGATAGATAGATAGATAGATAGATAGATAGATAGATAGATTGTGTGAAATGAATAGCCTTAACACAAAAAAAAGGTTTGGGGCAGCCACCCGTATACTTAAATCCTGGCTGTAAAAAAGGCAAATATGAACCTAGTTGTATACAGAGTTGAGTTCAAAGCAGAACTGAGTTAATGCAGGAAATGGTCTGGTTTTTAAGGCAGGTCAGTGGAAGTGATGTCGTGCAGAACAAAACCAAGAGTGACATCAATGGGATTGGAACCGGAAACTGACATCTTCGGAATCAGAAAGAATTTCCCGTGTCTGCTCTACAGGGATAAAATGGAAAGGTTTACTGCACAGCGCCACCCCCTGGCCTGGTATGGAATTACCTGCATAGAATTACCTTCTAGCTGTCGGCTATGAGCATGTGTGTGAAAATTTGGCTTTTTACGGAAGCTCTATAAATAAATAAATAAATAATTAAATACACACATACTACCGAAAAATGAAGTTGGAGCCAAAAACCTCAACAACCTTTAAGAAGAATCTGGAGGAGATGTTGGGGCAGCTGAGCTATTAGCTAATCAAGCGGGCCTGATGGACTGAATGGTCTCCTCTCATTTGTCATTTTTTAATGTTCTAATGAAGGTTAGATCTGGCCATACTGTTAATGAAAAAGTTGTTTTATAAAATGGATGGCTTGGCACATGTAATGCAAATAAATTAAGATATTTGCATGCAAGTAACTGATCATTTGGATATTTTGACACCGTGAAAGTAAGATAATATAAGCAGAACTCACAAATTAGCTTATTAAAAGCTGCATAATATCTATTAAATCAAAGGAGAATAAGAAAAGAAAATTAAACACAATTAGCTACACATATATCTTCTTTATGGACAGCATTTAGCCCTGAGTACCTTTAATGCATGTTAATAGAATTTGGCAACTTTGCTTGCTTGGAATTTGTTATTTATGTTGAAACTGATGCCAGCTGTTTTATATTTAGAAAAATGAAGGTTCATTTTATATTTAAATTTAATTACAGTAAAGAGTAATGTGTCACTCTTTTAATAGGTTAGCTGTAAACCTGTGCCTTGCATGCTGATCTGCTGTCAAAAACACTTAAGACCCCATAGTGAGTGAAAGAAAAAAAAAACAGGACTACTTTCAGGTAAATTTAGCATATTAAAGTTGGATTTTTTTAACTGCGAGTGGAGTTTAAAAGAGACAGCAGGTAGCGTATTTGAAATGTGACTTTGTAAGTGGTACACCTTGTTAATGTCACATTGTTTAGGTACTTATTGGCTTTCTTTTTTTGGTTTGTTGAGGAGTGTTGGGGGAATTCAGGGTTTGGACTCGTAGATTTAAATAAACAACAGCATTAGAGTGGTTGGCATAAGGGGTATAGGGTTAAAAATTTGGCATGCATTGGGCAAAGGAAAGAAGATTCACAGTAACAGTGTAATCGGGCTGTCACTAGGTGGCAGTCATCCTGTCATGTGTAGAATTGGGAGTACTAACCAATAGGAGCAAACTGGGGGCTTCTGCCTCTGGGTCATTAACTGTTTGAGGGCTGAATATTTTTCCAAAAAAAACAGTTTCTGACAAGCAGTGGTTTCACACAGAAATCAACATAAAACATCTGTTGCTGGATGCTGTGGCTGCCAGTTTGCCAAGAATGTGTGGCCAGGCTGTTTTTGCATGGCTGGGACACGGTCGCAGTGCATTGCAATCTGGTTTCTACCTCTTATCATTGTTAAATGGCAGTCCTTCCTGGTGAACATTGTCAGTAAAATGATTAACTGGGGACCAATCAGCTGAAGCTGGAACCACACATTTGTTTTCAGTAACTTGTATCAAAATCTGAGTCTGACAAGTCATAGTCCAGTTCAGAGATAATAGGAAAACATCATCCACGGAAAAAACAATTAATCTAACTTTACTTCAAGCAACATGAGTCCAACTAAAACATAATGGTTGGTTTTGTCACAGTTTACAGTCGACTACCATCGTCAACTCTTCCTTTTGACAAAAGTCGACATCAGCCCTGAAAGAGTTAAGTAACAGTTGGGTTTCTAAGGAGGAAGCAACTGGTGTGCGGTTTCCTACCGGTAAGAAAAAGCTAAAATATGATGGGTCTTCAGTGCCCACCCATTAAAAGATAATAGTACAGGAACTGCAGAGACTGCCTGGTAATACAGGATGGTCAGCTTTAATCCTGAAAGTGAAGAACAGATGAGGTATAATGTGACCACCTAACCCAGAGCTTGTTGAACTAGGGAGTGAGGATGACAGATCTTTAGAAGGGTGATCAGATATTAGAAGAGAGAAGGAGAATCCATCCATTATCCAACCCGCTATATCCTAACTACTACAGGGTCATGGGGATCTGCTAGAGCCAATCCCAGCCAACACAGGGAGCAAGGCAGGAAACAAACCCTGGGCAGGGCACCAGCCCACCATAGGAGAAGGAGAATTTAGTAGGCAAAAGACGGTGGAGTGGAAGGGGTAAGTGATTTGATTGATTCATGGTTTCTGCTGCTGTATGTAGCAAAATTTTCCCACAGGATTAATAAAATGTATCTATAATCTAATGGGGGGTGTCTTCCTATCTGTGTGCTGATTCCCATAAATATGATGATTGTACTGTATGCCTACAATGAAGGAATTCATGTTTTGTCTACATTCCATTCAATGGATGGGATTTTGCTCCTCCTTTCGCTCAACGTAATGAAAATGACCCGAAAGTATGATAGCCATGACTGAGAATCATAGAGAGACCTTACTTCAAAGACTACAACGCTAATCAAAAATTCAGGATCAAAACATGAGAGCACGGGATCGGAACCAGGAATTTAAAAGGGAAGTAGAGATGATCGCAAGGAATACGTTATCTGTCAATTGTTATCTGTCAACTTCAGATACCCTGGAATTGAAGGGAATGGTCTTTGGACTGTCTCTCATTTCATGTCACTAACCAGTGCATCCCAGGGGATTCGGAGATGGGAGTTTGGAAACAGTCGACACAGTGTTCTCAGAGTGGCAGAGGCTGCAACTAAAATGAAATGGTGTTGTGGTAGAACATAAATTAATATTCAACTTTGTCAGGAGGTGCAAAACAAAAAAGCATACCTCAGATTTAGATTCTCTGTATTTCAAAACTCCATAAGAGACTCTGAAAGTAGATAATAATAATACATTTTATTTATTCGTAGGCGCCGTACTAAACACTCAAGGACACCAAACAATAGATAAAACACACATTATAAACAAAACTAAAATACAAAAATTTAAATCAGACAGAGCAATTGTAGTCAAAGAGAAAAAGCAGTCTTAAACAAATGAGAATAGTGAGAATGAATCGATATTTCTAAGCTTAGATGGTAGTGAATTCCAGAGCTGGGGAGCAGAGCATTCATTGTGGTAAGACGGACGAAGGGGACAGTCAAGTGGATGGAGGAAGAGGGTCTAAGGGTATGGGAGGGAATGGCAACATGGAGGAGGTCAGACAGATATGGAGGGTCAAGGTTCTGGAGAGCCTTAAAAGTTAACAGAAGAATTTTAAATTGAATGCGGAATTTAACTGGAAGCCAATGACGCTGCTGCAAAACGGGAGTGATATGGAGAATAGAGGGGGTTCTAGTAATGATGCGGGTGGGCAGCTGAATTCTGGACCAGTTGAAGCTTATAAAGAGATTTGCGAGAAAAACCAAAGAAAAGGGAATTGCAATAATCGAAGTGACAAGGCTATGAACGAGGATAGCAGTGGTGTAGGGAGTGAGGAACGGGGGGCGAATACGATTAATGTTACAAAGGTGGAAATATGCAGACTGGGAGATGTTACTGATGTGGGGCTGAAAAGATAAAGTACTGTGAAGGATGACACCTGTGGGGAAGGGGAGACAGAGGAATTATGATCAGTTTTGGATAATGTTGATTTTGTACCAATGAGGAGAACCTCAGTTTTGTCACTGTTTAATTTAAAAAAATTTGAAGAAAACCTGGATTTATTTTCTGCTATTCAATCAATAAGTGAGGAGGGTGGAAAGGAAGCAGTAGGTTTGCTGGTGAGGTAGAGCTTCAGCATAACAGTGGAAGGTAATGTTATATTTACGAAAGATATTACTGAGAGGGAAGGAGGTAAATAATGAAGAGGACAGAGACCTGGGGTGAGGCATCCTTATAACAACACAAGCTGTTTTTTTATTTTTCTTCACTTGTGTGGAACGTCCACAACACAGTCCAAGCACTAAACACAATACTTTGCTTTCTCTTTCTCTTTCTTTCTTATTCTTTCTCCTCCACTCTTCTCTGGCATGCTTTGTCTCCCTCCTCCCCGACTCTGGCTCCCCGAGTAATGTCTGCTGGCTCCTTTTATAAAACCCCAGGAAGTGCTCCAGGTGCTCGTTGACCTATTTCCAGCAGCACTTCCAGGTGTGGGGGAAAACCCGCCCAAGAGGGCTCAGCAGCTTCTGTTGCAGCACCCCCTGGTGGCACCCCCGGATTCCAACAGGTCTGTAGATAACTCCAACTCCCATGAAGCCCTGCGGGAATCCGAGGCACCACTGCAGCCAAAGGGGGCTACCATCTAACGTCCTGTGGGAGGTACTGTTCTGCCCATGCTTGCTCCCCCGGTCCTCTCCATGAAGAGGCATCCTGGCCAGACAAGGACCCCATCCATCCGTGACAGAGACATATAATAGTCCTGAACAATCGCTAGAATGAGTACAAAAATATATAAATACTGAAGATTATAATACACTGCTTAAAAAACATTAAGGGAACACTTAAATCACATATTGGGTCTCGATAAGCGAAATATTCAAGTGGAAAATGTTTACTGAGCAAGGCTGTGTAATTTGTTGAGAACAGAATGATGTAACAACAATCAGTGGAAATCAAAATCGCCAACCCATTGTGGGCTGATTCAACATTTCACCAAAAACCAAAGGCTGATTCAACTTGCGTGAATTTCATCACGGCAACTCCTAATGTGACTCAGCAATGTGTATGGCCCCCAAGTGCCTCTATGGACAATGGCTGCCCATGCTTATTGTGTTCTCGGGGAATCTCCTCCCAGACTTAAATCAGGGCATCAGTGAGCTCCTGGACAGTCTGTGGCACTGCTTGGTCATGTTGGATGTTGCCCCGGAGGTCCTCGATTGGACCTGTGTCTGAGGAAATTGCTGCCCAGTCACTGGCATCAATGCCTTCATCATCCAGGAACTGCCTACACACTGTGGCCACATCAGGCTGGGTATTGTCCTGCACCAGGATGAACCCAGGGCTGAATGCACCAGCCTAAGATCTGACAATGACTCTAAAGACTTCATCCCGCTACCTAACAGCAGTCAGGGTACCGTTGCCTAGCATATGGAGGTCTGTGCAGCCCTCCAAGAATATGCCTCCCCATACCATCACTGACCCCCCACCAAACCGCTCATGCTGGATGATGGTGCAGGCTGCATAACATTCACCATGGAGTCCCCTGACTCGTCACATGTGCTAAGTGTGAAGCTGCTCTCGTCTGTGTGCCAATGACAGCTGTCAATTGTGTCTCATTTAGGGTTTTTCCCAAAGGCCCAACACAGTAGGATCCATTCCAGCAACCTTCCAGATATCAACGCAGATCCTTAGCCTCAGAGCTGCCACTCTACCTATGTATCGAGGCCCTAACAAAGGCTTCTTTAGGCCCCATAACACTTATAAACCCACCATTCACTTAGTGAATGTCCAGTTTAGGGTGTGAGGAAGCAGACCAACCAAGTAAAAATCTAATGAGCCTCAATCACTCCATAATAATACAAGGAACTCAGCTATTTCATTATAAAATGGCTGTTTAACCGGCAATTAGGGTAACAGGTTAGAGATGGAGGTGGAATAGATAGAAGCTACCAAAGAGAAACGGAATTGACAGCCTCACGGATTTTGACCTACTGCTCTGCTAGATTTGAATAAATGAAAAAGATGGTTAAAATGTCCATTGTTATCACCCTATTTATGGAATACCATCAATTAGTCTGGATTTAAGGAAGGGATCTAAATAATTAACACTTTCTGTGACAAGATACATGGAAGGTGGTATGACACAGGTGAGTCTGTCACGTAGGATGGCAGTAACAGACTGGGGGGTCTTACTGCCAGTGCAGGCTTGCAGAGACTCAAGACATTGATATGGAAAAGGGGCTTTATGGAATGTCTTTTCATATATGTGATTTTAAGGCTGTTTGCAAATGTTTTCCAGAGTATTTAACGGCAAGTTTTTCAATTTTATCATGTACCTGTGACACACTGCCTAATGGGACAGAGGCTACCAGACTAAATGCTGGGTGTCTTGTAGTCCAGGACTGATTGGGATCAGAAATGAGAGGCACTGACACAAAAAGGTCAGGTTTTGAAAGCAAAAGTGTTTTTTTATTTACAGGTGCACATCAAACAGTAAGGTGGCACGGTGGCACAGTGGTAGTGCTGCAGTCTCACTGTAAGGAGACCAGGGGTCTCTTCCCGGGTCCTTTGTGCATGGAGTTTCTAAGTTCTCACTGTATCTGTGTGGGTTTCCTCTGCGGGCTCTAGTTTTCTACCACAGTCCAAAGACATTTAGGTTAGGTGAACTGGTGTAACTAAACTGGCTTGTGTGTGTGTGTGTGTGTTTGCCATGTGATGGACTGGAGTTTAGTTAGTTAGATAGATAGATAGATAGATAGATAGATACAGTCGACCCTTGATATATGATCGGCCTGACATGCGGAGAACTTGATTTACGACCAAAATTTTTGTTTTGATGTACGACCAACATCTTGCGTTACAACCCGAATGCGGTCACATGCATCCGCTTGTGCGATTGTAAACAAACAGCCAAGAGCATTCGTAAGCGTCAGTCGGAGCCCAGATACATGTGTTTGTGGACGTAGTTTCGGTCAGTGCAGTGATTTATCTATATATATAATTCACTAAGACCATGGCAAGCAAGACGCATAATTGCTAAGGAAGGAAGAGAAGGTAACGAAGGTAAAGAAAGGGATTGTTAAGGGATGTTAGCTAGCGGGATGGCGCGGCACATGATGATGTCATCAGGCTGAGTCAGCACCGGCTTGCTTTGGAGTGTATTATTACAGAAGTTCACAACACGACCAGCTTTGAACTGAGTGCCCAATTACTGTCATTAATAACTTGAGAAACAGCGATCACAATCGGAACGAAGAAGGAAATTGTGTGGAAATATGAGAGTGGTGTTTGTGTGACCAATCTCGCTAATATGTACAGCATGTCGAAATCCACCATCTCGACAATTTTACAAAGAAAAGATTTGCATAAGGAGGCTCCTTCTAAACAATACCATACCATACCATACCATTTTTATTTGTTGAGCGCTTAAAAACACAGCATTACAACTGACCGAAGCGCTGTACAGTTAAAAAGAAGCAAGACTAAAAACAAAATATTAAAAACAAACATTGAGAGAGAATTAAAACAGAGATACTAAAAACAGGTCAGAGGACCCAATAAAATAGAGAAATAGGAAGAAGCAAGTGGAAATGAGACAGGTTAATAATTAAAAGCCAATGTGAAGAAGTGTGTTTTTAAGCGTGATTTAAATGAGGCGACTGAGGCGGCTTGCCTAACCACTAAAGGTAGGGAGTTCTGGGTGCACAGACGGAGAAAGCCCTTTCACCACGAGCTTTAAAACGTGCCTTGGGAACAGTTAGGAGCAACTGATCTGCGGATCTAAGAACACGAAGAGGATTGTGACGATGGAGCAAGACACTCAAATAGGCGGGGGCTAGACCGTTTAGTGCCTTATAGGTTAAGAGGAGTATTTTAAAATCAATTCTGAAACTAACCGGCAGCCAGTGTAGGGTTTTTAAAATCGGTGTAATGTGTTGGCTTCTGCTGCTTCCAGTTAGAAGCCTTGCAGCCGCATTTTGAGCCAGTTGGAGTCTAGAAAGAGTGGCTTTACTGATACCATATAGGCAGGAATTAGAGTAGTCGAGCCGGGATGTAATGAATGCATGGATTACTGATTCCAGGAGGTGGTTAGACAGAAAAGGCTTAAGTCTGGCGATTCGCCTAAGATGGAAAAAGCAGGATTTTACTGTGCTATTGACTTGAGCATCCATTTTCAGGACCGTATCCATTTTGATTCCAAGATTGGAGACAGACTAAGTTACTGGAATGGGAAGAGAGTCGAGGCCAAGGGGTGGGGTCTGTTTGCAGTCGGGACTAAAAACAATGACCTCGGTTTTTGAATCGTTCAGGTGAAGAAAGTTTACAGCCAGCCAGTCCTTAATGTCAGATAGGCAGTCGAGGAGAGGTTTGGTGGAGTCAGTTGGCTTGAGGGAAAAATAAATTTGGCAGTCGTCAGCATATAGGTGATATGAAATTGCATGTTTTCTAAAAATTGCACCTAAAGGCAGGATGTAGATTGAAAAAAGTAGTGGCCCTAAAATGGAACCCTGGGGGACCCCACATGAGAATGTGGGACAGATTCAGATGAAAAATCGTCTAGCATGACTCTAAGAGTCCCGTTGCAGAAATATGACCTGAACCAGTCGAGGGCTAAGCCAGATACACCAGCCCAGGATTCGAGTCGGGAGATCATGATGTCGTGATCGATTGTGTCGAAGGCAGCAGATAAGTCGAGAAGAACCATAATCACGTGGAGTCCTGAGTCCAATGCCAAAAGGACGTCATTTAGGACACGTAAATGCGCGGTTTCTGTGCTGTGTTGGGGCCTAAAGCCTGACTGAAAAAGGTCCATTACCTGATGGTCCTGTAGGTGATGAGTTAATTGCTCATAAACTACTTTTTAGAGTATTTTTGACATGAAAGGTAGTTTGGAGATTGGACGAAGATTAGAGAGAACGGCAGGGTCAAGATCAGGTTTTTTCAAGATTGGATGTACAACTGCGTGTTTGAAAGCACGAGGAACTATAGCCGAGGATAGACTACTAGTTATGATCTTTAGAACATCGTATCGAATCGCAGGAAACACATCTTTCAGCAGTCTGGACGGCACCACATCGTCCGGAAAGCCCGAAGGCTTCATTGAGGCAACGATTTTTTCCAGATGGGGGAGCGAAATGGGTTCAAAGCTGGTGAGGGAGCCGTGTGCAGGAGCAGCTAAATCAACAGAGCCAGAAGAAGAAATGGAGATCTGGGATCTAATCTTCGTGACCTTATCCAGAAAAAACGTGAGGATCTGATTACAAAGAGCAGTGGAGGCAGAAGAGAAAACAGTTACAGCTGGAGAGAGGACAGCATTTAGTGTTTTGTATAAGACACGTTGATTGCCAGAGTTTTTTGAAATGATGTCAGCGAAAAAACGGTTCCTTGCACCTCTGACTGCTCTCTGGTATTGGGACCACGCGTCTCTCATGCAGTCGAAGGTAACAGTGAGACCATCTTTCCTCCATTTACATTCTAGCCGCCTACAGTTTTGCCTGATGGAGCGAGTTTGTTCGTTTAGCCATGGGTCATGCTTGACTTTGGATTGTCTCCGTTTGAGTGGGGCTACAACATCCATCACAGAACAGCAGGAAGTGTAGAAGGTTTGCAATAAAACATCAACATCCGTGGATTCACATGATGTGGAGATTGGTGAAAAAGCAACTGCAAAATCTTCAGCAGCAGAGGGGGGAATGACACGGGAGGGATGGGTGGTGGTGGATTTACCATGCTCAACAGAGACCAAATCCAAATTAAACAGAACAGGTGAGTGATCAGAAAAGCTGGGAGGCAGAATGTCCATGTCACTGATTCTGAGACCACGAGAATTATTAAGGATAAGATTGAGCAACACATGGTAAGGACAGGAGTTATTCTGAACAGTCAGCATGGGGTCAGAAGTGGGAGGTCATGTTTTACTAACATGCTGGAATTCTATGAGGAGGCAACAAAAGGAAATGATCAAAGTGGAGCAGATGATATGATTTATCTGGACTTTCAGAAAGCATTTGATAAGATGCCACATGAGAGGTTGGGCATCAAATTAAAAGAAGTGGGAGTTCAGGGTGATGTTTTTAGATGGGTACAGAATTGGCTCAGACACAGGAAGCAGAGGATGATGGTGTGAGGAACCTCATCAGAACTGGCCGATGTTAACAGTGGTGACCAGCAGGGGGCAGTGCTGGGGCTGCTGCTATTTTTTAATAGATATAAATGATTTAGATAGGAATATAAGTAACAAGCTGGTCAAGTTTGCAGATGATACCAAGATAGGTGGATTAGCAGATAATTTGGAATCTGTTATATCATTACAGAAGGACTTGGACAGCATACAGGCTGGGGCAGATTTGTGGCAGATGAAATTTAATGTCAGTAAATGTAAAGTATTACACATAGAAAATCGAGAGTCCACCTTATGAGAAGGATTTAGGAGTCATAGTGGACTCTAAGCTATCGACTTCCCAACAGTGTTCAGTAGCCATTAAGAAGGCTAACAGAATGTCAGGTTATATAGAGCCTTGATGTGTGCAGTACAAGCCACAGGAGGTTCTGCTCAACCTTTATAACACACTGGTGAGGCCTCATCTGGAGTCCTGTGTGCAGTTTTGATCTTCAGGCTACAAAAAGGACATAGCAACACTAGAAATGGTCCAGAGAAGAGCGACTAGGCTGATTCCAGGGCTACAGGGGATGAGTGATGAGGAAAGATTAAAAGAGCTGAGCCTTTACAGTTTAAGCAAAAGAAGATTAAGAGGTGACATGATTGAAGTGTTTAAAATTATGAAGGGAATTAGTCCAGTGGATCGAGACTGTTATTTTAAAATGAGTTCATCAAGAATACGGAGACACAGTTGGAAACTTGTTAAGGGTAAATTTCGCACAAGCATTAGGAAGTTTTTCTTTACACAAAGAACGACAGACACTTGGAATAAGTGACCAAGTAGTGTGATAGACAGTAAGACTTTAGGGACTTTCAAAACTCGACTTGATGTTTTTTTGCAAGAAATAAGTGGATAGGACTGGCGAGCTTTGTTGGGCTGAATGGCCTGTTCTCTTCTAGAGTGTTCTAATGTTCCATTTTGGCCTCCTAATCATCCCCTGTGTCTGATTGGCTATCTGTCTCTCACCACTTCACCAGCTATTGTGTGGGGAAAGTACTGGAACAGAAATGGCTGCCATCGCATCATCAAGGTGGATGCTGCACATTAGTGGTGGCTGAAGTGGCTCCCCATTCACTAAAGCGATCTGAATAATGAGAAAAGCACCATATAAATGTAAAGAATTATTATTACGAGGGACATTCAAAAAGTTTCCGTTCTTTTTTTAAACTCTATTAAGAATTTCAAAAACAAATGACGTCACTTTTCTACGTAGTCACCTTCCTTTGTGATGCAAGTTTCCCAGTCACATGACAGATTACTACTCCTCCTGCCTTCACCATTTCCAATGAAAATATAAAAGTGCGGAAACTTTTTAAACGTTCCTTATATTATTATTATTATTATTATTGATATATCAAGGCAAAGAAAAAAACTTTGGGGGAAAAACCACAGGTTTTAGTTTTGAACATTTTGCATTCTTCTTGACTTTGATTTTTGAAATAAGGTGGTTTTCATTTTTTTTTTTTTTTTTGATACAACTATAAGATCTGCCTGAAGTAAATGAGCACACGTCCCCACCTGACCGAGCTAATAAGATCGCTCTGTCAAGATCAAGAAGCTCCAGTCCAAACACCTTACAGAGAGATGGATTAGTTCAAGATTGGAAAAGGGCACATGTCAAGGATGCATCCTCCTACCAGCAGTTTTCAACATGTATGCAGAAGCTGTCATGCCGCGAGTAGACCTGGATGAGTCGAAGACTGGATTGAAAATAGGCGGCAGAAACATCAACAACCTCCGATACGTTGATGATACTACCGTGCTAGCTAAAAACAAGAAGGATCTCAAATATCTGATCATGAAAGTCAAAGAAGAACACGAGAAGGTTGAACTGAGCTTGAATATCAAGAAGACAGAGTTCATGACAACAGCATAAAATGCGAACATCAATATCAAGATCAACAATGAAGAAGTTGAAGAGGTTGAAAATTTCATCTTTCTTAGCTCTAAAATTGTTATGGCAACTGCACCCTTGAGATCAAGAGACAGCCGGCACTTAGAAGAAATGCGATGTTCAGTATGAACAACATATGGAAGAGCAAAGACATCAGCCTGGCAACTAAATGTAGATTGGTCAGTGCGATCTTTTTCCCAATAACAACATATGGCTGTGAAACCAGGACGCTGAGAAAGGCAGACAGGTGAAACATCGATGCATTTGAGCTGTGGTGCCGGAGATGTCCGCTACACAAAATAAACGAACCAAGCAGTTCTGGAACGAATCAAACTTACTGGAGGCCAAGTTAACAAAGCCAAAGCTCTCCTACTTTGGTCACATCATAAGAAGCAAGTTGCTTGAGAAGGACATCATGCTTGGAATGGTCAGTAGCAAAAGAGGAAGAGGCCACCCAAGAACTCGCTGGCTAGATACCATGAAGAAAGGTACTTGACTGAACATAGCAAAACCGAAAGAAGCTATGAGAGATCGGAAGACACAGAGAACATTGATCCACAGAGTGGCCGAGAGTCGTACTCGACTGAACAGAGAAATGAAACAAACAACTGTAGGCTTTTGCTATGATTTTTTGGTATTCTGACCTTAGACAACAAGTCTGCTTTCTCCTTTTCTTGTTGACTTCATCTCTTGATCTAAAAACTGTTTTTGTGTTGTTCTATTTTTTTTGTTTGCTTATTTTCCTTTTAAATTCTAAAAATACAAAAGATTTTATAATGAAAGCCTACCACTAAGGAAAATGTGTGCCCTTCAAGCCTTAATAATATACCTAAGAATGAAGATAAGGCGACTTCTGGACTCCCTGCAGTAGAGAGCCTGCAAGGACTTGCTTAACATCTTAACCCTTAAACTGTCATGTACTTGGGTTTGTTAATACACCCCTGGACGGCAAATACTTTTTTTTACTGCAATTAAGGAAATGTTACAATTCACCAACAAAAAGTGAAATTTTGATGGAACACATACTTTTTTCATGCATAGAGCATCACATTTACTGCAACACTGATCATTTTAAACACTGCCAATGAACTGTAAAAACAATTAAAAAAAAAAACGACTGCAACAATCTATGATTACATATACAAGATGAGAACTGACGCCATTGATGAAATTCAGTAAATTACCAACTGCACTTGAACTGGCTGCACGCAAGTACACAGAAGCCAACGCTGACACTGGCAGGCTCGTCTAGTGCAGCGGCTGAATCCAAGGGACAGTGATGCTGATTCACTAGGGGGCGCCAGTGGTCATGAGCTGGCTGTTCAACGAATGGACGTCATGGACTGATCAGCTCCGGCGTGCTGGCAAATTGCACTGGGGACCAACTAGAGCCGGTGGGTGCATTCAACGAATGTACCTCACCGAATATACTCGGCTCTGGCGTGCTGGCAAATTGCACTGGGAACAGAATTTAGCCAGTTAAGGCAGTTTAAGGGCTATGTTTTACATGGCTTAAGATATCATAACAAAAAAACAGTATAAAAGAAATGAAAGGAAATGATCAAGAATCTACAAGTCAAATGAATGTTCAGCCTAAAATGTAATAATTTAAGAAATTAAAGAAAATGGTGATAAATGCTACTGAGAATATCCACAATCTTGAACAACCTGGATCTGCACAAGGCTGATTTTTATTAGATAGATAGATAGATAGATAGATAGATAGATAGATAGATAGATAGATAGATACTTTATTAATCCCAAGGGGAAATTCACATACTCCAGCTGCAGCATACTGATAAAAAACAATATTAAATTAAAGAGTGATGAAAATGCAGGTATAACAGACAATAACTTTGTATAATGTTAACGTTTACCCCCCCCAGAGTGGAACTGAAGAGTCGCATAGTGTGGGGTCTCCTCAGTCTGTCAGTGGAGCAGGATGGTGACAGCAGTCTGTCGCTGAAGTTGCTCCTCTGTCAGGAGATGATCCTGTTCAGTGGATGTAGTGGATTCTCTATGACTGACAGGAGCCTGCTCAGCGCCCGTCGCTCTGCCAAGGATGTCAAACTGTCCAGCTCCATGCCTACAATAGAGCCTGCCTTCCTCACCAGTTTTTCCAGGCGTGAGGCGTCCCTCTCCTTTATGCTGCCTCCCCAGCACACCACCGCGTAGAAGAGGGCACTCACCACAACCGTCTGAACATCTGCAGCATCTTATTGCAGATGCTGAAGGACGCCAAAGCACGGTCACTGCAATAACATCACGTGCTGTGCACTTCTGTTGGTCCTTGTACAGCAACCTGGTCGAAAACTACACACAAGAAAAACAAAATGGTGTAATGTAACAACAAAATCAAGATGGGCAAGCAAAATCAAATAAAAACAATGTGAGACCCTTAGTTATAAAATGATGCAGATATAATGATATCCTAGTTCTGTGGTTGTATATGCCAAGCTTAATTTAGTAGCTCTTTTAGCACTTAATTTATAATATTGTTTTGTTTATACAACATGTTAAAAACCTCTGTTGAATGGTAATTTTAATGTTATAATTGAATAATTTGAAGTATCATTATGAATAATTAAATGCTTTAGCATTACATATTTTAAACAGCAAGATTCATTACTAAGCAAGCCACTTTCTGCTTTGGTTTGCAATTATAGCCTTAAGACTATATTTTGCACATTGGATTATTTCATTCCTTTTATTTTGTTAACAGTGGTAGACAAACGAAGCAATAATGAAAATATGTTGTGCATATTTATTTGTGAAACACAATTAAAGACAATGCACAGAATGTTTAAGTGCTAACACGATAAAGGAAAAAAATTGTAAATTAAAAATTATATTTTACATAACCACAGGCATTATTTGCATATTAATTATTGGCAAGCTGATCTATATAAAACACAGATAAATAAACAATATAAGTGTATAAAAATTATAAACATGTGTCATGTGCATGCTGTGGCCTGCAGGGGATGCATCAGCTCCCCAAACACGACTCAGACAGACGCAGACACAAGTTCCAGCACAACACAAGCTTTTCTTTTGGCTGTGGGAAACTCTTCCCAATCATTTCCCACTTCCATTACACAGTACCCAAGCACAATAATAACAGTAAATCACTCAGCACTTTGTCTTCTTCTCTTCTCTCTGTCTCAGTCTTTCCACCTCCACATCTCTTCCAGTAAGCTTCTTCCCTATTCCTCATGACTCTGGCTCTCGGAGCAATGAGTGGCAGGCAGCTCCTTTTAAGTAATCTCCAGAGGTATTTCCAGTGTCCCGAAGGCTTGGCCAAGGGAGAAATTCTGTGTAAGGCAGGACCCCACACATTAGAGGTCCCCAGTCCCCACAGCACCCCCTGGGGGCATCCATGGCATCCAACAGGGCTGAGTCACAGAACTCCAATTCCCATGATGCCATGTGGGAAACCATGGCATTGCCACAAACAAGGGGGATACCCACTAATGCTCCAGGGGATTTCATGCCCTGTGCACACTCTCTGCCCTTGTCCTTCTATCACCCAGCCGTCCCTTACAAGGCACATATGGGACAGCTGAGAGGCTCTAGTGACTGTAATTCTACTGCCACACCAGGGGTTGGCATTGTTTTTTAATACCTTTCTCTCTTCCTCCTTCCACAGACAGAATGATTGATGGCTGACGTCACTTCCTGGGTCCATCCACCTGGACCTGCCTCTTTCTGCCAGAAGGATTGACTGGAATCACTGCCATCTTTGCCACTTCTGTCCTGAACTTAAGTCTGAAAAGACCTCTGCACAATTTTTGCCATTCAGTTATACAGGGTTACCAGGCTGGTACCCCAACTCTTTATCGTATTCTTTGATTGTCTTACACGTTTGAAAACATACAAATGAATTGCAGAGAGGGTGACATGATGACAGATCATTTCACAGTGGTTTCATCTTTCACTCTTCCACGCATCACATTATGCGACTTTTAAAACGATTTTCAATCGTAGCCCTCACTAACATAATCTTAACATAAACCAGCGTTTCTCAACCTTTAAGTATTTGCGACCCGAGTTTTCATAATGGTTTTAATCACGCCCGCCTAACGTTTTTTTGAAAGGAGCCCACTAATACCAATTTGTCCTTTTTTAATTAATGATATATCATAGATGCATATTTTATTATACCTACTTAACTTTTATCTAACTCTATATTATTAGAAAAATATAGTATCAGAATGTAGTTTAAGTTAATTTGTTTTGGTTTCAATAGATGTATTTTTCATATTTTCGATTCTTGTTTTCTTTTTTTCATATCTTCGCGCCCAGGGGGGCTTGCCCGCCCCACACTTTGAGAACCACTGACATAAACTGTTTTTGTCCTAACATGATTTTGAATTGTGGGACCTTAAATACATCATCATTTCATTTTGTCACAGGTGGACTCAATCAGGTTCAAGAAACATCTGATCGAGAATTAATGTCAACAGGATGCACCACAGCAGAAGGTCTGAATACATCTATGAATAAGAGATTTCAATTTGTGATTTCTAATACATATATAAACCTTTCTGACAGGTTGTTATGGGGTGATTGAGTGTAGACTGATGGCCAAAACTGGCAAATATATCCACTTAAAATCAAGTCTAATACACAATAAAGCGTGCAGACAGAAAAGGGGTCTCCATACGACAACCCAGCGGCATCAGTTCCATACACTCCTGATGATACCCTTGGTATCGTTTACATGAGTCAGCGTGTTGTTGTGTCACCTTCTCCTTTGGCTCAAAGTCTAAAGAGCAGGAAACAAGCAGACACCTGAGTCCTGCATAGCTCCCCTTTCTATGCCTTATTTATTTGTGCCTCCGCTTGACATGGAAAAAAGAAAGCTTGAAAGCCTATACATTTACATCAGTGGTCTCAAACTCTGGTCCTGGAGGGCTGCAGTGGCTGCAGGTTTTCATTCTCATCCTTTTCTTAATTAGTGATCTGTTTTTGCTGCTAATTAACTCCTTATGAATTCATTTTAATTGACTTGCTCTTGAAGACTCAGACCTCTTAATTGTTTATTTTTCCTTAATTAGCTGCCAAACAATAATGGGATAGAAAAAGAAGCCAAAACATGACCAGCAAACTGTGCCCAACATACAATAACTGAAAATAAATAAAGATGAAGGTCTCAGGAATGCTAATCTGGGTTCTTGTTCAGAAAGCGGATGCCACTTATTTATTTTAAGATTAGGCACCTACTCTAATTTTTTAAGATTAGGGACCCTGGTGTACCTGGCCTTACCCCCATGAACCTTAAGTTCAGGGTTTGTAGTAGGGGTAGGCCAGTCTAAAACAAACAACAAGAAGGAGATGGCGTCCACTTTCTGAATAAGACCCCTGATCTGTTCAGGTCCACAAAACATTTCACCAGTGCTCTTAGAAAAGAGAAAATCAATAATTACAGAAATGTCTGCTGTTGCACAATGAGAGCAGAAACAAGCCATGGAATCAAAGAACGGGTTTAAGGAATGACAAGAATCGGCGCCTAATTAAGCACCTGGTTGGAGTGAAATTGGTTGGAGTTTAAGGCCTATTGAAAAATAAATTCATATAATTGGTAATTTCATCCATCCATTATCCAACCCGCTATATCCTAACTACAGGGTCGCGGGGGTCTGCTGGAGCCAATCCCAGGGCGCAAGGCAGGAAACAAACCCCAGGCAGGGCGCCAGCCCACTGCAGGGCACACACACACACCAAGCACACACTTGGGACAATTTAGAATCGCCAATGCACCTAACCTGCATGTCTTTGGACTGTGGGAGGAAACCCACGCAGACACGGGGAGAACATGCAAACCCCACGCAGGGAGGACCCGGGAAGCGAACCCAAGTCTACTAACTGTGAGGCAGCAGCGCTACCCACTGTGCTACCATGCCACCCTTGGTAATTTCAATGTATTAGAAATGTATTATAACCACATAAGAAAAGTAGACACTATATTTTATTAAATATTAAGATGTAAGAGTTAGCAGTTAAAAAGCTCATGTCTATATATTTTTATTACCCTGTATAACCCACAGACCACCATTATCTCTCAAGTTAAAAGTCTGAATGTGCAGGGATGGTCCCCTTGATAAGGAGGGGAATGTAAACTCTTGGGTTGTAAATAATTGGTAAAGAAGGGGGGTGCAGGTAGGGGCTGTCAGATAGATATGATGGACAGGGAAGAGTCTGACACCCACCCAGCTGAGAGATAATGGTAGATTAATTAGGGGCAAAACTTGAGCAGTAAAATATTGAGGAGTCAGATGAGAGTGAATAATGACTTATGTGATAAGAATTGTAATAAATGTAAGGAATGCTTTCTGTTGTTTGCTCAGTCCTTTTGAAACTGAGTCTGCACTCGTATAATAAATCTCAATTCTGTGGCCTGTCCTAAGACTCCTAACTTCTTCTTTGTAGGGCCGACGGAGCCCGTGTCGTGTCAATCTACTTCGACAGGCCCTGACTTAGCTGGTCTTCTGTTGGCTCCATCACTTCACATTTCATTTCTGTTTGGGTGCCATTTAAGAAAAGAAATGAAGCAATTCAGAGGAATGATGAAGAAATTCAGGGAAACAAATCTTAAAAAAAGCAATTCAATTAAAATGAAAGGAAATGGAGTTAATTAGCAGCCACTGCGACCCTCCAGGACTGAACATCTCCAGGAGTTTGGGACCACTGATTTACATTTTCATTTACATTTGGATTTACATTTATTTGCATAGCAGACACTTTTATCCAAAGCGACTTACAAAAGAGGTAAGCAGTCGAGTAACATTAGGCCAGGGCCTGTTAGTTCAGCAAGTGGAATAAGACAGATAACAAAAGTTGATTGCCACAAGTGAAAAGATGTAATAACTCATACATTTACAATCATTGATTACACTCAATAAAGCAATTAAACTTAAACAAAGTAACTAAGAATATAAAATGTCACAGCGCCAAGTTGTTTTGTTTTTGTTATTATTTTCAGTTAGACAGATATTCACAGGGCAGGTGGGTCTTCAGTCACTTCTTAAATACATTGAGAGAGTCAGCAGTATGGATGGAGGTGGGCAGCCCCTTCCACCAACTCAGAACCACACAGGGAAAGAGTCTGGATTGAGACTTGATGCCACATAGAGGTGGCATCACCAGATGCTCTTCCCTGGCAGACCTGACTGGATGAGAAGAAGCATAGCACCACACCGGTGTCTCCATTTACTCAGGTGCTGACCCACTGACTACTCTGTAGGCAAGCAGCAGACATTTGAACTTGGTGTACTTGGTCTACTTTGGATCTTGAGCACCTCCTTGTCATCTCCACACTTTGCTCTCACTATCACTCTGATCAGGTTCATTTTTGTCTTATCTGTCCACAAGACCTTTTCCCAGAATTCTGCAAGATCTTTGTAGCTCCTTTTTTCACAAACTGTAATCTGGCCATCCTGTTTCTGTGGTTTGCATCTTGCATTGTGTGTGTCTTCTGTGTTTCTGTTCATGAAGTCTTCTGCTGATAGTCTTCTCTGACACACACACGTCAGCCCCCTGTAGACTGTTTCTGATCTGTCAGACAGGCGTTTGGGGCTTTTTCTTGACCAGAGTGAGGATTCTTCTGTCATCAGCAGTGGAGGCCTTCCTTGGCCTACCAGTCGCTTTGTGATAACTGAACTCACCAGTGTGTTCTTTCTTCTTCATGATATTCCAGACATTTGATTTCAGTCATCCTAAGGTTTTACCGATGTCTCCAGTGGATTTATTCTTGTTTTCCAGCCTCATGATGGCTGCTTTGACTTTCATTGGCTCAACTCTTGTCCTCGTGCTGAACAATGGCAACTATAGACTCCAAAGGGTAGAAACAAGCCGAGGTATCTTATGAAGCACTGAAACTCACCTGAGGAATCACAAACACCTGTGACGCCAATTGTCTCAAATATTATGGTGCCCTAAAATGGAGGGAATTATGTTGAAAAAGTGTTGTGTGAACGAAAAATATGCAAATCCCCTTAAATGAAAGTTTGCAATGTGAACTTTAATCCTAATGTCTGAATTGTTTTAACTGTGCAGCAGAGAGATAAGTCAAGGAAAAATGTGTTTTAGGGACGGCACTGTATATCAATCCCTGAGAGGAAACTGCCATTTTGCATGACCTTTGGGGGTCAGAGAGCAGGGTCAGCCACTGTACAGCACCAGCAGAGCACATTTTCAGGTGAAGGGCCTTTGTCAAGGACCCAACAGAGTAGGATCCCTTCTGGCAGGAACAGGACTTGAACTGGCAGCCAGTGCAGATCCTTAGTCTCAGAGTCATCACTCGACTTACTGTATGTAACAAGACCTTATTAGAACATTAGAACAATCTGGACGAGAACAGGCCATTTAGCCCAACAAAGCTTGCCAGTCCTATCCACTTATTTCTTCCAAAATAACATCAAGTTGAGTTTTGAAAGTCCCTAAAGTCTTACTGTCTACCACACTACTTGGTCGCTTATTCCAAGTGTCTATCGTTTTTTGTGTAAAGTAAAACTTCCTAATGTTTGTGCGAAATTTACCCTTAACAAGTTTCTAACTGTGTCCCCGTGTTCTTGATGAACTAATTTTAAAATAAAAGTCTCGATCTGCTGGACTAATTCCCTTCATCATTTTAAACACTTCAGCCATGTCACCTCTTCATCTTCTTTTGTTTAAACTGTATATGCTCAGCTCTTTTAATCTTTCCTCATAACTCATCCCCTGTAGCCCTCTAATCAGCCTAGACGCTCTTCTCTGGACCTTTTCTTGTGCTGTTATGTCCTTTTTGTAGCCTGGAGACCAAAACTGCACACAGGACTCCAGATCAGGCCTCACCAGTGTGTTATAAAGCTTGAGCAGAACCTCCTGTGACTTGTACTCCACAAATCAAGGCGCTATATAACCTGACATTCTGTTAGCCTTCTTAATGGCTTCTTAGCACAGTCTGGCAGTTCATGGCTTAGAGTCCACTATGACTCCTAAATCCTTCTCATAAGGTGTACTCTCGATTTTCTAACCACCCACTGTGTATTCAAACCTCATATTTTTACTCCCTATGTGTAATTCTTTACATTTACTGACATTAAATTTCATCCGCCACAAATCTGCCCAAGCCTGTATACTATGCAAGTCCTTCTGTAATGATATAACAGATTCTAAATTATCTGCTAATCCACCTGTCTTGGTATCATCTGCAAAGTTGACCAGCTTGTTACTTATATTCATATATAAATCATTTATATCTATTAAAAACAGCAGCGTCCCTAGCACTGCTGGTCACCACTCCTAACGTCACCCAATTCTGATGAGGTTTCTCGCACCACCACCCTCTGCTTCCTGTCTCTGAGCCAATTCTGCACCCACCTACACTCAACACCTTGAACTCCCACTTCTTTTAGTTTGATGCCCAACCTCTCATGTACCACCTTATCAAATGCTTTCTGAAAGCCCAGATAAATAATATCATCTGCTCCACTTTGATTGTATCCTTTTATTGCCTTCTCATAGAATTCCAGCATGTTAGTAAAACAAAGGCTTCTTTTGGTCCTCATAACACTTACAAAACATCAGTAGATTGGGTATTCATTTAAGCGCAGTGCTGGGTATTGGCATGATAGTAAAATGACTTGTTAATATGAAGGATTCACAGGTCTTATACAAAATATGTAATATCAAGAACTAGCTATGTAAGCCTGTGCTGTAAAAAGCCTGGGGTTCTAAAAACTATTGAAATCGGCAGAAAAAAAACTGAAATGTAGAGATGTCAGGTAATTAAAAGGAACTACTTTGGGCATCTCTCTCCTAGGAGGATTCATTTTGCCGATGTGCTCGCATTGCTTGTGTATTTGCGGCGGGAGGAAAAGTAAAAGGGATTCCGTTTTGCCGATATTAGTCGTTAAGCAACTTTGTCTTTCTTCTGAGATTTTTTTTTGCTGATGTGCTCACCTCACTTGTTTATTAGCGGTTGGAGGAGAAGTAAAAGGGATACCGCTTTGCCAATATTAGTCGCTAAGCAACTTTGTCTTTCTTCAGGGGTTTCATTTTGCTGATATGCTCGCGTTGCTTGTGTATTAGCGGTGGGAGGCAAAGTCAAAGGGATACCGTTTTGCCGATGTTAGTGGCTAAGCAACTTTGTCTTTCTTTGAAGGTTTTGTTTTGCCGACGTGCTCACCTCACTTGTGTATTAGCGGTGGGAGGAAAAGTAAAAGGGATACCAGTTTGCCAATATTAGTCGCTAAGCGACTTTGTCTTTCTTCTGAGATTTTATTTTGCTGACGTGCTCACCTCACTTGTTTATTAGCAGTTGGAGGAGAAGTAAAAGGGATACCGCTTTGCCAATATTAGCCGCTAAGCAACTTTGTCTTTCTTCAGGGGTTTCATTTTGCTGATATGCTCGCATTGCTTGTGTATTAGCGGCGGGAGGAAAAGTCAAAGGGATACCGTTTTGCCAATGTTAGTGGGTCAGCGACTTTGTCTTTCTTCAGAGGTTTCATTTTGCTGACGTGCTCGCATTGCTTGTGTATTAGTGGTGGGAGGAAAAGTAAAAGGGATACCGTTTTGCCAATGTTAGTGGGTCAGCGACTTTGTCTTTCTTCAGAGGTTTCATTTTGCTGACGTGCTCGCATTGCTTGTGTATTAGCGGCGGGAGGAAAAGTAAAAGGGATACCGTTTTGCCGATGTTAGTGGCTAAGCAACTTTGTCTTTCTTTGAAGGTTTCGTTTTGCCGACGTGCTCACCTCACTTGTGTATTAGCGACGGGAGGAAAAGTAAAAGGGATACCGTTTTGCCGATATTAGTCGCTAAGCGACTTTGTCTTTCTTCTGAGATTTTTTTTTTGCTGATGTGCTCATCTCACTTGTTTATTAGCGGTTGGAGGAGAAGTAAAAGGGATACCATTTTGCCGATATTAGTCGCTAAGCGACTTTATTTTTCTTCAGAGGTTTCGTTTTACCGATGTGCTCGCCTCGCTTGTGTAATTAGCGGCTAAGTGAGTTTGTGTTTCCTCGGAGTTGGAGCCCTTACCCCGACTCCACCTCTCACTTCTGGGCTGGACAGACACACGCTTCCACGTGTAGATGTTTATATATAAAAATAATGTGTGTCAGATAAACCTCCTCAGACAACTCCAAATTGACGTTTTATTGGTAGGTCACATTGCAGTGATGAATAAACACTTTGGTGATTCTTTATAAGTATTATGAAGACCAAAAGAAGCCTCTGTTAAGGTCTTGTTACTTAAGATTAAATGATTAATAGATGTATTTTTGCAGAACCTAAACTAAAGTGTTACCCAACATACTAAGGCCTAGCGATTGTTAATGGTAGTGCCTAACATATCTTTACTTCTGACTTCCATGGGCCTCCAGCTGGTAGTTTGCCCAGATAATGTGGATGATAGTGAAGCTAAACAGAGCTCCCCTATAATTTATACAAAGACTGAAAAAGAAAAAAGAAAATAGCCTGACAGCAGCCTTGAAGACGAAAAACACTTCAAACAGAACACCTGGTTTGAACAAAATGAAGAAAAGGAAACACAGTCTGAAGACAAGTGAGAGAAAAAAGCCTCGGCAGCAGTGACAAGTAATTGTTAAAATCTGTCAGTCCTTTCAACTTCACAAAGTTAAGAGTTTCACAAAATACCAGTGGGTAGCTAGTATTCTTTTTCTCTGGGTATGTTGATAATGTTATTTCAATCAGATTGTTATTTTTGTTCCATTGTTGAATTGGAATTTTTAGGGTAATTAGCAATATACCAAAAACGCGGAGACGATTCTTCTGTTTTGACAGCCTTCAAAGAGATGCCAGTTCCGGGATTCCATTTCCTTCAAGCATTTAGAGAATATAGATTGGCCCTCTACATGAGAGATGAAACCATGTTTGAAGAATAAAAAGACAACAATCAGTCTGCAGCAAATTGATCCTGACAAAGGTGAAGCATTTCTTTGACTTGAGAAGAGTTACATTGGCCTTACCACCCGTGAGGACCAACAGGAAATCATGTAATAATATTTTCTTTCAGTTATCCAATACAGTATCTATAAAATGTACCATTTAATAAAAGCTGTGGAATGAGCAATTCAAAATTATTGCAAACGTTCTTCAAAAATGATCGGCCCCTAATCAGTTTTTACAATTTTTAAATGAACACATTGACTGCTGGACCATTAGTTACCAGGGCGTTGGTCTAGGCATTGTAACCACCAGAGGGCGCTCCAAACTGCACACACAGTAATGCATAACACAATTCTGGATTTAAATAAAAGATACTGATTCATCTGCCACACCTTTTCCACAATCACCTATCAAAAGATCAATTATGAATACAAATAAATTCTCGATTTTGTCTACTTTCTCCCTCCAAGAGTGTCTCCCGACTCAGACTCTCCGATGTGAGGAGGTGGGCTTCCTTTTAAGCTGAACCCAGGACTTCTTCCAGTGTCACCACATTGCATGTCGCATGCATACCCTGTGGGTGTCCTGATTGGGAACACTGCCACTTTATATGTCGAGGTATGAACTGTTCCCGAAATCCACATTCAGCCGGTCAATTCCTTACAGACTAGTCCAGGCCGGGATGAGGATTATGGGGCATTCCTTCCATTAATGGCATCCTGTCCAGGTAAGAACTCCATCTTCATCCCAGTTAAGATGCCTGTCTGTCCTCCATGGCATTTACCACATATATGATAAATAATGAACTCTATCAAAACTCCTAAAAAATGTAAAGAAATTTATTAGAAAGCAACAGTTTTACGATCAACTGAAACTCTGTCAAAACTCTGAAAATATCAAAAAATCCGATAAAAAATGTAAAGGAACTGTTAAATACTTTAGTTTGTCCAGCAACATGACTAAAAGCCTCCATTTGAATGACAGCACTAGAAACATGGCATCAGGCAAAGTGCAGGTTTAGTGGCACATGTGCCATAAATATAACACGTTTCTTTGTGCTGTCCATGCTTGCTGCACCTAACATAGTTGATGACTGTTTGCACTCGGTGGGCAGCAGAATGTCCTTGTAGTGCTGTCCTGACATTTAGGACAAGTTGGACACCTTGTGATGAAGAAATACCTATGGGACAGCTATCAGTACCAGAGCCTACAGGCTCCACATCATCAAATTGATTGTCACTATAAAGGCAATCTATATATAGAAAGGTCAATGTATGTGTATGTGTGTGTATGTATGTTCCAGCATCACTTCCAAACGGCTGGAATGACGCACACATGTTTCTCATTGGTCAACTAAAAATAACCCGCCCCCTTCTCCTTGATCTTGTTATCATCCAGTTGACACTCAGAACGACCACCAGAGGGCGAACTGGAGGTGACTGCCAGCATTCTTTATGTTTGAGCACCAGCGCCCGCCTGTTGCTTTTGAAATTAAATAGAGTTGGCCAGTTCCGAGCGTCAACTGGATGATGACATACATACAAGGCCGCAAGACAAGCACATTAATGAGTCTTCATTGTTTGTTAATTTATTTTTAAAGTTATGTTTTTTTTTAATTATATTTTTCTCAAACAATTAAAAAAAAAACAACTTTATTTTCCTCTCAGGCAACGCCGGGTATTTCAGCTAGTACATAATTAAAATGTATTATTATTATTATGAAAATATCCATCTTGCAACAAATCTAATTGTTTCAAAACATCAGCGTCTTTATATCTTTTTCGCAGTGACATAACTACAGACTATTTGTAATGCTCTTTTCTACAAGCTGTTGCCACTAAAAAAAAAATTCTGTGCGTATACACTAGATGGCAGCACTGTAGTAGGTAACTGAGAGGAGGCAGCGGGTCCCGGCAGCATGTTGGCTGTGTCTCCAGTGGATGTATACTGAAGTACGAGTTATATTGTACGTTGCTCCCCGACAGACTCAGTGAGATACAAGTTAACTCGTACCTCGCATTCAAAGTGTCAATGTTAGGTCAGGTCAGGTTGGGGAGCATGCACTGGTACAGCATGTTGCTGCACCCTCCATATGATGAAACAGCTTGGGAGCTTGGCTGGCAACCCCCCAGGCAGACACGTGGTCCAGTCTCACCCTCCAGAAATGACCCTCTATCTGCCGCAGCCAGGTGTTACGTGGGCGTCCCCTTGGCCTGTTCCAGAGACTCGGGTCCTCAACAATGTGGATTCATGGGGAAACACGCCACATGGTCGTTGTGTTGTAACTGACGCTCCCTCACAATGCAGGTAATGTACCTCATTCGGGACTCCATGAGCAACACAAAGTCAAACCAGTGGTACCCAAGGATTCTCCGAAGAGACACAGTAGCAAAGGAGTCCAGTCTTCATCTCAGGTCACTGGATAACGTCCATGTTAGGAGCATTTCAAATTCTTTACTTCATGATTCAGCCTCCCTGCTTCTCAGCACACTTACTGAATACTATCTTTTTAGATGTTTCTCAGTGACTTCAGATAATAACTCTTTTAGAGCAGCACTTCTTTCTCCTCATATTCAATGCCATATCAATAACTTCACTCATTTAAGGTGACTTCCATTACTGTTACTCTTCTGTTAGTGACAATGATTGACTTTTCATAATTTCACTGTGCATAGCCATTTCCAGTTCTTTGCTTTGGTCACACAGGTCCTCGGGTGGACACGACCTGTTAGAGGAGAACAGAACTACCTGTTGAAACTGGCATTAACACAGCTCCGTAATGGCTATGTTGCAGACACAGCAATTAGAGCACTTTGGACATGCCTCCTGGCTTCTAGAGTCCATCTGGCGGGGTGTATGGTCGCCAGTGAGTCTCACAGTGCTGGTGGATAGTGGGCATACAAGTCACCTCTGAGGCTGAGAGAGGCGGGTATAAGGACAAAACAGCTGGGAAATGTGCCCAAAGTGCTCACTAAGTGCCATGTCTGCGAACGCTGATCTCGGAGCTGCTTTTTTACCGGCTTCTTCGGTAGTCTTGCCCCTTTGGACAGCTGGGGTAATGTATGAAATAGAATGTTTTTGTGAGCTGTAGAATGGCGGTCTGCCTTGGGATGTTTTTGGTTACGAAAAGTTAGCCACCACAGGAAAAAGGCTGGGAAACACTGGTCTAGAGTATGACCACAGCTTCTAACATTTCCAGAGATTCCTCACAGTGTAACTTCACTTTCATCCTTTTCAGCAGTACGCATCAATGTGAGTCGAGTCTGTGAGTGGGTCTGATTTATTCATCGCCCTTTATGCCAATGTCAGCTGCTTCAGGTTAAAATTCTGCATCACAATTATCTGTCAGGTGCAAGACCTGACCAGAAACCTACTGTCAAGGCGCCCCTTTACTTTCGCATATGATTTGGTACAGCTCCAGAGTTATTCCTTTTGGGTCTTTCATATTTAAATCTTGCTCAACAAAAAAATGCCAACAAATATTGATCTAACTTCACAACTGTTGGTGTTGTGCCCAGCCAGGAACCTTTTAACTAAGCCCCCATAATATGAATGCCTTATTGGAAATCTGCCTCACTTTGATAATCTGCATGTACGCTTCACCACCATCATAATTTAGGTTAAAAACTTGCAGAAATTTCTCAATGGTAAGAAAATAATGTTTACAATTCAGGCCAAAATTAATTGATTCTATTAATTATTTTCTGAGTTTATTGCTCATATTTTGAAGCTTGTGTCACTGTCTTGCTCCCAAAAGACAAGGCTTAGTCTCAGGCTTCAGGATAACCAGCTTTATTTTTCAACTTAAAACAGGAACAGCAAGCATATTTATTGAAACCAGAATTACCACTCCACGACACAGGCAAGGCAAACAAGCAGTGCCTTCATTAGTCGTCCTGCCTTGGCTCCCTTCTTCAGTCCAGGCCCTGATATTCTTCCTCATCAGGTCAGTGCTGTGGCTGTGGATCTGCGGCTGTGGATCAGCGGCTGGGATTGGGTCATCTTGGAGGAAAGGGGACAAAGAGAAAGTGGGCTGGGTCATTGACCAAATTAAAGTACTCAGTCCTGGATCGGCGATCAGCTCATGGCTGATGGACGTTTTGGGCGGTGGGGCAGCAAAATCGTTGTTAATGCAGCGAGTCCACTGCAGGACAGGACACCGTCAGCACGCCACTGTCGGATCTAAACACTAACGTGGTGAATTGCTCGTGTACTAAAGTGACTTTAGCTGCTGGTGTAAGTTCCATTTTACTTTATGGTGCCAAGCAGAGTTGTGTTGTGTTACAGCAGTCTATTAGCCGTCGAAAGCGCTGTGAAGAAGGTGTGTGTTGCTACAGTCCTGCCTTTGTCCGGTCTGATAGCGGTCATGGGGCATCATATCTTTGATTGCCGGTACAATAAACAGTTCTGAGCAGGAATCAGCCACTGCGCTGCTCTTATGAAAAGAATGGAGATAAATGCCATTACCTCGGAGAGGAAGAGGCAAGTTCGTTGTACCACGTGAACGTCACTGAGAGAATAAAACTGAATAATAAAAAAAACAAGCGCTAACTTTTACAAGTAGCCAAAATGTACACACTCAAATCAAATGTATGTTTTTATTATATTGTAGAAATAATAATAATAGCAGCTCACTACTCAAAACGCAGAGCGCTCAATCTCGAACCTAGGACCTTCAGGTTATAAGGCAACAGTTCTTATTCTCTGCACCATTCAAGAATACATATCAATGTCCTGTCGATTGACATCTGAGCTTGGGCTTTAAACTCATTGACAGCCACATGTAAATCAAATGCTTTTTTTGGTTATATTCTTGAATAAAAGTGCACATGATTATTTGATATTTGAACTAAAATCTTCACACATTATACGCTTCTCATCATTATTAGTAAAACATTTAATTTCTACTTTAGGTACTGTATGTGTTCAGCATTTCTTACATTTCTTTTCATCCTACACTTACCCAGATCTTTGTAGACACGGAACACACATGAAATGCATGTATTCCAAATAATAATATACGGTATTATTTACCCTCTACAACTCCAGGCACCTCACACACAGATAAGGAGCCCTGGCTTGAGCTGGGAAAGCTGAGGTCCGTCAAGGTAGGGGATGAGATAGCAGGCTGCTTGTGCTGATCGACACATTTACAGAACAAAAGATGCTGATGGTAGAGGTGCTAATGGATTTAAGGTGGGCCGGGATTATGAGTTTTTTCATAGGCTTCAAAAATATTCTAGTGTTAATATGGTGGGTTTCATCTGATATGGTCAGAGGCAAGAGGAGGACTGGAGATTTCTGTGAATGAACAATCGTAAAAAAGCAAAGCACATTTTTACTAAAATTAAAATGAGACATTAAAATACTGAGTGAATTCATTCATGATACCACCCAGTGAGTTAAGTTACATCACTCTGGTTCCTTTATTAATTCAGCAACAGAAATTGTTCACTCTTACTAACGCTCTAATGGTGAATCATTCTGTCCCTAGAATGCTGGTGACTTCAACCAGGGGAGCTTTGGAAAGAACAAACTTCTATCAGCATGGGCCACTTATGGACACAACTAGCTGGACGGACCTGCTCTAGCTTAATAGTAGACCTGTGGCACAGCTGGGCAGATCTGATTACATCTTACTGCCAACTACAAGCCTGCTAACAGACAGCAGCAGGTCCCTTATTAGCCAAGCAAAATGTTCCTGTGTGTTTATGTGAGGTGGTGGTGATTTCTGGGTTGTCGTCGATGTTCATGCTTCTGTGAAGGACAGATCTTAGTTTTTTATTTTTAATAAATTTGTGAACCTTTCTGAAAACACGTTTTTACTTTGTCATTATGGGTTATGAAGCGTAAATAAATGGGTGAAAATGTAATGTGTATCTGTTTAAAATTAAATTTACAACACAAGAACGAAGCCATTCATTAGGAATGCCCACATAAATGCATGTATGGTAATTGCTACCTCTTCTTCTTCTTTCGGCTACTCCCGTTAGAGATTGCCAAGGCAGATCATCTTTCTCCATGCAGAAAGTGAAGGGTTCTGAAGAGTTTCTTAATCCACCACATTTAGACAGCAACACGTCTGTAACTTTGTGCATATGCCAGTAACGCAACTAAATGCTACACATTTTCTTCCTTTGTAGTCCCTTGATGACCATCCTGACATTGACCTATCTGAACTCAGTCCTCCATATGGACCTCATCCTCCAGGGGATTTGAGATTTGACAGTCATAATTAAACTATAATTAATTAATGAGGTGCGCCTTGTGAGTCCTTTATATCCGCATTGAGAGGAGTCAGTTGAGGTGGTTTGGGCATCTGGTCAAGGTGCCCCCTGGACACCTCCCTGGGGAGGTGTTACAGGCATGTCCCACTGGGAGAAGGCCACGGGGCAGACCCAGGACATGCTGAGGGATTATATCTCCTGGCTGGCCTGGGAACACCTTGGGGTCCTCCCAGAGGAGCTGGAGGAGGTGGCTGGGGAGCGGGAGATCTGGGTTTCCCTGCTTAGGCTGCTACCCAACGACCCGACCTCGGATAAATGGTGGATAATGGATGGATGAATATAAAAATCACTCTTTGTAAGGACCATAGTCTTCGCTGGACAAAAATGAAGACAAAAGAGCCTTCTGCTGATATGAGAAACAAAGTCATTGAAATGAACAAGTCAGGAAATGGCTACAAAAAATTCAAGAGTTTGAATGACCCGTTTCACACTCTTGGATCCGTCATCAAAAAGTGGAAGGTTCATCACAGCAGACCAGACTCTAACTGTACTAGAACAGGCCGTCCCTCACAACTAAACATCAGAGCGAGATGTCAGCTGGTGAGAGGGGTGACTAAAAATCCAACCATCCCTCTCAGACATCTGCAATGCTCTTTGGCTGAGACTGGAGTGAAGGTGCAGGGGTCCACAATTTCAAGAGCTCTCCATTAAACAGACCTCTATGGGAGAGTAGCAAGAAAGAAGCCATTCATTAGGAAGGCCCACATAAATGCATGTATGACAATTGCTACCTCTTCTTCTTCTTTCGGCTACTCCCGTTAGAGGTTGCCAAGGCAGATCATCTTTTTCCATAATTTGTGGCATTTGCTACAAAGCATGAGAAAGACCCAGTTAAGATGTGGGAGAAGGTTTTATGGTCAGATGTAAACAAAATAGAACTTTTTGGCCAGACTTCAAAGAGGTATGTGTGGTGTAAAACGAACTGTCCATTCCTCAAGAAATACCAAACCTATGGTGAAATATGGCGGTTGCAGCATCCTGCTATGATGATGCTTTTCATATGCTTGGACTGGGAATCTTGTCAGAGTTGAAGGGACAATGGATGGAGCCAAAGACTGCACAATATTGCAGGAGAACGTCTTCCATTCTGCTATGTACCTACGGCTTGGGAGAAGATTAATCTTTCAGAGTGACGATGACCCTCAGCATAAGGCCAAAGTGACACTGCAATGGCTCAGAAACAGAAAGGTGAATGTTTTGGAATGGCCAAGTCAAAGCCCTGATATCTTAACCCAACTGAGAACTGAGAACCCAACTTTGAAAACTGCTGTTAAGAGGCACCACCTCAGCAACCAAGAGGAACTCTGTCAATTCTGCCAAGAAGAATGGGGAAGAATCCCTCCTGAACAACGTGCAGAACTGGGACATACCCAAAAGAATGAAGGTTGTTACTGCAGCAAAAGGGCTCTCAACGAAGTGTGAAGGTGTAGGACTTGAATATTTAGGCAAACATGAACTTTAGACGTTCTCTTCTTCAGTTAATGGTTTATTTGGACTTTGGAAATGCATGTAACTCCACACAGAGCCATAGCAAGGTTTGGGGAAGCCACCCGTATATTTGGTATCCTGGCTGCAAAATCGTAAATATGTTACACAGCACTGATGTGCACAAAACCGAGTCCAAAATAGAACTGATGGAATAAGGAAAAGTTGAAGGCTTTTAAAGGGGAAGACAGGAAGTGAAGTCAGAAGGGTCGGGCTCATAAGGGTCTTCAGCCATAGGCTCGAGCCCGGACATGACATCAAAGGGGCCAGAGCCGACAAGGTCTTCCACCATAGGCTCGGACCTGGAAGTGACGTCAACAGGGCCAGGTGGAATCTCCTGTGAATGGTCTGCAGGACCAGGGAGAAAACGAGTCAGTGCACTCTGCCACATCCCGGTCTGGCTCGGAATTGCCCTCACTCAAGCCCTTTAGCTGCCTCCCATGCGCACGTGTGTGACAATTGTTACAGCATAAGAGTTCACATTAAAAATACCGAATGGATAAATATGTGGAAAAATCTTTTGTCATGCAGAAAATTAGGGTGACTTTCAAGGGGATTAAATTCTTTTGAATGTCACTGTAAATTATACAGCGTATTGAATCATCGGTGCAATGGTGGAAGTTCTCCCTCTTCTCATAGTTGACTGTATAATCAGAACAGCGCAGGTCCAAGAACGCAATTTGATCCAATATCATGTTTGACATGAGAGAGAAAAGAGCACTTGCCCCCCAAACTTCACACTCTGAAATGTATTTCTCAGGCAGCAGACAACAGGACTGCATCGTCAAGAAGGTTCAGTGTCACAGATTAAATGGGACGGGCCCGGAGTCAGGAGACAGGATCATGTTGTTTTTCTGCTTTCATCTTTGTTGTTTTACTGCTACAAATGCATCTGGGAAAGAAGCCAGATTGACAGGTTATTGGAAATGAAAAATACTGTAATTGGGTGGCTACTATTTTGTCTAGCATGTGTGACAGAAATGGCAGGTGTGAGATAGACCTATAATTTTAGAGTGTGAAAGAATGAAAGATACGTCTTGTTTCAGCAGGGGCTTCCTAATGGCACATGTTGACTGAGGGGTGTTTATTGTATTCAGTATGGGCTTTTAAAGATAGTAATCAATGGCATAATTTCCTTTAAGAATTTGGGATCGAGTGGGTATGTGCTTGATTTCAGCTGACAGACTAAAGCAGTCATTTCCTTCCCATCAGAAAGCTTAAAATGGTTACAAAATATTCAACAGTATGTCTGATCTGATGTTAGGCGTATGAAGCAATCCGGCTGTTTTATTATCAAAAGATAACACTGACATTGCTGTCATGCAGAAACTCACGCACTTTTTGCCACTCCTGTCTGGTCCAGCGAAGGTGGGTTTGTGCCCATAGGCGGCGTTGTTGCTGGTGATGTCTGGTAAGGACCTGCCTTACAACAGGCCTGCAAGCCCTCAGTCCAGCCTCTCTCAGCCTATTGCGGACAGTCTGAGCACTGATGGAGGGATTGTGTGTTCCTGGTGTAACTCGGGCAGTTGTTGTGGCCATCCTGTACCTGTCACGCAGGTGTGATATTCGGATGTACCAATCCTGTGCAGGTGTTGTTACACGTGGTCTTCCACTGCGAGGATGATCAGCTGTCCTTCCTGTCTCCCTGTAGCGCTGTCTTAGGCGTCTCACAGTGCGGACATGGCAATTTATTGCCCTAGCCACATCAGCAGTCCTCATGCCTCCCTACAGCATGCCTAATGCACGTTCACGCAGATGAGCAGGGACCCTGGGCATCTTTCTTTGGGTGTTTTTCACAGTCGGTAGACAAGTCTCTTTAGTATCCTGCGTTTTTAGAACTGTGACCTTAAATGCCTACTTTCTGTAACCTGTTAAGGTCTTAACGACCATTCCACAGGTGCATGTTAATTAATTGATTATGGTTAATTGAACATGCATGGAAAACATTGTTTAAACAATTTACAATGAAGATCTGTAAAGTTATTTGGATTTTTAACACATTATTGTTGAAATACACAGTCCTGAAAAAGGGACGTTTCTTTTTTTGCTGAGTATATATTATATATATTGAATTTAGCCGAGTGAAAAATGACGGCTGTCCGATTAACTGCGATTTTAGTTCTCTCTCCTTTCTCTTTCTCAGATCGCTTTTCGAAAGGAAGTCAGTTTCATAGTTTTTATGAACAGTTCGAAAGTGCCTTTCCACATTTTCCTTCTTTGGAATAGCAATGATAGATTGACAGATCAGACAAACGCACTTCGATTGTGACATTGTGAGAAAAAAAAAATCATCTTCCAATTCCACATCCAGCCGATAAACAACTATTTTTTTTTAAATCCCTTCTTTAATCGATATAAATTGGAAGGCTAATTAGATTAGATAGCCGGAGTTTGGCGTTTGATCGTGTGTGCGGGATGACCAGTGTGTTAGAAGAAAAGAGATCTCAGACTGGCCGTTGAATGCAACACGATCTTACCTGCACTATCTTTCTGATCTACCGGTCGATCGCGATCGACGCATTGGGCACCCCTGTCTTAAATCATTGTACACATCAATGCAGGTCAAGAGTTAACAGAGTACGGTCAAGTCAAGTGTATTCACTGCACGTTATCGTGCAGTGCGCCGTTATTGTCTAGTATACAATAATTCTAGTTTTTTTTTTTTAACCTTTTGTTACGGTTTTTCTCAGGTACTTTACCACAGCAGTGGAAACAGTAATCACATTCTCTTAACAATCAATAAAACCTGCAAAACAATAATGTGTTTTGCAAAATTCTTTGCTTTCACTGAAAAACTCACTATAGCAATCAACACAAAAATTTCCATGCTGCGAAACTGCGTAACACATAGCATTACAACAGTAAGACACTGTAATCCAAATCCATATCGGGATTTCAGAAAGCATTTGATAAGGTGCCAGGTTAAGGGGTGGGCATCAAACTAAAAGAAGTGGCAGTTCAGGATGTGGTGTGTAGATGGGGGCAGAATTGGCTCAGACACGGTGCATGGAACCTGATCAGAATTGGGTGATGTTAAGAGTGGTGTCCAGCAGGGGTCAGTGCTGGGGCTGCTGCTACTTTTCCATCCATCCAGTATCCAACCCGCTATAACCTAACACAGGGTCACGGGGTCTGCTGGAGCCAATCCCAGCCAACACATGGCACAAGGCAGGAACAAATCCTGGGCAGGACGCCAGCCCACTGCAGGACACACACACACGCACACACCCACACACCAAACACACACCAAACACACACTAGGGACAATTTAGGACCACCAATGCACCTAATCTGCACGTCTTTGGACTGTGGGAGGAAACCAAAGCTATTTTTAATATTTATAAATGATTTGGATAAGAATATAAATAACAAGCTGGTTATGTTTGCAGATGATACCAAGATAGATGGATTGGCAGATAATTAAGAATCCATTATATCATTACAGAAGGACTTGGATAGCATACAGGCTTGGGCAGATTTGTGGCAGATGAAATGTAATGTCAGTAAATGTAAAGTATTACACATAGGAAGTAAAAATGTTAGATTTGAATACATAATGGAAGTCTGAAACTCGAATGTACCCCTTATGAGAAGGATTTAGGAGTCGCAGTGGACTCCACACTATCAACTGCCAGACAGTGTTCAGAAGCCACTGAGGAGGAAAACAGAATGTCAGGTTATATAGCGCCTTGATTTGTGGAGTACAAGTCACAGGAGGTTAAGGTTACGCTTTATGATGCTCTGGTGATGGCTCACTAGATGGCAGCACTAGAAAGAGTCCAGAGAAGAGAGACTAGGCTGATTCCTGGACTACAGGGGATGAGTTATGTGGAAAGATTAAAAGAGCTGAGCCTTTACAGGAGATTAAGAGGAGACCTGACTGAAGTGTTTAAAATTATGAGGGGAATTAGTACATTGGATCGAGACTGTGATTTTAAAATGAGTTCATTAAGAGCACAGGGACACAGAAACTTGTTAAAGGTAAATTTCACACAAACATTAAGATTTTTTCTTCACACAGGGAACCACAGATACTCGGAATAAATGACCAAGTAGTGTGGTAGGCAGTAGGAAATTAGGGACTTTCAAAACTCAACTTGATGTTATTTTGGAGGAATTAATTGGACAGGACTGGCAAGCTTGATTGTTGACACTGTTGTTAGGATATAGAGGGTTGGATAATGGATGGATGGATGGATGTTGTCAGTCAATTATTTTCTAAACCGCTTTGTCCTGAATAGGGTTGCGGGGGGTGCTGAGGCCTACCCCAGCTAGCATAGGAAGCAAGGCAGGAACAAATCTTGGATTGGGATGCCAGTTCATAACATG
>JANRMT010062820.1:24114017-24128703 GCA_026402145.1 Polypterus bichir lapradei
AGCAAGGCAGGAACAAATCTTGGATTGGGATGCCAGTTCATAACATGGCCAAACACATACCAACCACACATTAGGGCCAGTTTAGTATTGCCAGTCCACCTACCATGCATGCCATCAGACTGTCACGACTTGCTGCACTGTTAGTAGAATTAAGTGGACAGGACTGGCAAGCTTTGTTGGGCTGAAGGGCTCACCTTGTTGTGACATTCAAGATTTTGCAGGGCCAGTAAACAGCATCTAGACACTATGTGGCTGAAGTCCTCCTCAGCTTCACCACTTAATAATAATAATAATAATAATTATTATTATTATTATTATTAATCAGTGTTTCCTTTTGCATAATGTCTTTGCGGTTTTAGCTGGTAAATCCAGGCTACACCAAGAAGCCAAAGTAATTTACCTAAAACCTTTCTAAGGATGTGTGCATTGCCCATAAGTGCAACCTTTTGTACTTCACTAGCTGATGGGTTGCCTGGGAGCATCTTCAAGTTTTCCTCATGATCTTTCTTGAATGTACCTAATGCTCCAAGTATAACTGGCACAGTTCTAGTGTTACAGTTCCACATCCTGCTAATCTTGATCTCCAAACCCTTGTTTTTACTGATCTTCTCAGTTTCTTTTAACATGATGTTCAAGTCGTCTGGGACGGCTATATCGATCAACAGGCAGCTTTTACCTTTCTTATTATGCAGCCCAATATCAGGACGATATGCTAGACACGATTTTCTGTCTGTTGTTATTGGAACAACCCACATGATGGTGATGGCGTTGATGTTCACGACCTTTTCTGGCTGGTGTTCGGAATTCTTGTCTGGCACTTGTACCCCTAGATGCCCATTGTCCAGTGTACATAACTGGCTACTTTATTATGTCTCTGCACATATTCAGTAGGTGGAATTGTTGTACAGCCTTCAACAATATGATTATTATTATTATTATTATTTCACAGGGTCTCATAAGTTTTCTCACTCTTGGAAGGCCCTTTAAGGTTTCTTTGTTATGTATTTGTCCTTACAACAGTGTTTCTTAACATATATGGTCCTTCACCCCGGTTTTGCCTTTTTCTTCTCATTGACGACCCACTAGCAGCTACTGCAAACTGCCCCTTTGTTAAAACAAGTATGATTGAGGGTTCCCCTTGATGAAACGAGCTCACTTAGAAAACTTTGAAACATATCACGAAGCACTGCCATAGGTGACCCAATCTCGAACCAACAACGGCAACCGGGATCCGGAGTCATGACCCCGAGTTTGAGAGACACTGGATTAGACGTCCGACTAGCAAACCTGCGCCACACATTGGTTGAGAAGCACTGCCTTGCACAGACCCGGCATGTGGCTGCCGAGTTGACAAGATGGGCACTGGCAATTAGAGTATCATGAGGTGACCCACACTAGATCCTAAGAGCTTCAGTTGCAGTGACCTGCACACAATGTGATAGATAGGACTGGCGAGCCTTGTTGGGCTGGAAGGCCTGTTCTCATCTAGACTGTTCTAATGTTAATTCCATATTGTTGTTCTCTCTCAGTTTTCTGAAGAACTTGTGGAAAATGCCTAGACTTCCATATTCTTTGTGAAAGACTGGTGACAAAATACTGTGTGGGTCAATGTGATCCTCAAAGTAGAAACAGCATACCAAATACGACAGCAAGATTCATTTCAGTAAAATTAGCATGTTGCAGTTCCATTAGTGTTACTGTCTTTTTTGGCAGTAGAATTGTATTTTATTTGTCAGAGATGGGTAGCTTTTCTAGTAAAAGTCACTTTGTACAGATGAGTTTAGTGAAACAACTCCTCTGTATAGGCAGATATGTGTTAAATTACAGTGATCTGAAGATTTAACTTTGCAGTGAAAGCTGAATTACAGGTCTTGTAACAGCAAATGGCATGTTTGCATCAAGGTTGTCCTAAAATTAAAGCTGGCTTGTGCATCTGTGCGATTGTGTGTATAAAGTGCCATAAACACGTCTAAGTGCAGTTTATTATAGAAAAATGTATACGCTGTCATAATGTGCCAGCATTCACAAGATGGGTATGGAAAAGACTAAATAGGAAAATCCGAGCATTTTCCTCAAGGTTGTTGTGAAAGAAAAATGAAATGTTTGCATGCTACTCTCCTCCTGTCTTCCTTATCATACTCAACGTCCCTCATATCCCTAAGGAGGACTCCATTAATATCGAACCTGCTCCTCCAGTAAATCAGCAAGGATGATCTACCCCTATATTGTTTGCTCATCTACAGGGCTACTGACTACTCTGCCTTCACTCTCTCTCTTTCTTTCTCTTGCTGGCTTTGCTCAGTCTCCCGATAATGCGCCCCCTCACGCTCTTGTGTTGTTCTGTTTTTGGTCTGACCTCCTCTGTCTTTGATTTTCTCCTATTACCCTGCGGACTCCACTTATACTGCCAGATTGGGTGCAGGTGTTGTCCTCCACCTACTTTGTGGTTTGAATGAGGCACCTGACTGACCTGCTCATATTTGCATGTGTATGTGCGATCAGCCAAGCACCCCAATCAACCCTGGAGTGGCATGTGTACATGCACACATGCACCCACTCCCATTCAGACCCTGTCATCTACAGGACACATTTTTTATGTGAAAATCTCACTTCGCCACCTCGCAGGCTCTGAACTCAGCTTGTTGAGACCTGAACGGAGGACTCCTTGAAGAACGCAAGCTGTCAGTCATCCAATCTGCAGAGGGAGGAAGAAAAAAGGCATTAGAATACAGTGCCAGCCCATGGAGTGGCAGGTACTTACAATCACCAGAACCGTTAGACTGTCCCCTATGCATGTGTGAAGTTATGAATACAAGAGAGAGCATTGGCGTTGGCATGGAGAGATCCTTTATGATCAAGAACTTTAAATCAATAAGGCTGAATGTCCAAGAACCACTAGGTGACACATTAATTTGTCTCCTTAAGAAGTGCCACCCACTGGAGGGTTTCACGGTCCATCACTAGAGAGAACTCATGGCCAAACGTAATACCTTAGTTGGTTAAAAGTCCACTTTATCACCAAGGCTTCTTTTCCCCCAGATGCATATCTGGTGTCCTGATCCAATAGTTTCTGACTCAGGAACTTTATAGGGTGTTCCACACCGTCAATGATTTGGCTCAGCACAGCACTGAGACGTGTGTCTTGAACGTCAGTCTGTAAGACAAATGGTAAAGAGAAATCAGGAGTCATTAGCACAGGTGTTGAAGTAAGGGCCTGTTTTAAGTCATGGAATGTGGCTTCTGTTTTAGCATCCACTGTGTTAAGGGCCCACTTCTTTGTCAGATCAGGCAAGGGAGCTCTCCCCTCTGAGAAGTTAGTGAGAAATCAATGGTAGCACCCTAAACCTAAAAACGCTTGGACCTGCTGCTTGATCTTCGGACAGGGACATTTCATGATGGCATCAACTTTTTCAAATTGTGGTTGGACCGTACCCCTGCCCACTAAGTATCCTAAATACTTTGCCTTGGTCAATCCAAAATAACATTTCTTGGACTTAATCCTGAGTCCCACTTCACTCACTAAAAGGTGACAACATCATCTAGACAGGCAACACTACAGTATAGGAATGGTGGGGCCGGAGCACTCTAACCAACAGACGCTGGAAGGTAGCTGGAGATGCATGCAATCCAAATGGGAGAATTCAATATTGCCAATGGCTGCTAGGAATTCTCAACATGGTCTTCTCCTTAGCAGATTCCATTAAAGGAATTTGCCAGTATCCTTTTGTCATGCCAGGTGTGGTCAGATATTGAGACTATCCAAGCCAATCAAGGAGTTCATTCACTCACAGCATCGGATAAGTGTTGAATTGAGAAACTCGATTAAGTAAATGGAAGTCCAGGCAAAAGTGCCAACTTCCATCAGGCTTTGTGACCAAGATGATAAGGCTAAACCAGGGACTTAAACTTTCCTCTATTACACCAAGATCTAGCATTCTCTTGAGCACAAGCTCTAATTCTGCTCTCTTTGCATCCAGCAGGTGATATAGAAATATTTGGACAATGACCCCAGGTTCAGTTATAAAGTCATGCACAATCAGTTCTTCCACGTCATTCATTTACCACTTCCAGGACAGACAAGATGGCTGCTTCCTCTCCTTTATTTCATATAGCCTTTGCCAAAGTGCCAGTAAATTAGAGTATCGAGTGTGACTAAGAACCATGACTCTATCTCCAGGATTGAAATTCCCAAAGAGACATGCCATGATCAAAATAGCAAGCCTGTGCTGATTGTGCATGCTACATATGCTATTTTAGTATTGGTTGGATTTTTTCAAAACTATCACATAATTGTACAAAATATTCATGAATATTGGATAGAAGGGAGTTCCTTTTCCTCCCATCCTTCTTCTAATATATTCAATACTAGCAAAATACCCGCGCTTCGCAGCGGAGAAGTAGTGTGTTAAAGAAGGAATGAAAAAGAAAAGGAAACATTTTGAAAATAACGTAACATGATTTGTCACTGTTGTGAGTGATGAGTGTTACTGTCATATATATATATACTAGCAAAATACCCGCGCTTCGCAGCGGCGAAGTACTGCCTTAAAATTTTTATTAAGAAGAAAATGTAACCTTTTTAAACTGAGGGAAAATATGCCAATAATTATTTGTTAAGAATCTCTTTGTATACCATGTTATCAGTTCGGCCCTCCGGTTGTAATATGACCAAGCTGTGTGCTGAGCTTACTCTTGAGCATGTAACTTACAGTTGGCCATGTGAACAGTAATCTTGTCTCAAATCTCACAGCTTGGATTGCTGCTGTCATAATCGGTTTGAGTTTCATGGTTTGTTTCAATTACGATAGTATTTGCAGGATTTGTTGTGTTGAAGTGACATTCGGCATCTGTCAAGCATTGTAAGCACACAACCGGTTTCATCGATAAAATCACATCCAGCTTTTGAGAGTTTAAACACTCATAAACATCAAAGTGTCCACTACTGAAATCGTCATCTGTGAATCTAAGATGTTTAAGAGGCATTGGCGGTTGTCGAAAGGTGTAAAATATTTGGCCATTTCGGTACACTTGAAAGCGACAACCGAACAATTCAGCGGCAGCCATCAACTCACATGCAGAACCATAGGTGAAGGGCTTAAGCATTTCATTGTTCTAGTGCTCCTGTGTAGTATAATTATCTCCTGTACCGTCATCAGTCCACACCTTGAACCTGTCCCAGTCATTCAATACATAAGACACAATGTTCCTCCGGATATCAAGAGTGAGCCTGATATGGACGTGCAATATGTAACAAAGAGAATGGAAAAGGTAGGTGCCATCTCCGGGCATGGAAACCACTCAGTAAGTGACAGTTCTTTGATCGATAGTGATCACCTCGATAGACATGGTAATGGGGGTTGGAATGATAAAGGAAATGGGTACCTGAGCAATGTAAATTAAGTCTAAAATACCTATACAATAACTATAATTGTAATAAACAAACAATAAAACAGCGGAGAAGCCGTGGATTAAACAAAAAGGCTGTAGTTATCAGTAGGGAGACGTGAATCCCGTGGTGAAGCAAGGAAGGGAATGTAGAGACCGGAGCGACGGACGGTCTTATATAGGCAGGCAGCCAAAAACGTGGGAGGCGTTGGGATGGAGGACCCAACGCCACCTCACACAGTGACTGAGCTGCAGGCTATGGACGTATATATGTACGTAAGTAGGATTCAGTTAGCGTTGGGAACCCATGTACCAAATTTCTTGAAGATGGGGCCGTAAATAAGAAAGTTCAACATTGCGGACTTTGTTGACCGTTATGACCGTTACGCGTAGAATTTCTAAATGAAACCTGCTAAACTTTTGTAAGTAAGCTGTAAGGAATGAGCCTGCCAAATTTCAGCCTTCTACCTGCACGGGAAGTTGGAGAATTAGTGACGTTTGGAAAATTCAATATGGCGGCCGACAGTGGCGTCATACCACCAAAATAAGTACGTACATCAGTTTTGGTTAGCGCAGGGAAGCCACCTACCAAATTTCGTGAAGACGGGGTCATTCTTCTACCTACACGGGAAGTTGGAAAATTGGTGACGTTGGAAAGTTCAATATGGCGGCCGACAGTGGCGTCATACCATCGAAATAAGTAAATACATCGGTTTCGGTTAGCACAGGGAAGCCGCCTACCAAATTTCATGAAGATGGGGCCATAAATAAGAAAGTTCAACATGGCGGACGTTGTCGACCTTTATCGACCGTTATGACCGTTACGTGTAGAATTTCGAAATGAAACCTGCTTAACTTTTGTAAGTAAGCTGTAAGGAATGAGCCTGCCAAATTTCAGCCTTCTACCTACACGGGAAGTTGGAGAATTAGTGATGAGTGAGTGAGTGAGTGAGTGAGTGAGTGAATGAGTGAGTGAATGAGTGAGTGAGTGAGTGAGGGCTTTGCCTTTTATTAGTATAGATTCTCCAGAATTGTCGCCCATATAATAATGCAAAAGGTGAAAAATCCATTAATGCAAAAAGCTTGAGGGGAAATAACTGATCCTAGTTCCTCCCATTCTCACTGACCACCCTGCGTAACTTTTGTTTGAGTGTCTGAATAAACCGCTCCACTAAAACCTGAGGATGACACACTGAGGTTTTAAGATGCTAAATATGGAGTACCTTGGAAGTCTCCTGAGTGTCTCCAAGGTGAAAGGCGTTCCCTGGTCTGTTAAGACTTCTTTCAGGATGCCAACATGTGCAAAGACCCCTGCCAGTTTCCGTACAATATTCTTGGAATTGTCCAATCTCAACGGAATAGCCTCGGGGTACTGTGTAGCTCAGTCAAATATCACCAGAATATATTTATGACCATGTGCAAAGGTTTCAAGGTGTCCTACAACGTCAACTCTTATGTACTCAAATGGCATGTCAAAAAAGGGGACGGGAACAAGAGGAGCGTAGTCCTTCCTAGGAATCTGCCATAACTGACATTCCAGACAGGAAGCATAAAAATGGCAGACCTCCTCATTAATTCCCGACCAATAAAATGAGAACTTAATACATTCTACCATCTTCTCAGTTACTAGGTGGGCGCGTAGGAGATGGTTGTGTGCTAGTTTGCAAACCTGCTGACAGTATATCCACGGGACTAGCAACAATGCTCTCATCTCACCCTCATGTTCAGCCACACTTTACAGCAAATCGTTTTTAAGCAAAAAGTGCAGACTCAGTGACATTAGAAGTGACATACGTTGCCCATCGATTAGAACAACCACATTTTTAGCAAACTTGAAGGAGTCATCGTTCCATTGTTCTCTTTTGAATGAAGCTGGATTTTGCCTCAACTGGAACTGTAACTTGGAGAGTGGGTCTGGAGTGACCTCATTGCGTGGGGTAATTCTCTTCCCATCTCCGTGGAGACATCAGTGCAGGACGGTGTTACACTGCTCTTGTCATACTGGGTGGCTATTTGATTTCACTATGCAGCTGGTTGACCAGTGGAGACAGCTTTAGACATGTTATCACTGTCTATTGTGAGGCCTAGTGTTTTTCCATAGGGTAGTTTGTGATTCTCCACTTTTGATTTGTAACCAGTCCCATCCCAGTATCACTGGATAAAATGGACTGTGCATGAGAGCCACCCAGATGTTATGTGTTACTTCCTGATATTTGATTATACAAGCGGCGGCAGGTAATTACATTCACCAAAGCCCTTAAACTGTCCCTTATGTGCATGTGTGTGGAGTCTTCCAGTCTGCCACTTATAAGTTCTGAGGTTACTAGAAAGAGGTATCATTCCATGATCAAAGAATCCACAGAATGGAGCTCCATGCTTGTGGCCAACCTTTAGGAAAGCCTTACCCTTAAGCCCTGTTTATATCTGCACCATACAGTATATTGCAGCGGCGCTGGACAAGTTACATCAGCCAGGGATGAATTACCAAAAGATAGCGCTGGAATTGCATCATCTATAGTAGGAGTGCCTATGAAGACGGCAACTCTATACAGTCACAGGTGCTTTTCCAACTCGTGGGACAAAGGGCAAGCAGTCCTTTTAAGGATAGCGAGCCACCTCAAAGAGTATGTGCAGAGCAGAGAACACATCTACTGTGATGCTCAGCGCCAGAGCCACATAGGTGCCAGAAGTGGGACATGGAGAGGACCTACATTCCGACTCACTGAAGCACCGAGTGCTTTGGTGACCTGAAACGAAGCTGCTTAGTTTTTTGTAGGAGGTGCTGAAGAGTCTCAAGGCTCAGATCTGTAATCTGGAGTGCCGTTTGAGGAAGCAGTAAAGGGATGGACACAGATGAGAGACTGATAACTCAACAGCTCTAGCACCATCTCTATCTGCTAAGGTCAATTAGCCTGGGTGCGCACACACCGGCGAAGCTTTAGGCTCATGGAGCTTGGGAAAAGTGAGGTAGACCGAGTTGCCACTGAGTTGTGATAAAAAGGGCCAGTGGTAAAAATGCGCAGGCAAAGGACAGGGCAGTTGTGAGAGAGACGTTGTGAAGTGGCAGTGAAGGGAGAATCTCAAAGCTAAGATCCAGACCTGGAAGGCGGTTTGCAGCACCAGTTCAGTAAAGGAAAACAGCCAAGAGATTGGTACATCTGCATCTCCACACAAGGAGGTTTACCTGCTTGCCTACTGCTCACCAGCGTTTAACTTCTCTGTTGCACTTCGCTCCCAGTTGTGCCATCCACCAGTGCAGCATGCAACATCCCTTCTGTGCCATCTAACAACACACCTCTCCCAAACCCTGCTGATGTGCCCTTGGCACCGGCTGCACGACCAAAGCGGTAGAGAAGACCACCCCGGCTGTTTTTTGGCTGGTCTATATTACTCTACTTTCTGCTTTTGTATTCTATGTTGTGTAGTCTTCAACAGAATTCCTTAAATCTCTTAGACTTACCACTGTTTATAAGGTATTCTACTTTATAACTTCTTCCCACCTTCCCTCAGGCAATTACACAGAGTAAAAGACAAGCAGTTAAGTTACACTTTAAATAATGTATTTTTGATAATATTCATAAATAATAACAATAACCAAAGTGAATATCAGCAACCATACAACCTGATAAATGCTGATGTGTAGTTTAAGGCAGCACACAGACTTGTCTGTTACTTATAATGTCTCTAGTTAAGTCATCATTTTTGGTCAGCTTTCTTCAGAACATGCTGCATGCCTGTCTCAATATGGCTGTCAAATTGTGCTCCTCGTGGCAATGGTGTGACAAGAGAGATGCTTCTTCATGATGATGGTGTGAGAGAGAGAGAGCGAGGGGTAAATAGAGGGGTTTATAGATTCTCTCTGCAAACCCTACAGCCAATAGGGTGTCATGGTACTTAATGGCTTCTGATTTAAAACCAAACAGGCAACTTTAGACCACAATAGAATTCTAGTGTGACACAATGGTTTCCCGCCTGCCCCCAATGCCATTTGTTAAACTGACGCTTGCCAGCTGGGTAATTTGGCTTTCCTGTGAGGGTTGATTGAGAGAGTCCTGCAAAGAATCACTGGCCAAACTGGTTTTAGGTACTTCCCCTGACCCCTGTCATAAAATTACAAAGGGGGGGGGGGGCATCAAACCATTGCTGCTCTTATCAATGATATAACACTAACATTATATTTGCTCTGGCTAAGTGACAAATAAAGACATACAAAATATTTATCAACTTATACACAAAATTTCACACCACAACATTGTCATTTTGAAGAGTTTGTATGCCGTTGCAAGGAGTTGGAATTGGTCGCTGAGGACAGTGACTTTGAAGGGAGCACTACACAGTGGCATTAGACAATTTACATCATCCAGGGTTGAATCATCAAAAGTGAATCCATCCGTTGTGGTACTCAGCACCGACGCTACAAATTGTTTACTTTAACGTTATGAAAAAAACCTTCAAGAATTAAATGGGGATAACCAGGTTGGCACCCCAACATTTATTCTCTCTGGCTTGTCATTCCTCACTCAACCACAATAGATAGACAGATATTCTTATGTTCTCATGTTTACTAATAGATCAGATTTCATTATTGTATTAACATGATATTTCCCTCTACTTACCCTTTACCTAGGAGTAAGTGTACTTATCAGATTCGTTACCGGGTCGGTCTACTGTTGCACCTTAAGATTAACACACGCATACATAGCTATACGCATACACACAGAAACTCAAAAGTGTGTGAAAGACACACACACACACAGCTGGTTAACCTCTACCACTTTAAACCACACAAGTGCCTTAGTAATAACACAGCCTGTCACTCTCTCAGCATTTCAAGAGACTTACTTATTATTGGCACGAACAACATATAATGTTAGAAATATATTTCAGACCTAAATATTACTTTAGGTCTCCAAGAAAATATTCAAACATACAAAGGCTCAGTATCCTTGACTATAGGCCATTTATCAACCCAGAATGCCTTACTTTATGTGTTGTTCCCTACTATTGGGTGGAGATAACACCCTCATCCTTAATAAACCTCACAGCACTTAGCGTATTGCAAACCTCCAGCTGCACCAGGTGCTCAAAGAAATTTACCATATTACTTCAATCACTCTAGACATGAAGACAAAGTATAGAAAGTTAAAAGCAGCATGTTATTTATTACAGGAATAATAATACCAGTAGAACAAAGAATAATAGAAAATAGGACTGATAGTAAAGTCTGGATATACAGTATATAGTCTTTAGGAAAAGCTTTCGAAAAAGTAAAGATGACAAGGATGAATGCCGCAGGCGGCTTGTGATCGAGCACTCGTAGTTGTTCGTGATGCTTTTCTGATGATCAGATGGAAATGGCCGCACGTTGCCGTCGCTCTGTTCTCATCACTCTGTTCTCGTCTGAGATATTCGTCCTGTCTTCTTCCTCCCTCCTATGTCACTCTTCAGACGAGGCCTATTTATTATAAAATCCTACCGGGGTGTTTTGCAAGATGTGATTGTTAGATATTCTGATTGGCTGGCTGTCATTTTGATGAATGAATTCACTGTTCTATTTCCCAAACAATAAAGCTTTTTTGATGTTGCCTGAGGTATCGGCATGTCTTCCTTTCCCAGGCTGTAAAATAATTTAGCTACTTCTTGTCCCAGATGCCCAGGTTATAAACTAATCAATAGCCTTAGGCACCAGCATGTCTTCCTTTCTTTGTTGGAATAGCTCTTTTAAAAGTGAGGTACAGCTGTGAATAGGATATGCTTTGAGTTGTCCTGAATGTAGTTCATCTGTTGTTTTATCTTGAAGAAAATATAATGAAAATATAAACCAAAATGTACAGATTTTGTACCCCATAACAATTATCAAAAGTATAATAAAGAGCTCTAGCCAGGTGGGCTCTTTCCTTTTCTTTTTAACTCAACAAGGACAAGGGTTCAATTGCACATGCAAGAACGGAGTGGAGGCAAAGGCCGGACCTGTTCATGGCAATCCTATCTGTTGGACCAGCAAGATCCCAAGTGGGATATGTCTGCTGCCATCTGTCATCCTGAAGCACAAAGGTATACTGGACTCGTGCCAGGCCTCCATGGACTGGCGCCCTTTCTGTTTACTTTCGTTTCTATATTTTTCTTTTCCTCTAAGGTTTGCTACCCGCCATGCTATCCTAGTGCCACCACAGACCTTGCCAGTTTTAAGATTAAAACATTTTAATGTACCAAATAATGGAAAAATTAGGTGTCAGTGACACAGGCTGTCAATGATGGCTTAGCCAGCTCTACAGTCCTGGACTTAAAACAAGTTAAAATAAAAAAAAAGTGTAACTAATTAAGTCGGCTTTAAAATAGTTTTTTATCCACAGGCCACTTGATAGTCTCATGAAAATGCCAAAGCTCCATAACTTGAAATGAATAAGATATTCTATTTAACATAATCTTGAATCTTGAAAAGGATGCTCCTTAAAAAAGATTATTCTCTCAGCAGATTTAAAGAAGGACAGGGGATTACAAGGACGCATGTACAAAACGTGAATTTCTCCGATGAGGCATGCAGCCCACTCTGTGACTCCTAGTAAAGACGCCCTCTCTAATTAAAGTAGCCATCTGTGTTATGATAGAGAGAGGCCATGTTTTGTTGTAAGACATCCCTGAACAGGAAACAAACAAGGTAACATCTGTCCCAAGCATGCTAAGCCTCCATTACAGAGTGTGGAAAGCATCCTGTTTGGTGAGGATATATCGGATTTACTGTTTTAGAGATTTGTGGTGCCTGAAGGGCAAAACATCCCTGACCCTGAACTATTTTTCAGTCTAGGATACTCCTGTAAGGTCACTGTCCCCATCACTGGAGGTATATATGCTTCTGGGTCAACATACCATGTGGCAGCCATTACAGAAACTCTCTCTCTCTTTCCCACTTTTATTTATTTACAATTATTATTTTTTTTTAATGTTATGAATTATTAATGTTACAATCTGGCTTCTGACTTGTTACAGTAAATTTCTGCATGTCTTTTTAAATTTAATTGAAGAGATGCTGCTGTCTACACAGAACTGAGCGCCTGCTCCACTCAACTGCCTTTCAGTCAAGCTGTGAACTTGAGAGATGTCACAGGGTGAGTATAAAGGATCTGAGGGCTACCTACATCTATAACATCTGAGAATTTAAGAGACTCGGACGAACGAAATAGGGGATATACTAAATATTCCAGTATTTAAAAGGTGGCACTGCATTGACCACTGCCTAAGAAATTCTCTTATTACACCCTATTGGAGGAGCTGCTCATCCAAAGACGGAAAGGATGAAGCTCCAGAGTGAGGATAATAAAAGGTGGAAAGAATTCTGACATGGCCTGACTGTATATAAATGAAAAATATTCAATTGCTCTTATTTAAGATATGTATTACATCTCAAAGCAAGTTCAGGTATTGTGACAAAACTGGGTACTGTGTACTTTTGGGTACTTTGGAGAACTGGTTTAAGCTTTTTTAACGCTGGATGGATTGCATCAGACTCAGTGGTAAAAGCAGGGGTGGGAGTGGAGATTTATGTCAGTGAAAAAGTGAGAGCAGTACAATGCAAACTAAATATGTGATCCAGACATTGAAATGCAGGCTGAAATTGTCCACGTCGCTGCCCAGGGAGGTAAATTACATCATCCTGGCTGACTCAACAACAGAAATTGTTCACAATGTTACTAATATTTTAATGATGAATCACTCTGAATGCTGGTGACGTCAAAGAAAGAAGCACCTATCAGCATGTTCCACTCATGGACACTAGAAGCTGCACCTGCTCAATCAAAATGTTAATGACGTTAAATATAAACCTTTGGCACAATCTGAGCAGGTCTGACTTTGTCTTACTGCCACCTACAGGCCTATTATTGACAAAAGCATCTCTCCATTATCCAAGACAGAAGTTTCTTATATGTCACATGCTGTACAAGTCAATCTCAATCAAGTCTCATTCAGCACCCACCCAAAACCCTGCAAAAGTTTGTGATACCCGTTACTCTATTATAGTAGATAGAAGCAGCGCGTGGCATTGCCCAGGTAAGTAATGTTAAGCTCTGCTCATATTATCTGCTAGTCTGGCTTCAGTCTGTTTGAATGCTTCATTTTCTCTGAACCAGCAGGAGATCATTGGTGTGCAAACTGTAGCATACAGGGCAGAATGTATTTTGTTAATAAAGTTAATCCCACAACTAAAAATAAGTGAGTTTGTGAGTAGTAACCCTAAATAGAGCAGGAGCATAAAGCCTAGCCTAATACCTGACAGTGCTTCCTCATTGGTCCATCCTCAAGCTGTGTCAAGTAGATACAGGGATGGAATTGGAGGAAAAACGGGAGGACTGGAGATACACGGAAGTGAAGAGAGGAAAGGAGAGCAGAAAAGATAACTTTAATTATTGACTCTGACCTGAATTTTAAATCACATATTCATCAGACCACTAGGACAGCATTTTTTCACTTAAGAAACATAGCAAAAGTTAGAACTCTTATATCACTGAAAGATGCTGAGAAATTACTTCACGCTTTTGTTTTCACTCGGCTAGATTACTGTAAAGCAATCCTCTCAGGTCCACCCAAGAAAGACATCAATCGATTGCAACGAGTGCAGAATGACGCTGCTAGAATCTTAACTAGGAAAAGAAAATCCGAGCACATCACACCAGTTTTGATGTCACCACACTTGTTACCTGTGTCATTCAGAATTGACTTTAAAATACTGCTTATAGTTTACAAAGCCTTAAATAACCTGTTCCAACTTATATTTCGGAATGTCTGACACCTTACAGTTCAAATCGTAACCTTAGATCCTCAAATGAGTGTCTCCTTAGAGCTTCCAAAAGCTAAACTTAAAAGAAGTGGTGAGGTGGGCAGCCTTCTGCTGTTATGCACCTAAAATCTGGAATAGCCTGACAATAGGAATTTGCCAGGCTAATATGGTGGAGCACTTTAAAAAACTGCTGAAAACACATTACTTTAACATGGCATTCTCATAGCTTCATTTTAGTTTAATCCTGATGCTCTGTATATTCAACTAATTATCATTATTATTCATGGTGGCTCCAAAATCCGTACTAACCCCTACTCTCTCTTCTGTTCTTTTTCCGGTTTTCTGTGGTGGCGACCTGCACCACCACCACCTGATCAAAGCACTGTGATGTCCTTACATTGATGGATTAAAGGCCAGAATTCCACTTAACCGTCATCATCAAGTCCTTCCATGAGAACCCTGAATACAGTGAGGACTGATCATAGATAGATAGATAGATAGATAGATAGATAGATAGATAGATAGATA
>JANRMT010062820.1:24137593-24149339 GCA_026402145.1 Polypterus bichir lapradei
GACGGAATTACGAGTTTTTTCGTAGGCTCTGGTAATTCTAGTGTTAAATGAAACATAAATGAGAATCTCATTTAAGTCTCACGAGGCATTAAAGATCAACCTTTGAGTCTTAGCCATTTCCTACGTGAGGAACCCCGGCTGAAATTAGACAGTACAGAAGAAAAAGCAGGCAGTGTGGCATAGTGGTTAAGACTTTGGAGTTTAAATCCCACCGCTGACACCACTGTGTCAAGTCACTTCATCTGCTTATGCTCCAATTGTAAAATACAAATTGCAAGGTGACCGATCGTATCTCAGATATTGTGAAACAACTTGGATGAAGACATCAGTGTAATAAGATTATATGTTTAATATGTCACTGTGCTCTGTACAAAAAATATTTTATAATTCTGCTTCTTCTCACATGTACAGCTAACACAAGGCCAAACTTAGCACACAGGGGCTCATCATTTAGAACTTCTAGGCAAGCATTAGAAGACAAGAAAGGGACAACTACGAAAATGAACATTGTACTATTTCTGTGTGACAGAGTCAGTATGACATTGGCTCTTCTTTTCCTTGTTTGGAAAGGCTTGATTTACCTAAGTGGGGGCCTGCACATGGAGAAAGGGTATAAAACCTTGGAACATTGCACCTTTGAAGCCGATGGGCAGATGGGAGATAACGTCATCTGATCCTGAAAATCATTCCAGCTGTGTTGGACGGCTGGCGTTTCAGTCTGGCCAGGACGTCCCTTAGCAAAAGAAGACAGCCAATTTAGGGCATTACATCCCCCGGGACGCTAGATGGCAGCTCCCCTGGATGGAAATGGTTCCTCTGATTCCCGCAGGGCAGCATGGGAGAGGAGTCTATCTCTTCAGCCCTGCTGGGTTCCGTGGGTGCCGCCAGGAGGAGCTCACCAAGAACCCGGGGACTTTTACGATTATGTCACCCCGGAAGTACTTCGGGGTCACAAGGACGGAAGCCCGCAGTACTTCCGGGACACTTGATGAAGAAAAATGTGGTGTTGACCCGGAGAAGAAATACTTCCGGGTCATGGACTTTTAAAGGACTTTGGGAAACCCCAGCAGACCGAGCCGGAGTTGGGAAGGAGTGTGACAGAGCTGTTGGGAGTGGAGGATTGTCATTGTGATTATTGTTATTAATTATTGGAGAATTGTGGAGAGTGCAGTGTTTTGGGCACTTTATTGAAGAATTATTATTAAAAAATATTCTTGTGCTTTTACACGGGTGTCTGGGATGTCTGTTCAATGGGGCAACAGTGCCTCGAGCGTCCACACAGCGCAGTGACGAAAATGGCAGACTGTATACATCGAGCTCCCACTTCAGTGAAAAGTCACTGTCATTGGCTTCCTCGTCTGTTATGCCTTGAAAATTGTCATTAAAGAAAGTTATTTCTCCTATGTGATTTCTTACCGCTGTATCACTAAGGGAGGGGTATCACCTTTTAATATTATATCTATATAGTTTTGGGTTACTTAAGACACCGCAATTAAAAAATAACTTATTCCAACCAGGGAGCTAGCACCCCCTGCTGGAAAACAAACAGTCCATTTAAAAAAGTAAAAAAATCGGTAGTGGTCTTCCCTAGACTTTAGTCGTATACTCAGATATGGGGATGGATATTTGAGGAGTAAACCACAAGACAATGATTATATTTTTAAATTACATACATTAAAGAACCATCCAGAACAAGTCAAATCAAACTAACAATGTTTTAAACAATTATTATAAAAGTAAAGTTGGATAAATTGGACTTTGCAGCTTCATGAATGAAAAATAAAATTGAGTATGTGTTCAGGTAAAGTACCACTTCTGGTTGATAGATTTGACCCAAAAGTTAATTTTGGTTTAACAACCACATGCCAAATTTCATCAATTTATCTTGTTGCGTTTTCGAGTTAGCGTGTTTACACACACACAGACATAATTCCAAAAAACAGTATTTTTGGACTCAGGGAAGTCTAAAATGTCAAGATTCATCAAAATCTGGAGGTTGAATTTTTCCATGATTGCTATACTTTCTCTAAGCGTCATATATGAGAAAGTAAAAATGTGAAGTCTACAAAATAATCTCACAAAATATCACACACTTTTCAAACCAAATGCTCAGTTTTGACCCCTTGTACCTCAGTTGCATCTTTTGTCTCCTTTTTATCTAAAACTGTTTCTCCCAAAGATATTTTAAGAGAACCATCTGTGGCAAAGAGGTTAGGAGCACACACTGATACAGTGCATTGCTGCACCCACCACACGACAAACCAACTCAGGATCCAGATTAGGACCCGAGTGCAGTCGTGCAATGGGTGACACCTCAGCACCACACTGGTTCAGATCGAGTGGAACAGTGGGAGGTTTTTTTATGGTGGCTGATGTGCCAATTCTGCCACCAACCCTCAAGTTTTTCCGTGCAGGTTGGAGGGCCTACATGCAGGAACGGATGCAGATTAACATCATACACAGGACGGAGCAATTGCAGGTTAAGGGCCTTGCTTGAGGGCCCAACAGAGCAGAGTCCCTTTTTGGTATTTTACGGAATTCGAACCGGCAACCTTCCGATTGACAGTGCATATCCCTAACCTCAGAGCCACCACTCCACCAAAGTGGCAAAGCTGATTCTTAAATGAAACATAAATGAGAATCTCTGTGAAGTCTCATGAGACATCAAAGATCAACGTCTGAGCAGTAAAATTTTCTTTGCTACAGCAAATGGCTTGAATACTTACAGGAATGAGAGATTTCAGTTTTTAACTTTTACTAAATTAGCAAACCTTTCTGAAATCGTGTCTTAACTTTGTCATTATGAGGTACTCAGCGTAGATCGATGGGGGAAAAAAATGGCAAACTTACCCATTAAAAATTAAATCTACAACACAATAAAGTACGCAGAAGGTGAAGAGATCTGAATATTTTGTGAACCTGCTGTGCTTCGGCTTATCGAGTAAATCAACGTTTACTGTGAAGAACATTTTGTCGTTTTTGAAAGCAAACACAGATGCCATACCCGGCACATGAATATATTGTTATTAGGCTTTAAAAGGCCTTCAATTTAATGGAAAGCAAAGCCCATTTAACAAGCACTTAATGAAGTAACGTGGATATTGCATACATTATGCATACTAACCTACTTATCTGTATTCAATGTTGTAATTAGAAAGAGGAAAAAAAAGAAAACGTAGTGGTAAAGTAACAACACATCCTCTTGAAAGTTGAAAGTAACGCCGATCCATTTGGAGCCGTCCTTTTATCAGTTTACTTCTTTGGCAGAGCTATAGTTTTCACCACCTCTCAATTTACAAATTAAGATTTCTTGTTTTGAATCTATTAAGGAAATATCTTCCAGGGAAGAGCATTCCATACTAGATGTTCTGGGGTAATTGCCTTTGCCTTTTCCGGCTTTATTGAAGGAGGCATTGAAAAGAAAGAAAGAAAGAAAAAAGAAAGATAAACATGGAGATGGAACGGATGTGAATACAAATTAGCTTTTGGCTTCACTGGCAAGATTAAAAAGTGAATGCATGACACAATTAAGTTTCTTCTATCTCACAAGATGGAGTGTAATCATTTGCTTCTTCATCTCCTTCTGGTCAGGAAACTGCAGGGTGCATTTGGGTAGATGTTAACCCATACAGCTGAGCCTTGGCTCGCTCAGATTAAGGTTTAGGCTATGGACGTTTTATTTTGCCTGCCATTTTATTGCCAAAGCAATAAGAAAAAAACAGCCATGTAATAAAAAAATATATGGATACATCTCTGAGGGAGGATCGCAAGAATTGTTGGGTAGAGAGGTCCTTTCATCGGATTGGCTGGCTCAACACTATGGAATGGCCAATAGGGGGATCGGATTGGCTGGCCCAGTGCTGACTCAGTTGTGGAATGGCCAATAGGGGGAGGCAGCTTGATGGCCGAAGTCTCCAGGACTCTGAAGAAACCTGAATCCTATTATGGGATATCATCTACTGTTGAATTCTGTTCTGTACTTGTAATATTTTTATTACACTATTATATTGTATTAAGGTTTACTTGTGTTCTGTTCTGTGTATTACGTTGTATTGACCCCCTTTTTTTGACACCCAGTGCACGCCCAACCTACCTGGAAAGGGGTATCTCCTTTAACTACCTTTCCCAAGGTTTCTACCATTTTTTTTTTTTTTGGAAATTTTTCATTGTATTCTTAGAGAGTCAAGGCTGGGGAGCTGTCAAAAATAAGGGCCTGCTAAAGTGCATTGAGACACTTCTCGTGTGATTTTGGGCGATACAAAAATAAATTGTGTTGTACAGTGGAACCTCGGTTCACGACCATAATTCGTTCCAAAACTCTGGTCGTAAACCGAGTTGGTCGTGAACTGAAGCAATTTCCCCCATAGGATTGTATGTAAATACAATTAATCCGTTCCAGACCGTACGAACTGTATGTAAATATATTTTTTTTAAAGATTTTTAAGCACAAATATAGTTAATTATACGATAGAATGCACATTTAATAGTAAACTAAATGTAAAAACATTGAATAACACCGAGAAAACCTTGAACAACAGAGAAAACTAACTAAACTATAGAGTTCGCGCTATAGCCTTACGAACCGCTCGCTGTAAACACTTTTCTTTTAATGAGTTTTAAGCACAGGGAAAAAATGAACATTTGAAATATCCGTAATTTAATAAACCACCAAGAAAAGTAACATTGCCACAATGCACGCTATGAACCGACCGCTGTAAACAGAACTGAAAACAAAAATAAGCCTTTTCTACCTTATGCTTTCAGCCTTCCCTCTCTCGCTTGCTCGCTCACGCGCTCGCTCTCTCTCTCTCTCTCTCTTTCGTGTGTCTCTTTCGGGAGCCTGGAGCGCCTGTGTGTGTGCCTCTATCTCGTGCGCCTGTGTGTGTGCGTCTCTGTCTCATGTGTGTGTGTGTGCCTCTGTCTCGTGCGCCTGTGTGTGTGTGCCTCTGTCTCGCACGCCTGTGTGTGTGTGTGTGAGCCTCTGTCTCCCGCACCTAAGTAATGAATAATGTGCTGCTTGGGATTGTACAAACCGCTGTACGCTCCAAACCAGATCCCGGGGGATTACATTTCATACGTAAGGCTGAACAATTGTTTTGGCTATATTTGGCCATTAGAAAATCCTGTTTTATAATCTTAGCACTCAAGATCACCTTACAATAAAATTAAACAACATTAGTAAAATTAAAACAAGACAATGATAAATCAAAAAGCAATAATTAGCAAACATTGGCATTGGTTTTACTACTTGCTATTTTTGTTATACTGCGACAGTTGTTTCCTAAGCCTTTATTATAAAATGAATGACAGTATCTTCTCTGTCAACAGGTTTTTCTACAACGTCATCTGTATTCCGGGATCCGGCAACTCCCTGTTCCTATCAGTGGGTTATTTCTTGACACAAACGGTTGACAAAGGAAATGCACTCTCACTACGGCATAGGGCAGTAGATTTCATTGCATCACATTGGGTTGCTCTTTCCAACGCAAGTCGAGTTATCACAACAAGTCAGGAGTACTATCGATATATGGCAACATCTGGAGTTTATGGTGGTGAAGCTGAAATTCAAGCTCTTTCCGAGATTAGATCTTTCGACTCATTATCTGTCGTCTCCAGCAAAACACCTATTCACAACTGCATCTTTCAAGAAATATTTCTTTCTTCTTGATTTTTGAATTCCTATCTCACCGTTTTCCATTCCTATTCTTACACCGCCGTATGCTACGACAGGCGTCGGCTAGTGTATTATTAAGCACACAATGCAAATTTAAATGGCAAAAAATGTCAAGACACTACTTGGAAAATCTGAGCCCATCATGCAACTTTGCTGAGATCTCCGCTGAAATTCACCAAGAACACCAAGAAGAAAAAACTGAGGAGCAGGAGACAAATTAAAATGTCTCCATTTTACGTCTTTCTGATCCCATTGTTGTCTCAGGAAAACCAGAAAGATATGAAGGAGATCTGTTATTTTATTTTTATTCCTATGGGTACATTTACTTATATGTGTGTTGACATTTGCTTTCCTTTATAAGGTTGTTAAATGAAAGGAACTTGAAACAGTAAAGAAAAGGACAGTTCACTTACAGTAAAACATGTCTCTAAGAGGCCTCCATAGCTGAACAGAAAAAAAAGGGAATAAGTAAAGGAAGTGCGCATAATGGAGGTGTTTTTCTTCTCATTTTTTGAAATTGTAAAAAGATAACAAAAGAAAAGTTTGGGGTAGCCACTCCTTACACTTGGAACAGATGCAAAAAAATCAGCAATCAGGCGATCTTTACAGATTAAGTTCAGGACAGACTAATGGGAACAAGATTGCATTTTTATAGGTGGGTTGGAGGAAGTAACATCATTGGAGTTAGAACCAGAAGTGGTGTCATTGGGCCTGGAAGTGGAAGTGATGTTGACAGGCTCAGGTGGGATTTCCCTCGAGTGTTCTGCAGGAGAAAGACAGAAAAGGTTAGTATACACTGCCACCCCCTGGTTTGGCATGAAATTACCATCTTTGGAGGCCATTGGTTGCCTCTGACTTGCAAGCGTCTGTCAAAGTGAATGAAGAAAGATTAACAGAGCTGTAAACTTGAAGATCAAAACCAATAAAGATATATTTGCATGTTATTTGCATATTAAGAGTGTCTCTTGTAAATATCTGTATGTTTTCTTTACTCGTTGTTATTATTTATATATAATCTCCTAATATATGTCTCAACCTCAGATCAATGTTGGAGTGTGGTTTGTGGGGGAAGCAATGAAATGATCTAACAAAGAATAGCAGGTTGATTGAGAAGAATTAAACCCCGTAAGTAGTAGCATTATGAACCATTACACCATGAAATAGTAATTTCCTTATTAACTTTTGTGGAAGAAACAGACAGAGAATGATAAACATTTGGGGGTACCACCTGGTATATATCCTTGCCACTCAAAAATAGAAAAGTGAGTAATCACAAAGGACTGAGACCAAAAACAATGACTGAGAGTGGAGCACTTGGGTTTTATAGGTGCAGGACAGGAAGGGGTGGGATCTCAGATGGAAATGAGGTCTGCAGGAGGGTGTGATGTAGCAGTGGAAGTGGGTGGAGTCTTAGCTGGGCTTTTCTTCTGGGGGTCTGTGGAAGAGGGAGAAAAGGCATTAGTACCGTTCATCAACCCTTGACTCTGCATCCTATCCCCAATTAAGCTGTTAGACTGCCTCCCATGCGAACGTGTGTGACGCTTTGTTTGCTCTGTAAAAGAACCATGCGAAAGTGAATAGCCTTTATGTTGATATATAAAACAAAGATTAATTGTGAGGTCGAGAAATAAAAATAATGAGAAAAACATTTTTTGTAGAACTACCCACCTCAGCTCAAGTTTAAAATGTGGAAGCAAAATAAGTCACTATATTTTCACAAACTGAGGTCTTTATCAGTATTAATGCTGATCTAGAACTTTAACATTAAAGTCCTGAATTAGCATTAATACTAATAAAGACTTATTTTTGTTAAATTAAAATATTGTGGCTTATTTATCGTCACAGTTATTGGTGTTAGGAGTGGGATTTTTGCCTGTGGAACTGCCATAGAATTTGTATTGGGGAGCCGCCCTGATGACTTATGCTCCTGTCCCCATATATTTTCTTTTATCTTTTGTGTTTCTTTCTTTTGATATTCCAATTTACTAGCCATAAATTATTTTTTATTTCTGTCATACAATTAAACTTTCTAAGCATTTTAATTACAATAATTCTATACATTTACTTAGCAGTTTTTCGCGCTACTCAACATGCTTTACATAGAGAGTGGGGAGCCACTTCAATCACCACTAATGTGCAGCACCCACCTGGATGATGTGACGGCAGCCATTTTTATGTCATTATGCTCATCACACTTGATCTGTTAGGTGGTGAAGTGCTGAGAGAGATAGCCAATTAGAGATAGGGGATGATTAGGGGGTCAGAATGACTAGGCCATGGTGGGCAATGTAGCCTGGACATCGGGATACATCCTACTGTTCATGAAGGGTGCCCAGGGATATTTTATGAGCACAAAGAGTCAGGAACTCAATTTTATGTCTCATTCTGTAGGACAGTGTCATTTTTATAGCACAGTGTCCCCATCACCGCACTAGGGGCATTGAGATCTATATTCAGACCACACGGTAAGTGCCGGTGTCACCAACACATCTTCCAGCAGCAACCCAAGCTTTTCCTGGTTGGTCTCCCATTCAAGTAGCAGCCAGGCCTGAACCTGCTTAACTTCAGGTGGATGACCTGTTCTGAAGTGCATGTGGCATGGCTGCTAACTTTAATCTTTAATATAAAGATTATAATCATACATCTGGTAAAGTTTGCAGAATATACTAAACTGGGTGGAAAGGCGCAATGTAGTATCAGCTAAATTGAATACAGATGGAACTGGACAGCATACAGGCTTGGGCGGAGTTTAGAAAGTTCTTCTTCATACAAAAAAACCATAGAGACATGAAAAAGACTACCAAGTAGTGTGGTGGAGAGTAGGAGTTTAGAGACCTTCAAACCTCAACTTCATGCTGTTTTAGACAGACTAAATGGATATGATGGACAAAGTTGCTGGGTTGAATGGCCTGTTCACATCACCATTTTTCTGATGTTCTAATATTCAGGTGAATACTTGTGGTGACAGGTGGCTCCTGTTTATCCCTATTGTTATGAAAAGAAGCCCTCTGCTTATCACCGTGGGATTCTGATTCTCTCACTCTGTGCTCTAAGTCAGACTCCCGCTTGAGAATGGAGGCAGAACCAGTGGAGGAAAAGTGATCTCACTTTCAGAATCTCCCAGAAGTCCCACCAATTCCACCACTGACCCTAAAGAAACACTGCAACGGGCTGGAAGTTGGACTTCGTTCTTGGACCTTCCACTGCTGGAGCCACACTTGTTATTTATTGTTGAATAAATGACAGGTGCCACAGACATACACATAGAAGGAAGCTAAAGGGCTCAAATAAGGATAATTCCATGCCAGACCAGGGGATGGCAGAGTGCACTGATCCTTTTTCTTTTTCTAGACCTTCTTATTCTTCTTTCGGCTGGTTTCGTTAGGGGTTGCCACAGCAGATCATCTTCTTCCATATCTTTCTGTCCTCTGTATCTTGTTCTGTTACACCCATCACCTGCATGTTCTCTCTCACCACATCCATAAACCTTCTCTTAGGTCTTCCTCTTTTCCTCTTCCCTGGCAGCTCTATCTTTATTATCCTTCTCCCAATGTACCCAACATCTCTCCTCTGCACATGTCCAAACCAACGCAATCTCGCCTCTCTGACTTTGTCTCCCAGCCATACAACCTGAGCTGACCCTCTAATGTCCTCATTTCTAAGTCTTTCCATCCTCGCCACACCCATTGCAAATCTTAACATCTTTAACTCTGCCACCTCCGGCTCCGTCTCCTGCTTTCTGGTCAGTGCCACCGTCTCCAGCCCATATAAAATAGCTGGTTTCACTACCATCCTGTAGACCTTCCCTTTCACTCTTGCTGGTACCCGTCTGTCACAAATCACTCCTGACACTCATCTCCACCCAATCCACCCTGCCTGCACTCTCTTCTTCACCTCTCTTCCACACTCCCTGTTACTCTGTACTGTTGATCCCAAGTATTTAAACTCATCCACCTTTTCCATCTCTACTCCCTGCATCCTTACCATTCCGCCGACCTCCCTCTCATTCACACACATGTATTCTGTCTTGGTGTTCCTACTGATCTTCATTCCTCTCCTCTCTAGAGCATATCTCAACCTCTCCAGTGTTCCTCTCCAGACCAAACATGGGAAATTCCTCTTGGACCTGTATGACAGCACATCCAGTTCTGGCCTGGATAACGTCACTTCCACTTCCTTCACAGATGACGTAATTTCCCCTGCCCGGCTTCAAAACCTCCATATGTTTGTCTGCCTGCCAGTTCTGTTTTGGACTCAAATCTGTAACAACCATTGCTTAAACATTTTTGCCTTTTTGCAGCCAACTCTTCAAGTATACGGGGTGGCTGTGCCCAAACCTTTTTGCAGTGTCATTGGCATTTATTTCACACAGGGTAAATCTAAAAGTAAAGGCAATTTAAAAATTACGTGGTGACTGCAATACGTAGAGCCTGAAGCAATACAACACATTTCATTCTAAGCCTAACCCTGTGATCCAATACTATAATAAAGGAGTGTCAGATTATGTACAAAATGTATATTGTGATGCTCAGTAAAAAAATGATAAAAATTTCCAGTTGGGGTGCAGACAGTGTGGCACAGTGGTTAAGGCTTTGGACTTCAGACCGTGAGGTTATGGGTTCAGATCCCGCCACTGACACCATGTGACCACAAGCAAGCCACTTCATCCACCTGTGCTCCAATTGGAAAAACAAAAGAAAAGTAACCAATTGTATCTCAAATGTTGTAAGTCGCTTTAAATAAAGGCATCGGCCAAATAAATAAATGTAAACTGAAGTTGTGAGACTGAAGCAGACTATTCCACAGCTTTGGGGACCTGTAACTAAAAGCTCAGACTCCCACTATTATCTTATTAAAGCCTGAAATCATAAGTGGCCGTCATCTTGAGATCTTAGTGTGTTCTCTGCTTTGTAAGCAAAGATAAGTAAGCAGGGCCCCATCCATTTAAGGCTTCATAAGTTAAAAGGAGGATTTTAAAATCTGCCTTAAACTTAACTGGCAGCCAGTGTAAGGATGTGACAAGTAGAGTTATGTGTTCCTACTTTCTAGTTCTTGTAATAATTCTTGCTGCTGAATTTTGAATTACCGTATATACTCACGTATAAGTCGGGTCTTGAAACCCTAAAAATCAATCATAAAATCAGACCCGGACTTATACAACCCATTCAAAAATACGACACTTAAGTTTTTTTTTTTTACATCTTCTTGCCTCCTCCAATCTCTCACCAGTTTCTCAGACACATTGAATTTTATTGCAGCACCGCACTTGCCAATTTCTTTCGCTACTTCAATGAGGTTTAATTTAAAACCAACTTCATATTTTCTTCTGATTGAATGCTCCATCATAGATAAGAGATGCTCTTACAATAAAAGTGTATGAGGGTGTGAGATACAAAAAACACAAAACAGTGCAAATGTTGCTTCGGAGTAATTTGGGTATTACCGTGTGGTCACGTAGGCACAATACATATAATAATACATATAATAAGCAATACATATAATAAGCAGACTATACTTTCTGAGAAGGTTGGCATCCTTCAACATCTGCAGTAAGATGCTGCAGATGTTCTACCAGACAGTTGTGGCGAGTGCCCTCTTCTACGCGGTGGTGTGCTGGGGTGGCAGCATAAAGATGAAAGATGCCTCACGCCTGGACAAACTTGTTAAGAAGGCAGGCTCTATTGTAGGAGTTAAGTTGGATAGTTTAACATCTGTGGCAGAGCGACGGGCATTAAGCAAACTCCTGTCAATCATGAATAATCCACTGCATCCACTGAACAGTGTCATCTCCAGGCAGAGGAGTAGCTTCAGTGACAGACTTTTGTCACTGTCCTGCTCCACTGACAGACTGAGGCGATCGTTCCTCCCCCACACTATGCGACTCTTCAATTCCACCCGGGGGAGTAAATGCTAACATTTTATTTTTATTTATTTATTTATTTTATTACTATTTAATTTAATATTGTTTCTTTGTATCAGTATACTGCTGCTGGATTATGTGAATTTCCCCTTGGGATTAATAAAGTATCTATCTATCTATCTATCTATCTATCTATCTATCTATCTATCTAT
>JANRMT010062820.1:24149349-24164154 GCA_026402145.1 Polypterus bichir lapradei
CTATCTATCTATCTATCTATCTATCTATCTATCTATCTATCTATCTAATACATAGAAAAAAAGGCAGTGTGCTCCGTGGTTACTCTCTCAGGTGGGCATTAGCATATTGTAATCTTTTGGACCAATAGTGTGAGTCTTCCAGATTCGACTTATTCGACCGACATTATAAAATACCTGAAATTATGCGTTAAAATCAATTCCCGACTTATACGGTAACTGAAAACTGCATAAAGAACATTTTGAGCAGCCAGCGAATAACGCATTGCAGTAGTCAATCCGGCTAGAAATAAATACTGTCACACACATGCGATTTGGAGGCAGCTAAAGGGCTTAAATAACGGTAATACTACATGGAGATTGTAGATAGATAGATAGATAGATAGTGTGGAGGACTGCCGGCTTCCCATGCCGGTCCTCACCCCCAGGCCGCCAGGAGGAGCTCTCCCAACAGCAGGATCGTGCCCCGAGGTCCAGCAGGGCCTTATGGACTTTGTAGTGTTTATACACAGCCCTGCTGGATACCTTGGGGACCACCAGGAGTCGCTGTGGGGGGGGGGGGGGGCTTATGGGCTCTGTGATGCCGTATGACCCGGGAGTACGTCACGGTCACGTGACGGGAAGAAATGTCGTGCTCCCGGGTTGAAGAAAAGGACTGATTGCCCTGACCCGGAAGGAATTAGGAACTATGGTCTGATGGGACAGAAATACCTCCGGGTCAGGGGCTATAACAGGACTGTGGCTCAGTCCAGACACTGAGCTGTGCAGGGAGGTGGAGGAGCAAAGTGTCTGGGCGAGGAGGAGAGTATTGTGTTTATTGTATATGAGTAGTGTGGAAGGTGCTTGGTGCACTGTGCTTAAAAATAAAAAGTCTTGGACTTTTACCTGGTGTCTGGAGTCATCCCTGAGGGTTCAAGGGAGCACTAGCGCCCCCTACTGCCACACTAGATAGATAGATAGATAGATAGATAGATAGATAGATAGATAGATACTTTATTAATCCCCAAGGGGAAATTCACATACTCCAGCAGCAGCATACTGATAAAAACAATATTAATTAAAGAGCAATAAAAGCGAAGTGAAAAAATGCAAGTGAAAAAATGCAAGGTGGAGAGTATGAGGCAGGTATAACAGTCTATAATCTTGTGTAGTGTTAACGTTTACCCCCAGAGCGGAACTGAAGAGTCACATAGTGTGGGGGAGGAACAATCTCCTCAGTCTGTCAGTGGAGCAGGACGGTGACAGCAGTCTGTCGCTGAAGCTGCTCCTCTGTCTGGAGATGATCCTGTTCAGTGGACACAGTGGATTCTCCATGATTGACAGGAGCCTGCTCAGCGCCCGTCGCTCTGCCACAGATGTCAAACTGTTCAGCTCCATGCCTACAATAGAGCCTGCCTTCCTCACCTGTTTGTCCAGGCGTGAGGCATCCTTCTTCTTTATGCTGCCTCCCCAGCACACCACCACGTAGAAGAGGGCGCTCGCCACAATTGTCTGATAGAACATCTGCAGCATCTTATTGCAGATGTTGAAGGATGTCTAAAGTATAGTCGACTCTGTCCTCTCTTGCACAGAGCATCAGTATTGGCAGTCCAATTTATCATCCAGCTGCACTCCCAGGTATTTATAGGTCTGTACCCTCTGCACAGTCACCTCTGATGATCACGGGGTCCATGAGGGGCCTGGTCCTCCTAAAATCCACCACCAGCTCCTTGGTTTTGCTGGTGTTCAGTTGTAGGTGGTTTGCTTCGCACCATTTAACAAAGTCCTTGATTAGCTTCCTATACTCCTCCTCCTACCAACTCCTGATGCAGCCCACGATAGCAGTGTCGTCAGCGAACTTTTGCACGTGGCAGGACTCTGAGTTGTATTGGAAGTCTGATGTATGTTGGCTGAACAGGACCGGAGAAAGTACAGTCCCCTGCGGTGCTCCTGTGTTGCTGACCACAATGTCAGACCTGCAGTTCCCAAGACGCACATACTGAGGTCTGTCTGTAAGATAGTCCACAATCCATGCTACCAGGTATGAATCTACTCCTATCTCTGTCAGCTTGTCACTAAAGAGCAGAGGTTGGATGGTGTTGAAGGTGCTAGAGAAGTCCAGAAACATAAATCTTACAGCACCACTGCCTCTGTCTAAGTGGGAGAGGGATCGGTGTAGCATATAGATGATGGCAACCTCCGCTTCCACCTTCTCCTGGTATGTGAACTGCAAAGGGTCGAGGGCGTGGCGGACCTGTGGCCTCAGGTGGTGAAGCAGCAGCCGCTCCATGGTCTTCATCACATGTGACGTCAGAGCAACAGGCCTGAAGTCATTCAGCTCACCAGGACGTGATACCTTTGGGACTGGGGTGATGCAAGATGTTTTCCAAGGCCTTGGGACTCTCCCCTGTTCCAAGCTCAGGTTGAAGATGCACTGTAAAGGACTCTTGTGTGCTGATTCAGTAAAACTAATGGGGATTTCAGCTGAGTTAAAGAGTGAGAGAATGTTGTTGCGGTCAAAATGTATATTTTAAAAGCCTTTTATTTGTCAAGAACATTCACATTTACGATACTTAAAAAAATATTCAAAACAATTTTCGAAAATGATGTTATTTGACGTGACAATTGTTAAACAGGAGAAATTGTAGGCTCCACTTTTAAAATGTGTGTTTATTGAGGAGCGTGCACTGCAATAGATCAAGCTTGTCAGGAACCGTCATGACTTTCAGAATCCCGTTACTACTTCTAATATGAGCCATTTCTTGTTGACCAGTCCCCCACTTAGCACTTTTCTTGGCCTTTCCCTCTCATAAAAGAACTTAAGCTGCCCTGTCTTTGTGAGTCATGCTGTTACCATGGCAGTGCCCTTTAGCCATTTGTTCAGCAGATTGGTAAACACGGCGGCTCCGGTTCACTTAGCCTTTTGCTCTGTTTATTTATTTATTTGGTTCTTTTTTACACTAAAAAGTACAACACAGAATACATTACATTGATTTTAAAGTCCCTCGTCGAAACCGGAATTGATGGCCAAAGCAAACCTTACATTGGCATTTATTAAAGAGAGTCGCTCTGTATTCTAATATCACACCGTTATTTTCACTTCTAATAGTGCCCGCTCTTCATGAGGTCATTATTTACTGTCCCTGGAGGGAATGGTGCAAAATGTCTTGTTTGTTTATTTATTTATTTTTCTGGCCTGAAACAAATAATCAGCTGTTACGACTTAATTTTGAAGAGAAATTGGAAATATGAAAATGGATACTTCTGAGGTACAGGACTTGGCATTTATATTCCTTTGGGAGGCCAATGAAATTTAAAGGCACGGAAACTTATCATGAATGGCACGGGGCAACCTTAGACAGCTGACATTTTATTTATACTGTCTTTGTAAAAAAGTGCGATACAGAAAATCCATCTAAAGCTAGCTTCTGCAAAATAATTGTATGACGATTATGACAGGAAGTACAAGCATAGAAACAGGCCAGAGTTGTTTTATTGTTGTCGTTGTTGTGCTATGCATTGTTAGAGAAAGGAAATGAACTTTTCCTGGAAAGAAAAATGTTTGAAAATGTACTTTTACAAAGACACTTTATTTATCTTCTATGCTGAAACATAACACTTAGCTACTGAAAAATGGACAGTTATATTTCAGGGTTCCTCCCCTAGCTGGTGTTCAAATTCTTGTTTTATGTCTTGTTTGCTCATTTTTTAGTTTTTTGTTCAAATTAGTTTTATTTCTGTGCATTTTGTATTGTTCTTTGCATTTGGTTTTGGCTATGCATCTATGCCTGTATTATGTTCTATGTGTTTAGTGGGTGGTCCTCCAGGAGATGGGGCCACTTTCTCATCACTGCAAGGGACTGCCCTCCACCTTTCCCAGAGTTCCTTGCAGTTCATTTCAAATGTGCTTTGTGATTTTCCTGAATATTTTGAATCTATGCTGTTTTTATTTTTTTGACTTTGCCTTTCGATGTGGACTTGTTCACTTTGGATTGCCTTGCCATCGCCTTTCAAGCATTTCTTTTCGCTTTATATTATACTAGCCAACCCGCGGTGTACCATACGCCGCATAATCAGGCTGGTGTTTTAATGATTTTTAAGCACAGGGAGAAAATTAACATTTGAAAAATCGGTAATGTAATAAATCAGCAAGAAAAGCAACATTGTAACAATGTACGGAACGAACCAAACACACAATCGTCCGTGACTGAAAACTGGCGGACCGCCATCGCGCCTTCTCCTGCCAGACGGAGGGATGGGGGTGGACGGCGCTCAGGCACGGAGGGTGGAACGGGAGGAGAGGAGAAGGACATCCATTCCGCTCCCTCCGTCAAGCTAGTCTGCTGATTTCTCGTTCAGTATGCACTGCCTGCTCATGTGCCCACCTCCAACTCGGCACTTGAGTCGTTGTCGTCTTTGCACAGTCCAGATGCACCTGTGACTCACATAGACTTTTCATTGCTCTGTGCGGTTTTAGCTGCTTTTCTATATATAATCCACTAAGACACCTGACCACGGTAGTAGCGAGGTGGGAGGGGGGGTGTACAAAGGGTAGGGACGTAATCAGTGGGAACGTATTCCGTTTGCAGCCTGAATGGGGTTCAACGGCTTACCCACGCCTCTCTGCGCCGGGTAGACACACGCTCAATCTCATGCATAAGCCGCCGACAAGTAAGACACCTATGGCGCACGCAGGAAGGAGCCACGCCCACCAATTCCAAGACCGTTGGATACGACGACAACTCACAGAGCCACGCCCACCAACTCGGACGCGACAACACAAAAAAAACAGCGTCATTTATATTCGTCTGTCGTAGAGGCCACATTCACCTCCGAGCCACGTTAACTGTTCACAGAGGCATGTTTCTCGCGGAGGTGAATCGCCATATGCAGCGTGTAAAACGGTTTGCGAGGGGTATCCCATGGGATCCTTAAAACACAATGAAGTAAGCAGCCTTTAAAAACTGAGTTTTCGGTTACGACGCACGACCGCGTGCACCACAGCAGACTGTTTTACACGCTACATACAGCAATTCGCATCCGCGACAAACATGCGTCTTCTTAGATGCTCCTGCAGCAACACGGAATACGCTTCCGTGCCCACCAACATTTCTTTTTCACCGGCCCGCGTCTACCCTCACTCTCTCATGCCATGCTCTCAACAGTCCTTTATATGCTGTTTGGCAAATTCCAAATGGGGGTTTGCCACTTTGCCATACACTCCACGTTAATGGAACGCTACTGAGGTGGTCATCCTTCTAACTGGTTCACCCAGAAGCTGTATTACAGTGACAATTGGGTTTTTGGTCACCTCCATGACCGAGGCCCCTTTTTGATTGGTTACTCAGTTTGGTCGGATAGCCAACTCTAGGAAGAGTCCTGGCAGCTCCAAATCTCCATTCCACAATTATTGAGGTCACTATGCTCTGGGGAACACTCCACAGCTTTAGAAATGGTTTCATCCTCTTACCTTGATCTATACATCATCACAATTTGTAGTGGTGGTCCACAGAGAGTTCCTTGGACTTCATGGCTTGCTTTTTGTCCTGATGTGCAGTGTGAATTGCTGGACCTCCTATGCACAGGTACATGCGTGCCTTTCTAAATGGTGTCCAGTCAGTTCAGTTTGCCACAGGTGGACTCCAATCAAGTTCTCGACAATATCTGAAGGAGAATGAAAGCAAACAGGAGGTGCCAAACCACAATTTGGAGTGCCACAGCAAAGGGTCTGAATACTTCTAGGAATGAGATTTCAATTTGTGATTTTTAATAAATTTGCAAACTTCTTTTGTAAATATGTTTTAACTTTGTCATTATGGGTTACTGATTGTAAGATTTAAGGCCAACAATGCCAAATTTATCCATTTAACCCTTACACTGCCGGAACCAGCTGTAGTCGGTTCCCAGTGCAATTTGCCAGCACACCAGAGCTGATCAGTCCCTGCCGTCCATTCGTTGAACAGCCAGCTCATGACCACTGGTGCCCCCTAGCGAATCAGCATCACTGTCCCTGGGATTCAGCCGCTGCACTAGACTAACCTGACAGCACCAGCATTGGCCTCTATGTGCTTGCGTGCAGCCAGTTCAAGTGCAGTTGGCTCAGTTGGTGATTTACTGAATTTCATCAATGGCATCAGATAGATAGATAGAGAGATAGATAGATAGTGTAAAAGGAATTCACTCGACACACTTAAAAAAGTTTGGGGCAGCCACCCGTATATTATTCCTGGCTGCAAAAGAGTCTTTGTTAAATACAGAGATGTTCTCTATATCGAGTCCAAAACAGAACTGAAGAAGGTTTGACAAGATGGCGGCTTTAAGGGATAGGACAGGAAGTGATGTAAGGGGACCGGAAGTGATGTTCTTCATTAGTCAACTGTAACTGGAAGTGATATTCTTCTAGGCACCGGAACCAGAAGTGACGTCATCTGTTTTAAATCAGACAGGTTTTCCCGTGGCTGGTCTGTAGAGATAACAGGAGAAGGTTTAGTGCACTCCGCCACCCCCTGGCCTGGCATGGAATTACCTTTGCTTCGTCCATACAACATCTTCCTAATCGCTCGTGTGTGACAATAGATAGATAGATAGATAGATAGATAATTTATTAATACCAAGGGGAAATTCACAAAAACAGCCGTCCTTCGAGCCGGAATCAAACCAGCGACCTAAGGATAACCGCGTCATCTCCTCTACAGTCCTCTGCTCTACCAACTGAGCTATCGAAGGTTAAGTAGTAAAAGTAGTAAAAAGTAGTTTTACTGAAAGTACTACTTTCAGTTGCACCTTGTACATATTTTTCCAGTAGTTTTTCAAACAGTTTTATAGTTCATTAGTAGTCTGTAAAATGATCAGTGTTGCAGTAATTGTGATGCTCTTTGCATGAAAAAAAAAAAGTGTTCCATTAAAATTTCACTTTTTCTTTGTGAATTGTGATGTTTACTTAAATAATGCAGCAAAAAAGTATTTGGTGTCCAGAGGTGCATTAACCCCGGCAAGTATGTGGTAGTTTAAGGGTTAAAATTAGACCTACGACACAATAAAGTGTATACTGAATACTTTCTGAACATGTAAAAGGAGCACATAGTACAGAAATATCAGAGGCTTAATTTCTAACACCAAATGGTAAATAACAAATGACGGACAACAGAATACACTCGGGCCACAGCTGAGCTCCTAGCTGAACTATTCTGTACGGTAAGAGCTTCTTTCTTTGACTTTGAGTCTGGTTGTCACTTTGGCTTTGACATTTGGTTTTGTTCACTCCTCTTGTCATCTAAATTCCTGCCTGTTAATTAGGTTTTGTTTTGTGCCCTTTAACCCTTCCATCTCTTGGTCATTTTCCTTCACTTCTGATTATAAGAGGTATTTCTAATTGTTTAAAAACATTTTACAAATTTTTAGTACACGACTTGTTTTTTTTATTTTCCACAGTCACTGTCGTTTTGGGATCTTTCTTGATGGTTACTACTGTGTTGCCAAGCTTGGTCAACTGGGAATGTGCAGTGCATGACTTTCATGTGCTTAATGAGATAAAAGTCAGTGTCAGCCATTTCATGATTGTCCGAGTTTGCGGATTTACCTCAAGTCTTAGCCGGTGTGTTCTTAAATTCCTTATATCTGTAAAAATGTAAAGAAAATGTGTGGAAAGTCAAGGGGTCTGAATACTTTCTGAATTTACTGTGTTCTGGTACAAAATGTGGCGGGGAGTGGGGTGCAGCTTATTTGCAAGCACATCCAAGGTGCTTCCCTGCTGCTGAAATCCATTGGGCTGAGTATATTGTATATGATTATCCTGGCATGGATCAGTTTACAATAGCATTTCTCAACCTTTAAGTATTTGTGACCCAAGTTCTCTTAACAGTTTTAATCGCGCCCCCCTAACGTTTGTTTGAAACCCTAATAAAATTTATTCCTATATTTTTTGCTGCTGATACACCGCTACAAGTTTTATTATACCTACTTAACTTTTATCGACATTTATCTAACTCTATATTTATTTTTCTAGTATCAGAATGTAGTTTAAGTTAATTTGTATTGGTTTCAATAGATGTATTTTTCATATTTTCGGTTCTTGTTTTCTTTTTTCACATCTTCGCACCCCCTTTTTTGTTACTTCGGTCCACCCTAGGGCGCAAGTTGAGAACCGCCGGTTTAAAGAGCTGAGGAGAGTGCCCTTCAAGTATGTACTGCCCCTCCAGAAATGTTGGCTCTAATCATATCCTCTCCCTTTCCTTCCAAAGTGTTGAAAGCACACCCAGTGAAGAGCAACTGGTTCCACCCTTTCCAGTTGCCAGCCCATAAATTTCAAGCTGACCGGAAAGGGGTATCTTTTACTAGCCGAGCAACCCGAGCGGGATGGAGTGCCGCAGCCAGACCAAGAGCCAAGAAGGCAGCCTGAACTTGAGAGCCCCAGTGTGTCTACTTTTGTGTTTCTTTTTGTATTGTGAAAGAAAAATTCAAATTAAATGGTTAAAAGCTGACAAAGCTGTTTTGTTATAATGGCAGGCTATTCATACAGGCGTCTGTCATAAGACAGGGTGCAGTAAGCTGACCGAGGACAGCTTCCTTCTTTAGTAACGCATCTGTTAGACACAGGAAATATGACCTTTCCTTCTTTAGGGTCCCATCTGATACGTACTAAAAAACCAAACAGTCGCCGATTTGCACAATACAAGATGAAATACTTAGGTAAACGATATTATGCTTTTTAATAAGTAAGGGGAAGGAGGAGGGAGAAAATATAAAAAAGCCAACTGAAAAGCGGAAGTTTGCCTTGCAATGCATGAATCCTATGTACTCATCTGTGACTGAATAAACAGCTGATTGATTGAACTGTCTTCCTCGGGGTTTACTTCCACAGCATATTGTGCCATTGAGTGCCTGTTGTGTTTATTTTTGTCTAACACACAGAACGGCCGGGTTGTGTGCTTCAACATTTCTCCTGGGTGCTTGTCATTCCTCGCACAACCATAAGTGTTACCTCTGACCACAATCGAGCAGTGTGAAGCGGAATTGGTGGTGTGAACGTGTAGGTGGGCAGGCAACGCATGAGGAGCTGTGGAAGATCATAGAGGTGTCGAAGAGCAGATGTGGTAAGAGACTGCAGGAGAACTTTTATCACCTATTAAGGTGGTTCCAGTAGAGAGGAGTGCCCTCCAGATTCTATTAATAGTCTTTTACATTCCTCTAAAACAAAACAAAAAAACATTTGCCACAAATTTTAATGGTCTTCTTTGTCAGAGAGGTTCATTAGCTCTGCAACACTTTTCAGATATATGTTAGAATTAACCACTTGTTGTATTTGTGTATTTCACAACTTATGCCGACTTGTTTATTCGTTAAGTCCTGTATTTCTAAAGTGCTTTCTCCATCACCTGTGATTGCCTTCAGAGAACATCATCTCTTCTCTAAAAATACCAGCCACATTTTATTATCCCAGATTTCAGCTTTTCTAGAAACTAAAACTAAAAAAAAAAAAAACCCAATAAAAATGAACAAATATATCTCATATAAACAGAATATTTTTTTTTATTAAAACAATAGTGAAGAGAGGGCACACACTGCAAGGAATTCAAATCTATATAGTTATTATACAGATGTGAATGAGATGGAAGAAAAAAAAGAATATTGAGTCTCTGAGGTCATGACATTGAATGAATTTGAACAAAAGTCTCAGGGGTGTTTAGTGATGCAAGAAAACACTGAACCTCCTTATTTACAATGACATAGCTGATGCAGAAATTGTATGTTATCACAAGAATGCAATTGATCATTAGTAAATCATTTATCTAAATTTATTTTTAAATAAAAAATATATATATTTGCTAGATTGATGCAGGAAAACAGACCATCATATTTAAACAAAGCGTGATAAAATGCATATGAATACAATACATATGAGGAAAATCAAAAAATGACTTTCATAAGTTTGTATTGTAGAGGTAAATAGGAAAGGCTCTATAAGATAGATAGATAACAATAACAACAACATTTATTTCTAAAGCACTTTTTCATACAAAGTGCTTTACAAGAGGAAGAAAGAAAAAAGAAAAAAATAATAAAATAAGATTAGGCAATACTGAGTAACACAGAATAGAGTAAGGTCCGATGGCCAGGAGGACAGAAAAAAAAAAAAAAAAAAACTCCATAGAGCTGGAGAAAGAAAAACAAAATCTGCAGGGGTCCTGAGGTCACGAGACCTCCCAGCCCCCACTGACATATAGATAGATTAGTGTAGTTGTCAGGATTACATAGGTAGAATATTCCCCACTTTCAAAATGAAGCTGAGATTTATAAAATAAGTTGTTTTTTTATTTTCACATATACAAAGTATAGGGAAAGTATTGTAATCGTCGATGTTGAGATTTTGATAAATCTTGATGTTTTTGACCTTACCTGACATTCTCATACACAAAATGTACGGAAAGTGTTGTAATCATCCAAAAATTTGACCTCGAGATTTTGATGAATCTCGATGTTTTAGACCTCCCTGAGTCCGATTTACCTTCTCGTAGGGAAAGTATTGTAATTGTCCAAAAAATAGATTTTGAGATTTTGATGAATCTTGACATTTTAGACCTCCCTGACATTCTCATACACGAAATGTAGGGAAAGTATTGGAATCCTCCAAAAATTCCATTGCAAGATTTTGATGAATCTCAAAGTTTTAGACCTCCATGAGTCAGAAAATTCCATCTTTGGAATTATGTCTGTGTGTGTGTGTGTGTGTGTATGTATGTAAACACGATAACTTGAGTACGCCTTCACTTAGGTCAAGTATCAGGTACAAAACATAGATTTCTATTAACTTTTGGGCTATTTTCGTTAACCGGAAGTGGTACCTTTTATTCATGCAGCTGCATAGTCCGATTTATTCAACTTTAATTTTATAAAAATTGTTCAATATATTATTAAATTGATTTGATTTGTTGTTGATGGTTTTTTTAATGTACATAATATAAAAATATAATCATTGTCGGGCGGTTTAGTCCTTCAATGTCCATTCCCATATCTGAGTATACGAGAAAGTCGAAGGGAGACCACTCCTGATTTTTTATTTTACAGGTCACAGTACGTTTTGCTTATCATTACAAGCACACTTCAAGCAAGCAATGCCAGCACTGTGAACGTACTGGTGTGCATCTCCGCTGGATGGTGAATTTCATTGCAATCTTTGATTTAGTGCAGTTGCACTATTTCACGGTTATTATAAATTTTTACAAATCTCTTCTTGTTTCTGCCCCTTTGCGATCCTCCCCTCCTACTATATCTTCTGTATAAAGATATAAAATAAAAGATACAGAAGGAGAAACTTTGGGCAGAGAAATGCTGCTGCCTTATAGAGTATGTGAATAGAAGTTACTACCCTTATTGTAAATCTTATTTTATTCTTGTTGTGTTTATAATAATTTGTAATCAATTTGATTTATTAATTAATAGGCATAAGGGGAAGTTGTGATGCCCTGTCCCCCTTTTTTTTTGTTTCTGATATGCTACTCTGTTTTACTCTACAGTATATTACATTATAAAGTAGGAATATTTTTATTGTTCGAGGCTATGTATATTGTAAATAGTTTTTCCTGTGAATAATATTTTGTAAATAGTTCTATATGTTTAATAGTTCTATAATGTTTACATTTAGCTTCTGGTAGTGAAGCAGCACTACTGTAAAGGAAATTAATTTTCTATTTTTGAAAATACGTTATATTAAAATAACTGTCTTTATGTTTTGCACCACATTATGGAGAGTAGTATTGATAAGAGTATCGGTAAGTATCAGTATCGATAAGCAGTATGAGTATCTATATCAGTATTGATAAAATCCTAATGATACCCATCACTACCTAGAACTGAGCCTACCCATTTAATCTACTTGTTAATTCGGTGGACTTCCCTTGAAGTGATGTCACCAGCCCAGCACACCACAGCATAGGAAATCTGGCCATCACAGAACTGGAGAAGATGTCACTTCCCAAATTAAAGGAGTGCCGTCTTCTAAGGAAGAAGAGCCTGCTCTGCTCTTTCTTATACAGTTTCCTTGCATTATGAGACCAGTCCAACCTGTCACTGATGTGGACCCCCAAAGCACTTGTAGGAGTGACATTGATGTTGTAAAAGTCAAATAAGCAGTTCTTTGGTTTTATTAATGTTAAAATCCAGACAATTCTCTTTACACCAAGAAACAAACTTCTCCCCTTGACTCCTCTCCTCTGTCTCATTCCCTTTATCAATACACCCCATAAGTGCAGAAGCATCTGAGAATTTCTGCAAGTGACCTGACCTGCTGTTATATTTCTAGTCTGATGTGTACAGAGTGAAGAGAAGAGGAGACAGGCCTGTTCATTGTGTTGCTCCAGTGTTTCTTACACAAGCCCTGAGTCTCACAAACTGTCTGACAGACACTCCATTATCGAGGACACCACAGGCTATCCACCTGCATATCTCAGAGTTTACCCCTTAACATGGGATGGCTGGATGGTATTGATGTCACTGGAGAAATCAAAAAACAGAACCCTAACAGCGTTGCCAGCTTTGTCCAGGTGAGGATAAGCCTTGTGGAGCAGACAGATAATTGTGTCCTCCACTCTAGTGTTTGGAAATGATTAAGTGATGGCAGAACAATTGCCATCTTTAAGCAAAAATAAATAGAAGGTTAGACAAAGTGCAAGAATAGAAGTGTGGACATATGTAAATATCCACCTTAATAAAAAGTTAATTGTCCATATGCCTTTGTATCTGTGCTATGTCTTTGTCTTTCCAAGTGATGGTGCATCACAAACAATTATTGTAATAAAATGCATTGGATTTGTCATTTTTAGAAATAAATTTGTCCTCTAGTCAAAGTCCCTAAGTCCAGATGGTCTACCACATGATGCACATGATGTGAGACCTAAGTGTCACTGGTCTGTGAAGAGACACCTGCTTTCTTTGGACAATGCAGGATGTTTTTCACAGCAGTGGCACTTTCTGAAGCCTAAGTGACAAGCTAAACAGGTGACAGGGGACACCACAAAGTTGATCAGCACTGGACTTAAAAACCTGAGGACTGGCACCATTTGGTCCTGCCGCTTTTCCTGTGTGTAGCTTACTGACATGTCTCTTTACTTGGACTTCAGTTAACTACAAATGTTTCTGATGTGCCATCTGTTGGAAAGGAAAATATCTTACATTATCTTGCCACATGCATTACAAAACAGATTCCAATAAATTGTTGGTGCACTGCAAACAGTTACACTGAGGCCTACGTTGATTGTTTAGATTTCAGTATCACAGATAGCCTGAAATACATGTGGTCTAGGCCAAGTTACACTACAGTGGCCATAACTGAGGTTTAAAGCCAACGAAGTACAGTACATGCCAAGAATAACATATACAAGGGTATCGTTAATCTTTCATTTTTAATATATGGCATTTCTCCTGCATCCTCTTTGAACGGAGAGACTGGTATCTTTATTCTTATTTTAGTACTTATGTTGCTGTATTTCCTAATTCTGTCATTTCTTTATTGGCAGTGAAGTTTGCTCAGGTGTTAGAAATGAAATGTACCCTGCCTTCAAAGGATCAGTATTTTGAAGGTTGAAGGAAATTGTTCCTTAATTTAGGGTTAGAATAAAATGTGCACTAAGGTATACTTGGAGAGGCAGCATGAGACATGTTACTCATATCAAAGGTATGAGAATGCCTCGCGTTTGTGACTCCTCTGATTTCATCTGCCGAACACCTTAGACGTCTTGTGATCTGCAGGTCTACTCTTCTCAGCACGGCATCTGGCTTTATTACTTAAAAGCTGTGCTGCCTGTGAATCTTACCAGCCAGCCGCACCGGGGATCAGCCCACGTCATTTGTCAGCTGTTTTAACAGATGTACATTTCAAGCTATTTAGCTTCAAACACTCTTTCCCCATATTGCTAAAAATGTATGAAACATTTCAGATAATTTCTGTAAACTGTGTGGTTAGAGGAGTAGAGGAAAAATAGGCGGTAATGACACCAGTAGCTGCACAAGCATTTAGAACACTCAATCTTTACACTTGTTCTGGTCAGGTCCAGCTCTGCTGTTTAGGCAGACTATGATGGTCACCTAGTGTGTGTGTGCGTGTGTGGAGGGGAGGGAGTATTTTTTAAAACAATAAAACTGTCTCATTATATTGTTTTATATTCATTTTTACATACTACCAATGTTAAATCTTAACATCTGATGACCTACACATGGTCTTCCAAATTCCAGGATGCACCTCACTGATCGTCACAGATGCTCTCTGAATGTGGAAAGTTCTTGTCTCATTATGTTCTTCAGGTGCAGGTTTGTAGTTTTAGTTTTCTTTTCAAGCGTGCTGACTTATTATAAAACATAGGCTACAGTGAAAACTTCAACTTCAAGCAGTCCCTGCAGTGGCTCTGATTGGTCGTCTGCTGAAGGTGCAGGGGCTGCTGGGGACAAGGAGGCTGGTGTGAGATTTAAAAGGAGGTCAGTTATACAGAAAAAGGAAAACTACATATATGTAGTTAAATAAAACGAGGAACACAGAAAAAGGCTAGGAGTAGCCACCCTGTATGCTCGAAAATTTGGTGAAAAAAGTTATCAATATCTCTTTACAGAGTTCAGTCCAAAACAGGTGGTGGAAGTGATGTCATCGGGCCTGGAACCAGAAGTGATATTAGTGTACAGGATTAGTGCACACTGCCATCTCCTGGTCTGGCATATTACCCTCCTTTAAGCCCTTTAGCTGCCTCCAATGTGCATGTGTTTGACGGTATATATATATATATATATATATATATATATATAGCGGAGGTGAATATGCCACCGCCTTGTGGGGGGAATATTAAA
>JANRMT010062820.1:24166873-24182495 GCA_026402145.1 Polypterus bichir lapradei
TATATTATATTATATTATATTATATTATATTATATTATATTATATTATATTATATTATATTATATATTTTGTAGTTGTGTGGGGTTAGTGGCCAGATATATAAGAGGACCTGCACACCTGCCATGTAGTAGCGCTGTTAAATATGCCAAATGAGACAGTCAAGCTACGAACGGTAATGGACCCAATTAAGAATCTGGAAGGCAGTGGACTCATCACACAAAAGAGCTGCTAGATGTCGCAATGGATGGGACTCCACAAGGAAAGGAGAGTTGTGTACTGCCGGGAGCTTGTGTAATATTTTTTGCATACATTTAAAACCATAAAGAAGTCAGAGTGCTGTTTTTCAGGGTCATAACACCAGAATGACTTCAGCGTGTGCTAAATTGCTGAAGTGGCGCAAGTACATCATGTTTTGGGACCAAAACTTCAGGGTGTCTTTAGTGTGTGTAGAATGGCGGTAGCAGTGACATACAGTGTGGGCCGGGGCTGTGATTTCGGACAACTTTAGCACATGTAGAATTGCAGTATGAGTGTGTTTGTGTTTTGGGGCCACAAAACACTGGACAGCAAAACAAGGCATTCCCTTTAGGGTGAATATAATTATGTAGTTACATTTAAAGAAAAATTTGTTCTTTTGTCTTTTTGGTTATATTTAAATAAAATAGGCAAACTGTTGTTATTCTTCTTTTTTTATTTCCAGTACAGTGGAACCTCGGGTTACGACCAAAAAGTTCGCTAAACTTTTGCATCTGTTCACGACCACACACTCGGGTGACGAACAAGCCAGTTTCCTTTCCGGCACATACGTGCAGATGATTTCCGCATGTGTTCAGTCTCTCCCTGTGCATTTGCTGTGAACTCTTAATGCTCTATTTCGTTTCCCTTCTGGTTTGTATGCGCCGATGATTTCTGCACGTGTTCAGTCTCTCCCTGTACTGTACATTGTTCTCGGTGCATCACGCAGAAGGACTCTCACTCAAAACTGTAACCTACTCTCAACCCAGCTTCCTTCTGTGGTATAGCGGTTCCACAGCTCCCATCAAAAAGGCCTGTTTTAAAAAATAATCACTGCACTCGCGGCTTAGCAAGTGGGCGTGGTGGTGTGTCGACGAAGCGGTTCCTGAGGAGTTTGTGATGTGGGTGTTTCTCACCTAAGTGTACAGGTGAGAAGCGGTCCGTATCCGTAATTGTTCCCAGGAGCTGCTGATTGCCACGACTACCACATCCTCTTCATAAATAGAAGCGCGAGTCGGCTAAAGGGAAAAAGAAGAGAACAGGAAAGAACGGGAGGTTGCAGGAGAAGGCAGGAAGCAGGAGGAGAAAGCTAGTGCAGGAGAAAGAGAGAGAGAGAGAGACAGAGGAAGCGAGCGCAGTCTTGTGTGCAGCTGAGCAGGGAGCCTGGGTGTTTGTCTCAGTGTTATTCAATGTTTTTACATTAGTTTACTATTACACTGTGCATTCTATGGTATAATTAACTATTTTTGTGCTTAAAAATCTTAAAGAATAAAGAAAATATATCTACATACAGTTCGTACAGTCTGGAATGGATTAATTGTATTTACATACAATCCTATGGGGGAAATTACTTCGGGTCACGACCAAATCGGGTTACGACCAGAGTTTTGGAACGAATTATGGTCGTGACCCGAGGTTCCACTGTATTTATGGTCAGTGGAATATTGTACAGCATATTATAACTAGCATTTAAAGTATACTTATAACTATATTGTAGTAGCTTTCTAAGATATAATTTACAGTATATTAATCCTTGCACTTTATGATTAAATGTAAAATATATATTTCTATTTTGGAAAAAATATTGCAGTATCGAAAAATGGCAAAAAATTCCATAGTTTACAATATATTTCATTATGCTTCAAGATATTATAAAATACATATCCTTAAAGTATTTTATAACATATTTCAAAATGTGTTCATATAGGTGGTAATATATATTTTATATACACTCACCGGCCACTTTGTTAGGTACATCTGTTCATCTGTTTGTTAATCCTAATATCTAATCAGCCAATCACACGGTAGAATCTCAACGTATTTCAGCATGTAGACCTTGTCAAGACGACATGCTGAAGTTCAAACCAAGCATTAGAATGAGGAAGAAAGGTGACTGAAGTGACTGTGAACGTGGCATTGCTGTTGGCATCAGAGGGGCTGGTCTGAGTATTTCACAAACTGCTGTTCTACTGGGATTTTCACAAACAACCATCTCTAGGGTTTACAGAGAATGGTTGGAAAAAGCGAAAATATCCAGCAAGCGGCAGTTGTCTGGGTGAAAATGCCTTGTTCATGCCAGAGGTCAGAGGAGAATGGCCAGGTTGGTTTGAGCTGATAGATGGGCAACAGTAACTCAAATAACTTGTTACAATCGACGCATGCAGAAGAGCATCTCTGAATGCACAACACATTGAACCTTGAAGCAGGAGGGCTACAGCAGCAGGAGACCACAATGGGTGCCACTCCTGTCTGCTAAGAACAGGCAACTGAGGCTACAATTCACCAAAATTGGACAACAGAACATTGGAAAAATGTTGCCTGGTCTGACGAATATTGATGTCTGCTGCAACATTAAGATGATAGAGTCAGAATTTGGTGTTAACAACATGAAAGCACGGATCCACCCTGCCTTATATCAACAGTTCATGCTGCTGGTGGTGGTGTAGTGGTATGGGAAATATTTTCTTGGCACATTTTGGGTCCCTTAGGACCAAATGAGCATTGTTTAAATGCCACAGGCTATCTGAGTATTGTTGCTGACCATGTCCATCACTTTATAATCTCACTGTACCCATTTTCTGATGTCTACTTCCAGCAAGATAATGCTCCCTGCCACAAAGCTCAGATCATCTCAGACTGGTTTCTTGAACATGACAATGAGTTCAATGGACTCAAATGGCCTCCACAGTCACCAGATCTCAATCCAATAGAGCACCTTTGGGATGTGGTGGAATGGGAGATTCACATAATGGATGTTCAGCTGACAGATCTTCAAAAACTGTATGATGCTATCATGTGAATGTCGACCAAAATCTCTGAGGAATGTTTCCAGCACTTTGTTAAATCTACACCACAAATAATTATGGCCGTGCTTAAGACAAATGGGGTCCAACCCAATGCAAGCAAGGTGTGCCTAATAATGTGGCCGCTGAGTGTATATTTAGTGTTTTTAAGGGGTGGCCTGGATGAAAATGGATCCCAGATCCCAGTAGTCAGCTACACAAACCTTTTTTTTTGTTTTTTAAGACAACAATTAACTGCATAAAATTCCATAGACTAATAACGCTGGAAATGATAGTGGAAATGAAAGCTGATCATGCTGTCAGATAATTAGATATTATTTCAAAGAAGCCTTTTGATATCCACAGAACGCCATGTTTTGAAATAGCATTGCAGCCTTTAGTATGGATTCACATCTTGCTGCTTATTTTTTCTTTGTTTTGTTTTCTTGTTTTATATTTCCCTAAAATAATTTTTAGTGGAAAAAAAATAAGATTTGCCTTTTGGGAAATAAAGACTTTGGTGAAGATACCTTTTGATGAAATAATTTTAAGCATCATAATAATAATCACAAGTAGCAAGGGGGTTGAATTTGAAGAACATGAAAGATGGCAAAACTTTGCTGTTGATGTTTGATAATTCAATTGTTTATTTCATTCTTTTTCTTTGCTTACTTGTATAAAAAGTTTTTTTTATATAAAAAATCTTTGCTTTATTTCTTTCATTTTCCATAACTGCTCAGGCTGCCTGTGTCTACATGAGAAAGCCATTGAACGTGAAATACAGTGCCTAAAAATCAGTAAATTGGTGGGTGCCAAAGGACCACCCTGGTCTACTATAAACTTATGGTCTTTGCCATGCCACTCCAGGGGACATTATGAAAAAAGGAACTTTTTCATTTGCAAACTGGTTTATTTTAACCCTTGTGGGTGACAAAATGGCCTCCCAGCCTTAATAATGGAAGGTCAGGGAAGAAGAAACAATATCTCCTTTCTGTGCCAGGAACGACATTATAGCAGCTACATCGTGGCTGACATCCTAACAGCCACTGAGCAGCACCCGGGATGGACTTGGGAACTGGGAAGGACTTTAAAGTGGGTGTCTGGCTGCTATGGGCAGAGTGTCCCCCTGTACACTGGGTGGCAGCATCCCATCTGAGATAATCCCTATCATGAATGACTGCAGGGCAGCATGGGAGTTGTGGTCCCATGGGCCTGACCTGTCAGGTTTGTGAGGGGCTGCCAGGGGGAGCTCTTCCATAGTGACGACACACTGTGATGCTACTTGAAACTGGAAGTGCTTCATGGAGGTAAGAGGTTAAAAACTGGAAGTGTTAAAAGACAGTCATTTGCTGAGTTCGAAAAGGAGCTGGACAACACTCACCTGGGAGGAGAAAAGAAAAGAAATGAAATGTAAAAGAAAGGTTTGAATTGTGTACTACAAGGTACTGACTGCCAATAAAACTAACCTTTGGTTGAACCAGAAAAGGTCTTGTGTGGTTGTCGATTGGGTTCAGAATGCTAGTAGGCCCCCTAGTGGCCACACTGTGCTTATGTACTTCCAAAAATGTCAGCAAAACAAGTAAATGTATATGTGGTGTTATGGGTCCACAGCTCGTTGAGCAAAGGCCATTTTAAATAAATAATCACCGCTCTCGAGACGGCTTGGCGAGGGGGTGTTGGGCCATAGCAAGCCGCGGGGCTATCTGCGGTGTGGGCGTTTCTCACCGGGTGCACAGGCGAGGGACTGCGCACATCCGTGATTGCTCCCGTGGCTAATTTGCTATGGCCCCTCGCATTATAAAAGAAGTGCGAGTCGGTTAGAGAGGGGAGAAAAAAGTAAAAAGAAAAACAGAAAATAAAGGAAGAGAAAAAGACGGAGGGAATGAGAGAACGAGAGAGGAAAGGAAGAGAACGGAGGTTACAGGAAGCGAGGAAGCAGGCGGTGCAGGAGATAGACACGCGGAGCATGTGGTGAGCGCTCGAGGGCAGCTGCGAGGAAGCTGGGTGTTGGGCCGACACCCAGGCATTTGAGTTGATGTTGCTCCCGCTGAGCGACCACGTAGCGGGAGTGACCAGAGGAAAGCGACGAGCCGCGGAGGGCCAGAAAGGCAGCAGAAGTCGGGAGGCTTGGTGGTGGAGTCCCGAATGTGTGCAGTGGGGGTCAAAGAGAAGGGGGTCAATACAATACAATACCATACACAGAATACAAGTAATCCTCAATATACTAGTGCAATAGAAATATCTCAAGTGCAGAAGAGAATTTAACAGTAGATGATATCACATAATATGATTTGGATTTGTTTAGAGTCTTGGAGACCACAGCCATCAACCTGCCTTCCCCATTGGCCATTCCAAAGTTCTGGGCCAGCCAATCCGATGAAAGGACACCTCCACCAGATGATTTCAGCGATCCTCCATCAGGGATGACTTTACCTTAGGCAGGCAGAACAACTTGGCAGGTGGGCAATGGCACCAAGTGCCACATTTGAGTACCGAGAACAGAAACAGAATAGGTGAGGGTTAGTAACAAATTCTAACTATCAGGTTACTTATGTTTTAGTGCTAATGACTGACAACAGAGATGCAGTCTGTACAGTTAATCAGCAGCTCTAGTCAGGGTGTGCTAAACTGAAGTAGTGAGTCTTCAACCGGGATTTAAAAGCTGAGACCGAAAGGGCATATCTTATAGTAGCAGGCAGACCAGTCCACAATTTAGGGGCCCTGTAACTAAAAGCTTGACCTCCCACTGTTACTTTATTAATCCTTGGAATCATAAGTAGACCGGCATCTCGAAATCTTAATGTACGTTTTGGTTTGTAAGTCATGATAAGTTCAGACAAGTAATTTGGACCTTGGCCACTTAAGGCTTTATATGTTAAAAGGAGGATACAGTGACTGGAGTGCCAATCCTGCCACTAACCCCCAAGTTTTCCCTGTAAGTTGGAGGACCTGCTTGCTGGGATGGATGCAAGTTAACATCCTACCCAGGACAGAGCAATTGCAGGTTAATGGTCTTGCTCAGGGGCCTAATGGAGTAGAGTCACTTCTGGCATTTATGGGATTCAAACCATCCAATTCCTGGCACAAATCCCTAGCCTCAAAGTCACCACTCCGTCCACATGGTTTGAATGACAATAAAATAAATCCAATCCAATCCAAACACAACGAAAACATATAAATAGTAGAATCAGAAAGTACTCAGACTCCTTCACTGTCTGTACACTTTATTGTGTCTTACATTTAATTTTAAATGGATTAATTGGCCATTTTTTTTTAATTGGCCCATCAATCTACACTCAATAACCCATAATGGCAAAACGCATTTTCTGAAAGGTTTGCAAATTTAGTAATAAAAAATCCAAAACTGAAATCTTTCATTCATATACATTTTCAGACCCTTAATTCAACACTTTGCAGAAGCTCCTTTGGTAGCAAGTCCAGCTTCAAGTCTTCTTGCGTACGTCTCTGCAAGATTTTTATTTACAGACCAATAAGTCTTCTCTGCCACCTGCCCACTACTGCCAGGGACTGCACTCTGCCCTCTCACAGTTCCTGGTGGTTCATTGTTAATGCGTTTATTTGAAGTTTCTGATTTATTGCATTTCTGGATTTTTTGATCTTCTGCTGTCTTTTGACCTTTTTTGAAATCTGAATTGGGGCTTCACTTGCCTCGGATTGCCTTGCCTTTATGCCTTTTGATCTCGAAGCTCCACATTTTCTGTAAGTACATTTTTTATTTTATAAACACTCTTTGTTTGCCCTTTTATCTAACCAAGGTGTGATGGTAATTCCATCCCTAGTGGGCATTTTTGGACCCGTTCTTGGGGAATTGCGGGACTTACATGCTTTGGAACTCCTAGCTATAACACAGATGATGCGGTGCTTTACAGTATATATTAGATCCACAATTATCTCTGTCATTAGTCTAAGAAGTGTGAGGGAAATTTTCATAAGATTTCTGGTTTTAAAATTTCTAAATTAATCTGAATAAAAGTTTGCCTATAAATTCCCTGGCACATCATATTAGATTTGATAGTGTAATGGATGGCAGGCAGGGACTGACGTTCCTGCCAGAATGAACTCCCTTCCCATACCTGGCTGGACAAATAGTCAAGAAAAGAGGCAGGAGGTTCCCTGCCTATACAAGGAATCTGGGCATAGAATGCCATCCAAAGAGTGGGTATGTTGGCATTCCAGTAGGATTAGATGGAGGAACAGCTTGAAGGAAGGATAAGGTGAGCTGAATTGTTTATGGTACATGCTCCCCGAAATTGCTACATGGCAGCAACCCTGCAGTCAGGCACACCAATGGACACCCACAGGGCATGCTGGGAGTTGTAGTGTAGAGTGTAGTGTAGAGCAATGCTCCCTGGGTACTATTAGGGGGTGCAGGTAGGAGTTGTGCTCCATGGTTTTTGGGACTTCTGATTGACCTGGAAGCACTTCTATTGGGCTTTGCCCTGGCACCGAAAGTGCTCCCGAGTCCAAGATAAAAGGAACCACCCTGCCATTTCCAGGCTAGTCAAAGACTTTTGGGCAAAGCCCACCTGGAAATAACAGAGGAATTGTGTGTATTGCTGTTGTGACGGTTTTTTTGTTAATAAATCACTAAAACCTGGGACTTGTATTTGTGTGGTGGCGTCTAAAGTTTGGGGTGCTGCAGTGCCCCCTAGTGGTTATGATAGCTATTAATTCATAATATCAAATAGTTTAAATATCTGGGGATAACCATCACAAGTAAATAAAAAGATCACTTCCACTATAATTTTGGAAGTACAATGGATAAAATCAAACAAGACGTTAACAGATGGTGCGCCCTCCATTGCACCTTAATACCGTCAATATGAACATCTGCCCCGGTTATCCGCGACTATTCCTCTATGCCAGTCTTTGTGGTTCACAACTGAGTTTTTCAAATGCCAGTGTGTTCATGACCCACCAGGAGAATTTAGTGTGACCCACCTTTTTCCTTTTGCATGAATTTAGTGTGATCGTCTGAGTTGTTATGGTCCTCCTCAGTGAATCAAGCACAATCACCAAAGTGGGGAGGTGGAGGGTTAGGTATCAGGGGTCAAAAACACCGGTCCTGGAGGACCACCAGTGGCTGCAGGTTTTCATTCTAACCCTTTGTTTAATGAGTGCCTGTGCTGCTAATTAAAATCTTGTGAATTCACTTAAATTGTTTTTTAAGATTTCTTCATCGTTCCTCTGAATTGCTTCTTTTCTTTCCTTAATTGGCACCCAAACAGGAATAAAATGTGAAGTGAGGGACCAACAGAAGACCAACTAAGTCAGGGCCTGAAACTCCAACCAATTTCACTCCAACCAGCTGCTTAATGAGGTGCCGATTCTTGTTGTTAATTAAACTCGTTCATGGCTTGTTGCTGCTGTCATAGTGCATTAGCAGACATTTCTGAAATTGTTGATTTTCTCTTTTCTAAGAGCAGAGTTAAAATGTTTTGGGGACCTGAGCAGACCAACATTCCTGAGACCTTCATCTTTCTTTATTTTCAGATATTGTACATTAAACACCAGTTATTTTGGCTCATTTTTTATGTCATTATTGTTCGGTTTCTAATTAAGGAAAAAGAAACAATTAAGGGGTCTGAGTCTTCAACAGCAAGTCAATTGAAATTAATTCAACAGAAGTTAATTAGCAGCAAAAACAGGTCACTCATTAAGAAAAGGGTGGGAATGAAAACCTGCAGCCACTGGTGGTCCTCCAGGACCGGAGTTGGCGACCCCTGAGGTAGATGAATCACGATCACCAAATCTCTTCCTCCTTGATGAATTGAGCCAAGTCATCAGAGTGAAGGGTTAAGCAGATCGGCCAGAATCGGCCGTGATCCACCGGCAATGCTACAGCTGTGATTCGAGCACAATCATCAGAGTGGTGGGTGCGTGGGATTTTTAGGTGACGTTTTCTGGGGCAGATTTTTGTCTGGTGTTACAGCGGCTAACCTGCAATGCTGCCACAGACCACCAGTGGGCTGCAGCACAAAGGTTAGGAAGTGTTGCTCAATGTAAAGCCAAATAATTCTTTAAAAAAAAGATTTAATTCTAATATCATCCATCCAACCATACATTATCCAACCCGCTATGTCATAACTACAGGGTCACGGGGGTCTGCTGGAGCCAATCCCAGCCAACACAGGACACAAGGCAGAAAACAAACCCCAGGCAGGACGCCAGGGCACTGCAGGGCACGCACACACACACACGCCCACACACCAAGCACACAATTCTAATATCATTCACCTGGAATTCAAAATGGCCACGACTGTGCAAAGATCTAATAACAATGCAGGCACAAGAGGTGATGGCAAAGCTTGGAGGACAGCGCTTGGTCGGACTGTTCAGGTGTTAGTGTGATGTTACCATGATGACAAAGGAAGTGATATGGTATTCTAGGGGGAATTGGGTAACACTTTACATTAAGTGTCTATAATTACACTGTAACTACTATGTAATTACCTGTATAAGTACAGTGTAACTATGAGTTATTACTCCGTACTTACTGTGTAATATAAACTAACGCTATAGTTAATTACTCAGTTGTCATTGTTATTCCACAGTTAATATAATTACAATGTAACAATTTATCACTGATCCAAAAACAAGTGTACTTTACATAGTTACATTGCATCTGTACTTTCAGAATGTAATAAAAACATCAGGGCATGTAACTACAACTATGTAACAGATGTTCCATGGTCTGGGCAATTTTAATGGAGAACTGCAGTGATAATTGCATAGGTTTTCAATGATATTTCAAGTTCTCTTCTAAATGGTGAAAACGCCTTTGTAAAATGGTTAACGCTTTTTCCCAAAATCTAGAGGGGCACCTCCTTGACATGTTTTGCTTAAACAAACATTTGTCACATTCTTGTAGTTGTGTTACACTATTTATTGCTGAATTTTTTGGGCTATTATTATACACAGATTATATTATTATTGTACACAGGGCCGCAGAGCCATTCCAAGCATCACCGGACACAAGGCAGGAAACAGCCCAGGATGGGGAGCCATCCCATTACAATGCCCACTGACAAACATACCAGCACTCACGCTCTCACACATATGGCCACGTAACCCAACCTACATGTCCCTGGGATCTGGCTATAAAACCCATGAAGAAAACCTAGGGAGACATGGGTAGAACGTACAAATTTTACAGACGTATCTCCATCTCAGTATAACGGATCTGTGAGGCAAAAGCGTTAACCATTTTGCAAAGGTGTTTTCACCATTTAAAAAAGATCTTGAAATATCATCGAAAACCTATGCAGTTATCACTGCACTTCTCCATTAAAATTGCCCAGACCATGGAACATCTTGTGGTGGGCTGGCGCCCTGACCAGGGTTTGTTTCCTGCCCTGCACCCTGTGTTGGCTGGGATTGGGTCCAACAGACCCCCATGTTCCTGTAGTTAGGGTATAGCGGGTTGGATAATGGATGGATGGATAGATGGAACATCTGTTACATAGTTGTAGTTACATACCCTAATGTTTTAATTACATTCTGAAAGTACAGATACAATGTAACTATGTAAAGTACACTTGTTTTTGCATCAGTGATAAATTGTTACATTGTAATTATATTAACTGTGGAATAACAATGACAACTGAGTAATTAACTATAGCATTACTTTGTATTACACAGTAAGTACAGAGTAATAAATCTTAGTTACACTGTACTTATACAGGTAATTACATAGTAGTTACAGTGTAATTATGGACACTTAAACAACTGTCGCTAGCTGAGGAGAGGAGAATCAGGATAGGCAGAAGCCAAGAGGCAGCTATTGAAGGAAACAAAGAAAAACGGCACCCAGGGATGTTGGCTATTCTGAGCTGGCCAGCAAGAAGATGAGTGAATGGATGAACACCTACAGGGAAAAGTATTTGGGACATCTAAGTAAGGCTCATTTGTTCTCAGGTTGACCCCGTTGGGTGAGTCCAACTGGTTTTCTTTTATTGGGTTAATGCTGAGCCTTCCGTTTAAATCTGCTGTCCATTCTCTGGTTTTAATACAAACTGGACACTCGATCCTTATCTCATCAGGCTGTGTTTAATGATTCTTTTTCTTCTTCTTTTTTTACTATATGTGTTAATGTATATTTGTACATGTTCCATATAGGGGAGAATTTGATGGTTGTTGTGGTGTGCAAAATCTGCCAATTTTTCTCTATATTTTCAATGTATTTTGCTTAAGACAAAATAAGATGAATTTAAATACAGGACATTTGCATGGGCAGTTTAATATCAAAGCTCTCTGTTTTCCTGAATTGTACCAGTATCAATCACAGTAGCATCTCTTTGAACTGACCAGCAATTCAGGAGACGCCTCAAGCTGTATTGATGATTTTCTCACCTGTGAAGAGATGCAAAGGCTGAGTTTCTTTGCAGCCTTTGTCGATTTTTGTAAAGCGTTTGACTCAGTTGATCGAGCTGCCCTGTGGGATATTCTGAAACTTTGCAGGATTCTCTCAAAGTTGCTGGATATCATGGCCGGCCTGTACACTGATAATGTGAGTGCTGTGCAGAGTGGAGTTTTTCCCTGTTGATTCTGAGGTTCATCAGCGGTGTGTTTTTGCTCCTACTCAATGCAATGTTCAATGCTTGCATGGACTAGGTATTGGGCAAGGTTGTGGGTGAAGAAAGATTCACTGATCTTGACTTTGCTGACAATGCTGTGATCTTTGATCTTCTGATCGGGGTGCTCGAGAGACTGAACAAGGAGTCTGAGTGTCTGGGCTTGCAAGTGTCCTGATTAAAACCAACATCCAGGCCTTTAATGACCTCTCGGGCACAGCCATCAGCAGTGTGTCTGTCTGAGGAGAGAGTGTCGACCTCGTCGAGAGGTTTACTTACCTCAGCAGTGACATTCATGATGCTTCCTATGAAGTCAGTAGATGGATTGGGAGAGCATGGGGGGCCATGAGGTCGCTGAAAAGGAGTGTGTGGCACTCCTGATATCTATGCAAAGGATGAAGGTCCAAATCTTTAGAGTGCTGGTGCTTCCTGTCTTGCTATATGGTTGCGAGACATGGAGACTATCCAGGGACCTGAGACGAAGACTGGACTGCTTCTTGGGTCCCTCTGGTTTGACTTTGTGTTGCACATGGAGTCCCGAATGAGGCACATTACCTGCATTGTGAGGGAGTGTCAGTTGCGGCACTATGGCCATGTGGCACGATTCCCTGAGGTTGATATGGCTTGCAGGATCCTCATTGTTGAGAACCTGAGTGGCTGGACCAGGCCAAGGGGATGCTGGGGAAGAAAGATGCAGAGGAAGGCAGGAGTGCAATCAATTAACATTAGTTTATTAATAACAGGTGAGTAACATGGATCTCTTGCTTGCAAGTCAAAAGAACGCACTTACCCTTCTGCAAGCCCTTGATATACAGGGTGCAGCAGAAATAACTTCCACATTTCGAAAAATCACTGTGGGATCCCCAAAGCAGGTAGAGGGGTGCAGTCCGTTCCGTCAGGTACGGTACATAATAAAGGTTTCAGTCATCACCATTCCGTGGTCAGGTGAGCATCGAGGCTTTGTAGTGGAGGCTTTTTTCAAAAATGGCGAATCTGTAGCTGCGACGCAGAGGGTGTTTCGCACACAGTTCGGTTTACGTGCTAATGAAAGTGTTCCAGACCAGAAAACGATTTTGCTGTGGGTTCAAAGAGTAAGGGCAACAGGAGGTTTTCAAACATCGTCCTCGGTCCTTGGACCAACTAAAGAAGGCTATTCAAGAAGAAATTGAAGGAATTTCGCCCGACATGCTAGTGAGAGTGATGGAAAACTTCCAAGAACGGCTCCAAATGTGTATCAGTCGTCAAGGCCACCATTTGGACGATATAATTTTTAAAACTTAATGTAAAAAAACTTTTTTATATCTACATTTGGTAAATAAAAAGTTTTTGGTGATACCTCGTAGCATTTTTTTTCAATTACCCCTTTGAAATGTGGGAGATATTTCTGCCGCACCCTGTAGTTTATTCTCCCTCTGTGATCTTTTACAAAAAGAAAAAACTTGTCTACTTGTCTCACTCACGTACTTCCACTTTTACAACTTGAAGTTAGTGCATTTCCTAACTCCAGGCAGAAAATATTTGCTGCTGACAGCTGCTTTTATTTAGGAAGTGGCCATTATACCTTCCTGCTTACACACACATACACACACACTTCAATTAGGTAACAGCTTATATATATTTTTCATGTTAGTATATTTATATATACTAGGGGGCTTCGCTCACCAACCCCCATTTTTGGTTTTCCAGATGCGCACTTTTAAGATTTTTTTTTCTTTTTTGTTATTTCTCCGAGTAATCATTTTGTCTTTGTTTGCGCTAATGCGATCTTTACCTTCTTTTTTTTGACACTATCGTTTTTTTCTGCTTTCATATTCTGTATCTTGCTCTGCATGTGTATCGCACCTACATTTCTCTGGAGTCTTTTGAATTCCACTGTTTTCATTATCTCTAATCTGCTCTGCATGTGTTTGACCCCCTTGTTTTTTAACATCTTTATGATGTTTTACTTTTTTTTGTACTCGTTGTCTTTTATTTCTGACCTCGCTATGTCCTGCTTTTTTTAATGACACCTGGGGCGTCATGTATAAATGGTGCATATGCACAAAGATGTTGCGTTAGAACGTTTCGACGTTCAAATCGCATGTATAAAACCTAAACTTGGCGTAAAGCCACGCACATTTCCACGGTAGCTCATACTGTACCCTGGCGTATGCAAGTTCTCTGCTCGGTTTTGCAGACTGGCGGCACTCAGCATCAAAGCAGTGCTACTGTTCCAGTGTGGTTATCCTTTCTTTTTTAGATCCTCATCCCTGACGCAGCTTTATAAATACACTAAAATTAACTGCATATTGTTTATTAGTTTAATGCATCTGATTGTAATTAACCTGTAACAATATAATGGTCCACAGAATGGTCAAACTATTTCAAATATATACCATAACTGCTTTAGCGTTGTTACTCTCACTGCACCACTCTGACTGTTTATATCACTGTATCAGAGTGTGAATCACAGCTGTACAGGAGCTGATCGGAAAAAGAGAATTATCGGTATACAGCATCAAGCACACGCTGCCTCAGCCATGCTGTCTATTGAACTGCTCTCATACGACAAATGCTTCAGAGCCTTTCCTGTAATGACCTCGCAGTTCAGAAACAGTTTCATCCCAAGAACTCTAAACACACTCAATCATCCATCAAGTGCTCCTTGTAGAACTGTTTGTACTTATAAGTACAATTACCTCACTGTAAAGTTGCGCTACAGTTGTAATATTGCACAACCTGAGCCACTTTATAAAGCGCGTATTTACATATGATGACAATATCATTTTTAAGATGAAATGCAGCAAAATATGTTTATTATATTATACATATAAAACTTTAACTTTAATTACACGGTGCCACATCGCTAGCGAGCAACCTCGTTCCTCCCTCATGCTGTATTCTTGCTGGTGCTGACGCAACACTGGAAGGATAGATGGATAGAATAATTAAACATGTACTATGAAGATATTTCAATGTTCCTTAAAAGTTTTGAAGAATCGGCGTTCTAAGCTTACAGATGGCTTAACGTCTATTACAGAGCTGATTGTGTGGCGATTGGGTATTTGGAGAAAGAAAAGGAAGGACAGTAATTGGAGGTTAGTACGTTTGAAAGAGACAGTACTGCTGCAGTAAATTATTTCATCAAAGGTCATGCACGGCTTAGCAAGTATCTTGCGTGAGACATGAACAATCACTGCGCCATCGTGTTCCCATGTTTAATAACGTTTTAACTCCTATCATCATGAAAATGATATCACGTATACATCTCAGTATTTTAATTATTCAGAGAGCTGTAATATCACGAATGTAATGGATTCTGTGTCCTGTCGGAGGAAGAGAAAGAAGCACATAGTGAAGATCAAATACAAAACAAAGCATTTAATGTGCTACTTTAGTTACAATGGAATGAGAAACTAGTAAATTAAACAATTTTAAGGTTAAGTTTATGATGTTTTACTTTAATGACAAAATAAACTACGTGATTAAAGTGGAAGTTTAGAGATTAAAATTGACATTTCATGCTTTTTCCCTGCTGTGTGCCTTTTTTTTTCTCTGTACCCTAATAAGCTTTCATATGACACTCAGACGGTAGGCTACGACTTGCCTTTTCACGGCGACTTTGATATCTGACAACTTCTTTTTATTTCAGGCACTTTGCGACTTTGTGAACTTGAGCTTTCGGGTTTATCTGACACTCTATGTCACTCGATCAACTTCCTTTTGTTATTTATACCACTGTTTAAACCAACAAGTAGTACGTTTTTCTTTGCCTCCACTTGGTATTCGCTGAAATTCTTCTACTTTCCCTCTTGCTTTTGCCATTGCCTTTTCACAGAAGACTGAGCTTAAGGGCTATTTATATTGATTTGCATATTCAAAGAGGAGTAATTCTGGGAGGAGTTGGGGCGGGACAGAAGGCGCGTGCATGTACGCTACTTTTCATGCTAACTGGGGTTAATGTAGCGGAAGAACGTGGAAGTTGGCGTACGCACAGATTTATGCATCTGGAAGTACATTTCCACTTTTGTC
>JANRMT010062820.1:24257333-24270976 GCA_026402145.1 Polypterus bichir lapradei
TGACCTTTAAACATTTTTGCTGATCCTTAATATTTATACGCTCCATGTTAGAATGCCATAACGTACTCCTGTCAGCTGAGAGGTGATAGAGCTTTTTTCTTTTGAGTACATGGTTGAGACCTTCAACATTCCATCTTACAAAATTTAGTGATTGATCAATATTATATGTTTTAATATTTTGGCAGAAAAAGAAAAATGTCATCTTTTTGAATTTTTTTACATTTCGGTAGAATTTTACATTGTGTCTTACCTTCTTTGAACTTTCGAGGAGTTTCAGATGTCCAGAACTGCAACAAACATGTGGGCACAGAATCCCATCAATGTGACTTGCTTGATCTCTGTTTCTGTCTTGTCAACCCAAATCCTTCACAGTCATTGTCCTCTGACTTCACATAAATAAAGGCACATCGAAACCAATAAAGTAAAAGCTGCTGAAATGGTCCAGGACCATTTGGACCAGGCCAAGGGGTAGCCCATGTAACACCTGGCTGCAGCAGATAGAGGGTTATTTCAGGAGGGTGGGACTGGGGGGTTGCCAACTGGGATCCCGAGTTGTTTCGTTGTGTAGTGAGTGCGGCAATGCGCTATACCAGTGCATGCTGCCCAACTTGACTTGACTTGACTTGACTTGCTCAAATGTCAGTAAACTTGTCACCAAAAGGCAGTATAAATAAAACCAAAACATGAAGATATAAGTATGCTAGCTATTTAGTATTACTAATTGTTACACAACATATATTTCTAATACAATAGATATCCACTGTAGACTGATATTAAATAATAAATTCTAAAAGCCATACCACATCCACTTCAGAAGAGGTCATCCACCTGAAGCTAAGCAAGATCAGACCCAGCCAGAACATGGATGGAAAACTGTGGTATAGTGGGTCTGTGGCGAAGCAGCTGGTAAGTTTTTAATAAATAAATAAATAATGAAATTGCCAGCGCGTTCTCTGTGGGTGTGTGTGCTCTCACAGCTGTGGGAGGTTGGTGGGGTGATTGAGGCGACGCACGCCTGCATGTGAAGGGTGTTCCATCTTAATTGTTTCATTAGCTTTATGCAGTTCGTGTTTTCGAGATGCTGCACCCACAAAGGAAGATAAAAATGTTGTCGGCACAGCAGAAAAGTGGGAAAAGATAAAAAGAACCACGAGAACAGTGCAGAGAACCCTGAGAACGGCATCGTGAGGGAGAGGCAGGATGAGCCAGCCAGCCAGTGTTGTGAAGGGCAGCGTGGGTGTGAGCCCTGCTTAGGATCAGTGCTCCAGGGGTAGATCGATCCCCCAGTGAATATTGGTGAGGAGTGGGTGAGGTCGAGACAGGTCCAAGATCCATCAAGGGAACAAGAAGGAAGACAGAAAGGCAACTGACCCCGAGCCGTCTGGCTGACGCTGTTCGAGGCAGTTAAGAAGAAGGTCCGAATGTGTGGACTGCAGCTGCTAGTGTCTCCGCCAGCTGACTGAGCAATCGTTGACCTGGGGAGACGAAGAAGGAGTTGCTCTGGGCTCATCTGACGGAGCAGGAAGGACGGAGCAGGAAGGTTTTTAGTTCTGATTTTTAATCTCACAGATTGTCACCTGATTTTTAAGGATTCTTTATTTATTGAAGGGAGCATTGCACTTTTTGATGGTTTTAATAAAAGCACTATGTTCAGTTATGCACCCACCCCTTGCTTTGAGTGAGTGTCCTCATTGGCTGGGCTCATCCCTCAGGTACATTTTTGGTGGTAGCGGGTTCAAGAAGCTCCCGGGATGCAACCTGAAGCCTGGAGCTGACACGCACCATCACAGAGACCATCTAGGAAAAGCTTGGGCTGCTGCTGGAAGAGGTGTTGGTGAGGCCAGCAGGGGGCTCTTACCCTGTGGTCTGAATTGTGGATCCCAATGCCCCAGTGAAATGATGGGACCGTCCTTTGGATGAGATGTAAACCTGAGGTCCTGACTCTCTGTGGTCATAAAAGATCCCTGGGAATCCTTCATAAAGAGTAGGGTGTATCCTTTGGTACTGTGTCTCTCTGCAAAATCCTTAAGTACCGTTGGTTTGACTTTGTGTTGCTCATGGAGTCCCGAATGAGGCACATTAACTGCATTGTGAGGGAGTGCCAGTTACGGCACTACGGCCATGTGGCGCGTTTCCCTGAGGGTGATCCGGCTTCTAAGATCCTCATTGTTGGGGACCCGAGTGGCTGGACTAGGCCAAGGGGTCACCCACGTACCCAGAGGGGACTAGGTGGTCTCATGGTCTGGAATCCCTGTAGATTTTATTTTTTTCTCCAGCCGCCTGGAGTTTTTTTTTTGTTTTGTTTTTTCTGTCCTCCCTGGCCATCGGACCTTACTCTTATTCTATGTTAATTAATGTTGACTTATTTTATTTTCTTACTGTGTCTTTTATTTTTCTATTCTTCAATATGTAAAGCACTTTGAGCTACATTTTTTGTATAAAAATGTGCTATATAAATAAATATTGTTGTTGTTGTACCACCTGGCTGCAGCAGATAGAGGGTCATTTCTGGAGCGTGGGACTTGACCGCGTGTCTGCCTGGGGGGTTGCCAACCAGGATCCTGACTTGTTTCGTTGTGTAGTGGGTGCAGCAACGCACTATACCAGTGCATGCTCCCCAACTTGACTTGTATCCTGATAGCCAGGCTAAATTGCCCACCACGGCGCAGTCAACCATTCCCTGTTTCTAATTGGCCGTCTCTGTCTCACCGTCACCACCTAACGGCTAATGTGTCGTGAGTGTACTGGTGCAAAAATGGCTGCCATTGCATCATCATGGTGGATGTTAGATATTAGTGGTGGTTGAAGTGGCTCACCACTCATTGACGCACTTTGAGTGGTAAGAAACATGCTATGTAAATATAAACAATGATTATTATTATCACTGCCTTGAAGTAAGGAGATAAGAGTTTGTATCTTCCCGGTCCTCTCTGCTTGGAGTTTGCATGTTCTGCCTGTGTCTGCATGGATTTCCTCCCACAGTCACAGAGACATGCCGGTTAGGTGAATTGGTGACTCCAAAATGGCCCTAGTGTGTGCTTTGTGTGTGTGTGTGCGTGTGTGTGTGTGCGTGTGTGTGTTCGCCCTTCAAGGGACTGGTGCCCTGCCTATGGTTTGTTTCTGCCTTGCCCCCTGTGCATGCTCAGACTCAAGCTTCACCGTGACCTTGCTCAGGGCTAAATGGGTTAGTAAATACAATTTATTTTTGTATAGCCCAAAATCACACAAGAAGTGCCACAATGGGCTTTAACAGGCCCTGCCTCTTGACAGCCCCCAAGCCTTGACTCTCTAAGAAGACAAGAAAAAACTCCAAAAAAAACCCTAGTAGGGAAAAAATGGAAGAAACCTTAGGAAAGGCAGTTCAAACAGAGACCCCTTTCCAGGTAGGTTGGACGTGCAGTGGGTGTCAAAAAGAAGACTGTCAATACAATACAGTACACAGAACAGAAGACGAGTAATTCTCAATACAATGGAATAGTAAAATGAAATATGTGTCTTGCAATTCTCTCATGTTTCTTTTATCTTTTGAATCCCTAATAGATGCTGCCACCCATTTATCATTCTTAAATGACCACCCCAGCCCTATAAACGCAGACTGTGAACTAAAGTCCAGTGTTGTTCATTCAAACATGCTCTGATGGATTTAGGTGATTCTAATGAGCATTGTGCTTTTCCTTAATTTTTGCAGCTATTCCTTGGTTTTTCGAAAAGGTCTCTTGGATTACTCTTAAAAGTTTCGATTTGGATCTTTTTAGACAAGTCCTATTTGATTATTTTTTGATCATTTTGTTGTATATTCCTATTTCAGTCGAAAATCCTGCTTTTATAAATGCTTTTATAAAAATTTTTCATGATCTCACTCTATACAAGCCAGGGGTTGATGGTGATCCCCTCCCCTGTGGAACAATTGGAGAGTATTTTTGGAGTTTACAGAATATATTTTTTAGTTTTTTTTTTTAGTTTTGATGTAAGCCAAAATGTTATGTTCACTTTAATTGGGTAGGCTGGTGGGATTCGGTTTGCCCGCAAACCACTTTTGACCACTTGTGAGATTAAACCGTAACTCCTTTACCATCTTCAAGATGACTTTGCATCTACTGATTTCTTACTGTAACCGCAGTCTCCCACACCATCCATTCACTAATTTGATTTCAGAAAAACTCAAGCAGGCCGCAAAGGACACAAGGCCGGAATCGATCCACAAGGGGTGACAAGTCCATTCCACTTCTCATTCGCAAGTGTGTTGAAAAGGCGAAAATTCTAAATGAAGCAAACGAGACGCTCTCCAAGTATGTGTGTCTGCTTTTTCAGGCTGTTAGAACGATCCTCAGTGATGTCACTTATGCATAATGGAGTAATTCTTTTATTAAATTGTCTCTTTAGCAATAAATAGTCTTAAAGCATATTTTATTCGGGTAAGTTTTTTTTTTTATTTAATTATTCATAAGGCATCTGTTGTCTGTGTCATTTTAATTTACATCTGGCATTTCATTCATTGAAAATTAAATCTCATTGTCAATCAGCTCATCACACCACCCTACTTTTCAAGTTTCCCCTTGGCAAATCTAGTCGGAATTAAAGTTCATTTAGTTGTCATCTTCTGGTGCTTCCATCACGAGCATTGGATTTCAAATGCTGAAAAAGTGGGTAGAGAATTTGAATGGCAATTAAAATGGATAGCCATCAATCGGTACTTAATTCAATTTCATTTCATTTTTTTTTAAACGCTGCTTTTACAAAACACAAATACAAATATAATATTAAAAATAAAATAAAGCACCAAGCTAAGCACCAAAAACATCATATAATTTGTATCTACAATTCATGATCAAAACCGCTTAATCCATTCAGGGCTGTAGGAGCAACCAGACCTCCTGGATAAAAGAAAAGCACCAACCAAGCTAAGGTGCCAGTATGATACAGTAGATTTAGAAAGTATTTGAGGTCCTGGTCCTGGACTGTATGATTCCTCTTGTGGTGGACCTCCTGGGCCCACTGCAGTTTGCCTATCGGACAAAGAATAGAGTGGAGGCTTCATTTATCTATCTGCTCCTCAAGGCCTATTCTCACCTGGCAAAAGGTGGCCGCTAATAGCAAAGACAGGGCAGGACCTCAGTTTTCACCGTGCTGCTTACTTAGAGGTATCAAGTGCATAACGTGAGTGTTTGATTTATTCATTCCTGAAAAGTCGCTTTTACTTCCTTGTATGAAATTATCTATCTTCTCCATTGGGCTTATTCTCACCTGGACAAAGGTGGCCGCTAATAGCAAAGACTTTGTGATTACTTAGTGGTATAACGTGCATAACGTAAGCGGTATAATGTGAGCGTGTGATTTATCCATAACCAAAGAATTTCTCTTACTTCCTTGTATGCAATTATTTATCTCCTCCTCAAGGCCTATTCTCACCTGGACAAAGGTGGCCGCTAATAGAAAAGACAGGTCAGGACTACAGTTTACACCGTGCTGCTTACTTAGTGGTATAACGTGCATAACGTAAGCGGTATAAAATGAGCATGCAATTTATCTATAACCAAAGAATTGCTTTTACTTCCTTGTATGCAATTATCTATCTGCTCCACAAGGTCCATTCTCACCTGGACAAAGTTGGCCGCTAATAGCAAAGACTTAGTGATTACTTACTTAGTAATATAACGTGCATAATATAATAAGCATAATGTAAGTGGTTTAAGCGGTATAATGTGAGCGTGTGAGTTATCCATAACCAAAGAATTGCTTTTACTTCCTTGTATGCAATTTTCTATCTGTTTCTCAAGGTCTGTTCTCACATGGACAAAGGTGGCCGCCAATAGCAAAGGCAGGGCAGGACCTCAGTTTGCACCGTGCTGATTACTTAGCGGTATAAAGTGCATAACATGAGTGTTTGATTTATTCATTCCTGAAAAGTCGCTTTTACCACCTTGTATGCAATTATCTATGTTATTCATTAGGTTTATTCTCACTTGGACAAAGCTGGCCGCTAATAGCAAAGACTTAGTGAATACTTAGTGGTATAATGTACATAACGTAAGCGGTATAAGCAGTATAAGCAGTATAACGTGAGCATGTGATTTATCCATAACCAAAGAATTGCTTTGACTTCCTTGTATACAATTATTTATCTCCTCCTCAAGGCCTATTCTCACCTGGAAGAAAGTGGCCGCTAATAGTAAAGACTTAGTGATTACTTAGTGGTATAACGTGCATAACGTAAGCGATATAAAATGAGCGTGCAATTTATCTATAACCAAAGAATTTCTCTTACTTCCTTGTATGCAATTATCTATCTGCTCCACAAGGTTCATTCTCACCTGGACAAAGGTGGCCACTAATAGCAAAGACTTAGTGATTACTTACTTAGTAATATAACGTGCATAATATAATAAGCATAATGTAAGTGGTTTAAGCGGTATAATGTGAGCGTGTGAGTTATCCATAACCAAAGAATTTATTTTACTTTCTTGTATGCAATTACTTATCTCCTCCTCAAGGCCTGTTCTCACCTAGACAAAGCTGGACGCTAATAGCAAAGACAGGACAGGACTGCAGTTTGCACCGTGCTGATTACTTAGCATTATAGCGTGCATAACGTAAGCACTATAATGTGAAAATGTAATTTATCCATACCTAAAGAATTTCTTTTACTTCCTTGTATGCAATGATCTATGTTCTGCCCAAAGCTGGCTGCACGGTGACGATTTTGTTTCTTGATTTCTCCAGCACCTTCAAAACCATCCAGCCATCCCTGCAAAGGGGTCGACCATCTCAGAGACATGCAGGTGGATGATCATATGGTGTCCTCGATAATGGACTATCTGTCATAGGGTTAGGGTGATTGTCAATGCCACGGAACAAAAGGATAACTTTGAGATAGATTCCTTATCTGATCTGCAAATCCCTGAACCTGTGTATTTGTGGTGGCTGCTCCATGGCTCTGGAACAACTTGCCACTACATATGTGATCTGCACCAGAGTTGACCATTTTAAATCCAGGCTGAAAACACACCTCGTCTCCCTGGCTTTTAATTCATATTTAAAGGGTTGTTGGTTTGTATTTTATGCATTGGATAGCGACTATATTTCATACATGACTTGCTCTTCCCTGTGGCTCTGCCCGTGTAGTAGTGAAACAGGACCAACTTTAAAAATCAATAAACAAACAGGCATTGCTAGCTAAGTGGAGGCAAGTTACGCTCCAAAACGTGGCAAGAGGTAGAGCGATTCGAACGGCGCGTTAGTGAGGAGGGCCCTGACCGGCTCCCCACTCCTGAAATCATGCTTCCCCCTCCCGTCGGTCCCGTCAGCATCTGTCTGGGATTCACATGACCCCCGTGACCCTGTGTTCGGATTCAACGGGTTGGAAAATGGATGGATGGATATCGCTCCTGCAGGCAAACTCTGATACTACGTGATGAGAGAAGTTGCAAAATCAACCAGAATGTTCAAGCAAATTCTAGAAGAAAACCCGATCTAAATCCGTTAAGTAGTTCTCACGTGAAACATGGATGGACATACAGACAGATGTTGGATTATATATATATATAGATGATAGTAATTAAGGAATGTTATTTTATTATGTTTTATCTTATTTTATTTACGTATTAGTTTTTTTATTATTATTATTATTATTTAATTATATATCACTTTGGTAAATACTTCCCTAGGTTTTATATAAGTGCTTTATAAATAAACTTCACTTGACTTGACTTGACTTGATTTGACTTTAAGAGACTAAACCAGCCCTGCTAACGCTCATCTCATGTGTTATTTTCAGTTCTGACCCTTTGTGTTCTTTCAACTTTGATTCCTGGTTCTCGTTTTGGGCTTTGGTTTCATTTTGTTATCAGCCTGTTTATTTGTTTTATTTTATTCCGGACAGGCTCTGAAGATTATCTGTCAGTGCGCTGGCAGAACAGTGTGATTGCTGCCATTCTCACCTGGACAAAGCAGGCAGCGCAGTGTGGATTCTTTTATTTTTTTGATTGCCTTCAATGCCATCCAGCCATCTCTGTTATGGGGTCAGCTCAGAGACATGCATGTGTCCTGATGATGGACTGTCTGTTGGGCAGACCTCAGTTTGTGAGACTCGAGGAATGTGTGAGCAACACTGGATCACCATAAGGAACAGGCCTGCCTGCTTTAACTGTCACTCTGTACATCTCAGACTACAAATATAACAGTAGCTAATGTGACTTGCAGAAGTTCTCAGATGACTCTGCACTTGTAGGGTGTTCTCATAAGGACACCGGGGAGAGGAGTCAGGGGGAGGACTTTGAGAACTGTCTACAACTTAACATCAGCAAAACCAAGGAACTGCTTGTCGACTTTTGCCACACCAAAGAGCCTTTGTGTCCAGATGTTAAGGTGGTCCACTACAAGAATTACTTGGGGCTCCACGTCAATGGAAGGTTAAACACAGAGGAACTATAGAAGAAAAGGCAGAGTATGCTCTTCTTTCTTAGGAGACAGCATTCCTTGAATGTGGGTAGTGACGTCCTTCACATCTTCCACAACTCTGTGAGGGCCAGTGAGATTTTCTACACGGTGGTGTGCTGGACTGGTAACATCACTTCAAGAGAGCCCCACCAAATCCAAAAATGAATTATAAGGTGTAACAAAATAAGCAGAGCTAGAAAAATGTTTGGAGATGGCCACCCTGTACACTGGAAGTTTGGCAGAAAAAGAAACACATCTTTACAGTACAGAGTCCACAACTGAACTGACTAACATTAGGATGACAGTTCTATTTATATGTAGCAGACAGGAAGAGGTGGGAATTCATGGACCACCACTGGGATTGAGATCATCAGGAGGAGGGCTGTGGGAGGCAGGTGATGTCATCTGCAGCCAGGAAGCGACCTTACTGGGATGGTTCTTCGGTTGGTCTGCAGAGTTAGAAAGGGAGAGAGGATTAGATGACAGTGTCAACTCCTAGTTTGGCTGAAAAACATTATTTGAGCCTATAAACCATCTCCCATGCACACGTGTGTGACAAAGGGTAAGCTCAGTTATGGAATGAACTCTGGAACCCCCCGGAAGTCATAGAGGAAGAAAAAATGAAGACAAAACTGAGTGCCATTATGAACAGTACTGCACATCATGTCTGTAACACAACAACACTGAGGACTTCAGTCAATGAATTATTCAGCAGAAGTGTGTGAAGAAACATGATTTGAGGGTCCTGTATACCAACTGCAATATGTCTGTATAGCACCTCACTTGGGCTGGGACTGCCAAGGAAGAAGTTTTGCTTCTTTTCAATTGTCTTCCTTTTTATTCATTCTGGTGTGTGTGTTCATATTGTGTGTGTGTGTGTGTATTTAAATCTGTTTATTTGATCACCTGGAATGAAGGTGGGAGGCCCAGCCATCCACAAGATCCACTGCATTGAATTCTCTCATATGAAGCCTGTAAACAATGAGAAATGATTTCAACATATTTATATTTGGTAGAATAACCAGAATGGGCTGGGTGGCCTTTTGGCCTTGGAACCCCTGCAGATTTTGTTTTTTTTTTCTTCAGTTTAACTGGAAGTTTGTTTTTTTTTTCTGTCCTCTCAGCTATTACTGGACTCATCCTTGGAGAATTTGATTATGGCATGGAAGTGTGTGTGTCTGTCTGTCCAACCCGGAAGTGCGAGGCTACAGCATGAAGCTCAAAGAAATTGACTCTGCCGCCAAAGTGAAACTGCCAGGAATAGTGGAAAAACTAGCTTAGCTGCTAATACAAAAGCAAGGCGAGCACATCGGCAAAACGAAACCTCCGAAGAAAGGTAAACTCGCTTAGCTGCTGAAAGACAACGGAGGCGAGCACATCGGCAAAACAAAACTGCAGAGAAAAGAGAAACTTGCTTAGCTACTAATACACAAGCGAGGTGAGCACATCGGCAAAACAAAACCTTCGAGGAGAGAGAAATTCACTTAGCCGCTGATAGACAATGGAGGCAAGCACATCGGCAAAACAAAACCGCTGGAAAAAAAGAACCTTGCTTAGCTGCTAATACACAAGCGAGGCGAGCACATCGGCAAAACAAAACCTCAGAGGAGAGAGAAGCTCACTTAGCCACTGATAGACATCGGAGGTAAACACATTGGCAAAATGAAACCGCCAAGAAAAGAGAAACTCGCTTAGCCACTAATACACAAGAGAGGCGAGCACATCGGCAAAACAAAAGTGCTGAAAAAAAGAACCTCGCTTAGCTGCTACTACACAAGCAAGGTTAGCACATCGGCAACATGAAACCTCTGAGGAGAGAGAAACTCGCTTAGCTGCTAATACACAAGTGAGGCAAGCACATCGGCAAAACAAAACCTCAGAGGGGAGAGAAACTCGCTTAGCCACTGATAAACAACGGAGGTGAGCACATCGGGAAAACGAAACCACCAAGAAAAGAGAAACTCACTTAGCCGCTATTACACAAGAGAGGCAAGCACATCGGCAAAATGAAACCTCCGAGGAGAGAGAAACTTGCCTAGCTGCTGAAAGACAACGGAGGCGAGCACATTGGCAAAACAAAGCCCCTGAATAAAAAGAACCTCGCTTAGCTGCTAATACACAAGCGAGGTGAGCAAATCGGCAAAGCAAAACCTCCGAGGAGAGAGAAACTCACTTAGCCGCTAATACACAAGAGAGGCGAGCACATCGGCAAAATGAAACCTCTGAGGAGAAGGAAACTCGCTTAGCTGCTGATAGACAATGGAGGTGAGCACATCGGCAAAACAAAACCGCTGAATAAAAAGAACCTCGCTTAGCTGCTAATACACAAGCGAGGTTAGCACATCGGCAAAATGAAACCTCAGAGGAGAGAGAAACTTGCTTAGCCAATGATAGACAACGGATGTGAGCACATTGGCAAAACAAAACCGCCAAGAAAAGAGAAACTCGCTTAGCCACTAATATACAAGAGAGGCGAGCACATTGGCAAAATGAAACCTCCGAGGAGAGAGAAACTTGCTTAGCCAATGATAGACAACGGAGGTGAGCGCATTGGCAAAAGAAAACCGCCAAGAAAAGAGAAACTCGCTTAGCCACTAATACACAAGAGAGGCGAGCACATCGGCAAAATGAAACCTCCGAGGAGAGAGAAAGTCGGTTAGCTGTTGATAGACAATGGAGGTGAGCACGTTGGCAAAACAAAACCAATGAGGAGCCACTAATGCATAACCGATGATTGGTGCCAGAATCCATGGTTGCTAGGAGCCTAAGCTTTTGACAGCACGGGCTTACATAGCTACCGTTTTATAAGATTATACAGATGTATTATTTTTTTCTTTGTTACTTATTATTTATTATTATCACCTAATCTTAATTGTTGTTATTTTTCAATAACAACCTCGCTTAGCTGTTAATACACAAGCGAGGTGAGCAAATCGGCAAAGCAAAACCTCTGAGGAGTAACTTTCTCTTTGACGTCTTATAAAGCCTCTATTGTCTGTTTGAAAATGTGCTATAGATATACATGGTGTTGTTGTTTTTGTGTTTACACTGTTCATTACATTTATTTATAGAGGATGTTTGGCCTTCAAGGTTCCACAGTGCTTAAAAGACTTCAAACTTGGCTTCTTTTAAACACTCTCGTGATATTTCTTTCCACACTCAAGAGAAAAGTACGGAAGCTTTGTTGCTTGAGAAAGAAGACTTGACACAGGAACAGAATAGAACTTGAAAGTCGAGCTCCACAGCGTGAGCGTTCCCTACAGCAGGCACGGCTCAGTGTAGTTCAATCACATCATCTTCAGATACAGAGGCACAGTTCTTCAGCAGGTGGCTTCTTGCACGACCCGCTGAGTCCTGAAAGAAGAGAAAGACGTATAAAGATGAGTGGCCTTCTTGAGCACAACAAAAGGGACAGTGTTATCATCGAGGGAGTGTTTTCTTTTTTCTTAAAGGTTTCATTTCTTGTTGGAGATTTAATAAATTTAAATTTGCAGCTTGTCCTTTATTTCTCATGACTTGAGCTAGTTCCTTCTAACCACCTATCAGCTTCTGTCTCTTGTGAGGATAGTAGAATAATACAACTTATTTTTTAAGTAGTGCTTTTCACTGAGTGCAGGCACAGAGCGCTGTGAACCATTTTCTCAATTAAAGTAGAGATTATACTAATTATTAAATAAGCCAGCGACAACTACATGGGGATAACACTCCTCTTGGAGCCAGGTAAGGCCTTTGCTAGGTCGTTCTCAATAGGATCCGTGATCACTTGCTCACCTACCAGCGACCGGAGCAGTCTGGTTTTATACCTATGAAGTCTACCATCAACCACATCCTGGCACTGAGGGTTCTCATGTAACATAAATGTGAATATCGGCAGAGTTTCTTTGCAGCCTTTGTCGATTTTCGTAAGGCATTCGACTCAGTTGATCGAGCCTGTGGGGCATCCTGAGACTTCACGGGATCCCGTTGAGGTTGCTGGATATCATGGCCAGCCTGTACACTGGTACTGTGAGTGCTGTGCAGAATGGAGGCTGGACCTCTACGTTTTTCCCAGTGGATTCTGTGGTTCGTCATCGGTGTGTTCTTCCTCCTACTCTATTCAATGCTTGTATGTATTGGGTGTTGGGCAAGGTCGTGGGGTCCAGCGGCTGTGGGGCATCTTTTGGTGAAGAAAGATTCATGGATCTTGACTTTGCTGATGATGCTGTGATCTTCACGGAGTCAGTGGCGGCTCTGATCTTGAGAGACTGAGCGAGGCGTCTGAGTGTCTGGGCTTGCGAGTGTCCTTATAAAAACCAACATCCAGACCTTTAATGATCTCTTGGGCACGGCCATCCGCAGTGTGTCTGTCTACGGAGAGAGTGTCGACCTTGTTGAGAGGTTTATTTACCTCAGTAGTGACATTCATGTCTCTGGTGACTCTTCCTATGAAGTCAGTAGACGGATTAGGAGAGGATGGGGGTCATGAGGTCACTGGAAAGTCCAAGTCTTTAGATCCCTGGTGCTTCCTGTCTTGCTATATGATTATGAGACATGGATGCTATCCAGTAACCTGAGATGAAGACTGGACTCCTTCGGTACTGTGGCTCTTTGGAGAATCCTTGGGTACCGCTGGTTTGTCTTTGTGTTGCTCATGAAGTCCCGAATAAGGCCCATTACCTGCATTGTGAATGTTATGGAACTACAGCCATATGGCACGATTCCCCGAGGGTGATCAGATCGCAGGATTCTCATTATTGAGGTCTCGAGTGGCTGGACCAGGTCAAGGGAACGCTCACGTAACACCTGGTTGCGGCAGATAAAGGGTCATTTCCAGAGGGTGAGACTGGACCACGTGTCTGCCTAGGGGGTTTCCAACCAGGATCCACAGCTGTTTCTTCATGTGGTGGGTGCAGCAACGTGCTGTACTAGTGCATGCTCCCCAACCTGACCTGACCTGATACCACAAACTCTTCAGAAGAGGTCATCCACCTGAAGCTAAGCATGTTCAGGCCTGACCAGTCCATGGGAGATCATCTAGGAAAATCTTGGCCTATGGATCCTGTTGCCTCAGTGCTGTGACAGCAGTGCACATGCACGATGATAGTGTAATGCGTTTTGAGTAGTGAGAAAAGCACTATATACAGTGGTGTGAAAAACTATTTGCCCCCTTCCTGATTTCTGATTCTTTTGCATGTTTGTCACACAAAATGTTTCTGATCATCAAACAC
>JANRMT010062820.1:24270986-24294664 GCA_026402145.1 Polypterus bichir lapradei
GTGTTTGATGATCAGAAACATTTTGTGTGACAAACATGCAAAAGAATCAGAAATCAGGAAGGGGGCAAATAGTTTTTCACACCACTGTAAATGCAAAGAAAAATTATTATCATTATTATTAAATACAAACTGCTACACATATAAATGTAGATTTGTTATAGCATGCAAAGAACAGGTAGAAACTGATTAAACATAAATTAAAACCAACAATATCTGTCCATTAATTAATTGATGAACTATGGCCTGTTGACAAAGGGGAGATTAAAATCATATAAGAGAAAGTCAGAAATAAAGTTACAGTCCTGGAGACCTCAGGCAACTGGCCGCCTACATCCTTATGGGTTTTCTATAGTCTGGTCAGTGCTGGCCGTCCAATGTGATGAGAGAATCTTTCCATCTGATGATTCTAACTTTTTCATAAGCAGAGGAGCAGCCTGGCAGAAGAGCCGTAACCCTAAGTACCACATGCAGATCATACAACAACAAAATGTATTTATATTAATACATTTTCATACAAATGGTGTAGCTGAAAGTGCTTTACAAGTTGAAGAAAGAACAGTTTATATGAAAAAAAAAACAAAATTTGCAGGGGTTCCAAGGCCACGAGACCACCCAACCCCCTCTAGGCATTCTACCTAACATCAATAATCTCAATCAGTCTTCATGGTTTTCAGGCTTCATGTGGAAGAATTAGATGATGATGATCATGTGGACCTCTGGCCTTCAATCCATCAACATGGGGACTGCATGGTGCGTTGATCAGGTGGTGGTGGGTGCAGATTGTCACCAAAGAAAACCGGAAAAAGAATAGCAGAGAAAATAGGGATTAGTACAGAGTGAGGAGCCATGATAAAAATGATAATTCAATGCATATACAGAATATAAGGGTTACACTAAAATGAAGCTATGAGAAAGCCATGTTAAAGTAATGAATTTTCAGCAGTTTTTTAAAGTGCTCCACTGTATTAGCCTGGTGAATTCCTATCGGTCAGCTATTCCAGATTTGAGGTGCATAACAGCAGAAGGCTGCTTCACCACTTCTTTTAAGTTTTGCTCTTGGAATTCTAAGCAGACCCTCATTTGAAGATCTAAGGTTATGATTTGGAGTGTAAGGTGAAAGACATTCTGAAATATAAGATGGAGCAAATATATTTAAGGCTTTGTAAACCATAAGCAGTATTTTAAAGTCAATTGTAAATGGCTCAGCTAACCAGTATAGTGACATCAAAACAGGTGTGATGTGCTCAGATTTTCTTTTCCTAGTTAAGATTCTGGCTGCCCCATTCTGCACTTGTTGCAATCAATTGATGACTTTTTTGGGTGGTCCTGAGTGGAGTGCGTTACAGTAATCTAGTCAATTAAAAACAAAAGCGTCAACTAATTTTTCAGCATCTTGAAAGGTTATAAGGGATGTAACTTTTGCTATATTCCTTAAAAAAAAAAAAAATACTGTCCTAGTAATCTGATTAATACATGATTTAAAATTCAGGTCAGAGTCAATAGTTACCCCTAAATTCTTTACCTCTGTCTTGACTTTTAAGCCTAATGGATCAAGTTTACTTCTAATACCCTCACTATATCCATTTCTGTGTTCTCCTTATTTAGTATCTATATATATAATTCACTAAGGCAAAACACCCATGGAAAGCAGGGTCGTGGATTAACTAAGCCGCCGACAAGTAAGACACCTATGGCGCACGCAGGAAGGAGCCACGCCCACCAACTCCAAGACCATTGGATACAACGACAACTCACATAGCTACGCCCACCAACTCGGACGCGACGACACAGAAAAAATAGCGTCATTTATATTCGTCTGTCATAGAGGCCACATGCACCTCCGAGCCACATTAACTGTTCATAGAGGCATGTTTCTCGCAGAGGTGAATCGCAATATGCAGCGTGTAAAACGGTTTGCGAGGGGTATCCCATGGAATCGTTAAAACAATCCTTTACAACTGAGGTTAAAACACAATAAAGTAAGCAGTCTTTAAATGCACGACCGCGTGCACCATAGCAAACTTTTTTACACGCTACATACAGCAATTCGCATCCGCGACAAAAATGCGTCTTCTTCACTCACGGACAATTATATGTTGCTCTCTCCAGAGTTCCATCTTTTCATTTACTTTCTGTTGTATCCTCAAACCCTCACTTTTTAGACAACTGTGTCTTTCCAGAAGTGTTCAATCATCAATAAATAATTATGTGGCGTTTGTTATGCCGCGGGTTCACTATTGTGTTGCATTTTGCTCTCTCCAGAGTTCCATCTTTTCATTCACTTACTGTTGTATTCTCACACCAACCCGTTTTAGACAACCGTGTCTTTCCAGAAGTGTTTAGCATTCAATAAATAATTATGCATGAGATTGAGCGTCTGTCTACCCGGCGCAGAGAGGCGTGGGTAAGCCGTTGAACACCATTCGGGCTGCAAACCGTGGAATTCCCACTAAGTGCGACTCATACGCTCCCACTCATTACGTCCCTATCCTTTGTACACACCCCCCTCCAACCTCGCTACTACCATGGTCGGGTGTCTTGGTGGATTATATATAGAAAAGCAGCCAAAACCGCACAGAGCAATGAAAAGTCTACGTGAGTCACAGGTGCATCTGGACTGTGCAAAGACGACAACATAAGCAGGCAGTGCATACTGAACGAGAAATCAGCAGACTAGCTTGACGGAGGGAGCGGAATGGACGTCCTTCTCCTCTCCTCCCGTTCCACCCTCCATGCCTGAGCACCGTCCACCCCCATCCCTCCATCTGGCAGGAGAAGGCGCGATGGCGGTCCGCCAGTTTTCAGTCACGGACGATTGTGTGTTGGTTTGTTCCGTGCATTGTTACAATGTTGCTTTTCTTGCTGATTTATTACATTACCGATTTTTCAAATGTTAATTTTCTCTCTTTGCTTAAAAATCATTAAAAAACTGGCCTGATTATGCGCCGTTTGGTACGCCGCGGGTTGGCTAGTTTCTCCTTATTGACAATACAATACAATACAATTTATTTTTATATAGCCCAAAATCACACAGGGATTGCCGCAATGGACTTTAACAGGCCTTACCTTTTGACAGCCCCCTAACCTTGACTGTCTAAGAAGACAAGAAAAAAATACTTGTATGTAAAAAAAATGGAAGAAACCTCGGGAAAGGCAGGTCAAAGAGAGACCCCCTTTCAGGTAGGTTGGGCGTGCAGTGGGTGTCATAAAAAAGGGGGTCAATAGAATACTGTACAATATACACAGAACAGAACAGAAGTAATATTCAATATAATTCTCTTGGAGACTCCGTCCATCAAGCTGCCTTTCCCTATTGACCATTCTACAGCTGAGCCAGCCAATCCAATGAAAGGACCCCTCTACCTGTGATCCTCCATCAGAGATGACTTTACCTTAGGCAGCAAACAACTTGGCAGGTGGGCAGTGGCACCAAGTGTCACATTTGATTACCAAGAAGAGAAATAGAAAAGGTGAGCATTAGTAACAAATTACAACTATCATGTTACTTATGTTTTAGTGCTAAAGACTAACAACAGAGATGCAGTCTGTACAGTTAATCAGCAGCTCTAGTCAGGGTGTGCTAAATTGAAGTAGTGAGTCTTCAGCTGGGATTTAAAAGCTGAGACCAAAGGGGCATCTCTTATAGTAGCAAGCAGACCATTCCACAGTTTACGGACCCTAAAACTAAAAGCTTGACCTCCCACTGTTATTTTATTAATCCTTGGAATGAGAAGCATACCGGCATCTTAAGATCTTAACGTGCGCTCTTTTTTGTAAGTCATGAGAAGTTCAGACAAGTAAGCCGGACCTTGGCCATTTAAGGCATTATATGTTAAAAGGAGGATTTTGAAATCTGCCTTAAATTTAACCGGGAGCCAGTTTAAGGATTTAGTATTTAGTATTTATAATGAGAAGAAAAACAGAATAGGGGAGGGCTAGTAATGGTTTAAAAATATTGTGATACTTAAATTTCTGTACAAATGTCTAACAAACAGAAATGCAGAATGTACTAATCAGCAGCTCTAGTCAGGGTGTGCTGAAGTTATGTAAGCTGAAGCGATAAGGCTGAAGATGAAGAAACATTTGAACAGTCTAGACTAGAACAGGCCATCCAGCCCTGCAAAGCTTGCCAGCCTAACCACTTAACTCTTTTAAAATAACATGAAGCCAAGTTTTGAAAAGTCCATAAAGTTCTACACTACTTGGTCCGTTGTTCCATATATCTGTGGTTCTCTATGTGAAGAACAACTTCTTAATATTTTTGCAAAATTCACCCTTAACAAGTTTCACAATCCCAGAGGATAAAAAAGCAGGGCTACATCTGAATGTCAGCTGACTGCTCACTTTCTGTAATTTACTGCATTTCTGGCTGTTATCAATAATTTAGCCAGAAGCCATTTATTAATAAGGTACCTCATTTAAATGACAGGCATTTCTAAACCTTTCAGAAAATGTATAAATCCTGCAAATAACATGAATATCAGACTTTTAAAATAAAAGAAATGCAACTCTGAGCACTTGAATCTTGTTAAGCTAAACCCTGGGCTAAATTATGCAGTTTGGAACAAAGTCAGGGCTGGTTTGGCATTGAAATGCATGCATTGCAATCTGTTGAAGATCACTTTGTCTCCCACCATCTTCCCACAGCGTCCCCCGGCGGCACAAAATGGTACCCAGCAGGGCTGTGTTGCCGAACTCCATGTCCCATCTCAGGGGAATCCTGGCCGGGTTGAGCTGCTGGCCGTCTCTTACATTCCATAAAGATTTGGTATCGTAATACTAACAATCTGTGCCAAGACAAAGTAGAACTCTAAATAACCAGTAAATGTCCAGCCTATGTGTTCGATGTTTGTCTAACTAGTCTTATATGTCAATATTGTGGCCAGGTGCAGGATTGGCAGGTCGCAAAATTGGAGGAATAGTTGGGGCACCAACCGGTTCATCCCATTTAGTAAAATAGAGTCAAACAAAATATGCCTTTTGTTTTCAGTAATTTGGGCAAATTATACAGCAAAAGTAATTCAGCTGTTTGTCGTGGAAATTAAGGTCAGCCACTGGAGCTCCATCTGTCGGTTTGCTCTGCTTGCAAATGACACCTCCTTCTGGGTGGTTGGGCTTCTTATATTATGTGGACTGGAAGTGGCGGAGCAGTAGGAGGCCAGCAGCCACACCACCTGCACACCCAAAGCTAAGCGCATTCAGGTCCAGCCAGTACATGGATAGGAGACCATCAAGAAAAATTCTTGTGTTGCTGCTGGAAGAGGTGTTGGTAAGGCCAATAAGGGTTGCTTACAATGTGGTCTGAATATGGATCCCAATCAATCAGTGCAGTGACGAGGACACTGTGCTGTTAATATGGCATCATATTTCGGAGAAGATGTACTGTACAACCAAGGTCCTGACTCTCTGTGGTGATTAAAGGTCCTTGGACATCCTTTGTAAAGTGTAGGATCTATCCCGATATCTAGGCTAAATTTCCCACCATGGCCTAGTCATTCTGGCCCCCTAATTATCACCTGCCTCTAATTGACTATCTCTCTCACACCACTTCACTACTTTATAGCTAATGCGTGGTGAACGTACTTGTGGAAAAATGTCTGCCTTCACATCATCCAGGTGGATGCTACACATTAGTAGTGATTGAGGTGGCTCTCCATTAACTGAGTAGTGAGAGAAGAATCATATAAATCTATTATTATTATTATTATTATTATTATTATTATTATTACATCTGAGAATGAATGAGATGATGATTTTACAGGACCCCAAACTGCAAAGTGGTACTCGTGAGGATGTTTTATAGTTTTCTGATCCTAATCATAAAGATTTACCACAAAGATGATAATAAGAGTCAAAGAAGAAGCAGAAGGAGGAAAACAAAACATGCAGAGAAATGCCTTGTTTCTAAAGATATCTAACAAAAGGAGGTGAAGCTCCTTGTTAAACACTGATTGTTTTATTGTACCAAAATAATTTAATCTTAAAGGTATATAAAGTACACTTCAAAAAAAAAAACCACAACTGCTAAATCCCAGACACGTGCAACACCACAATTATATCTCCGCTCATTTGTAGCCCTTCATAACCTTCCAGTCTCTAAACTTCTGCCCATTGCAACAGCACCTGGAGAAGATAACAGCAGCAGCGCCGAGAGCACCTGACCTAACAAAGAGAGACGTCGCTCTGACCTCGGCTGAATTCAAATGGAGTTTTCCCTTCTGAGCCTGCTGTGCTGGACTTATAGGCTCAAAGATTATTTAATTCATTGCTTTGTAGGCATGGCGGCTTTGAGGAGATGCTTTAAATGAAACTGCCTTTCCTCAGTGCATTCCCCAGTAGTGAACTCGGTCCATTTGTGAATCTAATTGCTCCCAGCTCAACATCTGCAGAGCAGCACCGGATAGTTGGTGAGTCAGGGGGGACAATGCAGCATCTGCACAGCCTTTGCTTTTATGTCAGGTAGCGCATACTTTTCTACTTCAGCTATAAATCATGTACTGATGGGGAAAGGGGGGGCCGGTGTCCAGCTAATCGCGGTGGGCTAATCTGAGCTAAAGTCCAGAGCTCATTGTTGATCGCAGTCCATCATGTTGTTTAAGATTTTTAAGTCTGTGTAAACACTATGAGCCTGAACTCAGTAACATCTGCTATGTAAGAAACAATTTAAATTTAACTAGCTGACGCCCGCCATAACATACGGCGGTGTAAAAATAGGAATGGAAACGGTAACAAAGGAATTCAGAAATTAAGAAGAAAGAAATACTTCTTTCCTTCTGGTTCTTATTTCAGAATTATTGTGAAGAGTAAACAGCATGTGGGCATGGGAAAGGCAGCGCTTCTGAAATTTGATTGCATAAATATAAGAGATAACAACCCCAAAAAGATGGTGATGTAGAATGTCTCTAAGTAATTCCTGCAGCTTAATCCAAAAGTCTCGTACTACAATATACAATACAATACAATACAGTTTATTTTTTCAGTTTAGCCCAAAATCACACAGGAAGTGCCGCAATGGGCTTTAACAGGCCCTGCCTCTTGACAGCCCCCCAGCCTTGACTCTCGGAGAACACAAGGAAAAACTCCCCAAAAACAAAACATTGTAGGGAAAAATGGAAGAAACCTTGGGAAAGGCAGTTCCAAGAGAGACCCCTTTCCAGGTAGGTTGGGCGTGCAGTGGGTGTCAAAAGAAGAGGGTCAATACAATACAATACACAGAACAGAACAAATCCTTAATACAGCATAATAATAAAAATTTTAGAAGTACGGAGCAGAATTTAACAGTAGATGATATCACATAATAAGATTTGGATATTTTTAGAGTCCTGGAGACCTCATCCATCAAGCTACCTCCCCATTTGGCCTTTCCACGGCTGAAACATTGCTCGGCCAGCCAATCCGATGAAAGGACCCCTTTTCCCATGATTCTTGTGATCCTCCATCAGGGATGACATCAGGTCTGTGCTCCGGTCTTTGGGTATCCGACAGTGCATGTAGAATTTCCAGCCAAGCAGGATTACATGTGAAAGTGATAAATAAATCAGGCTTTCCAAATTTATGTACTATGGCCATGTCATCCTGATAGTTTTGTTGCATGTATCTTGGAATTCCTGGAAATGTGGACGGTAATATGATCATTTTGCTTACAAGTACGTTGTTATTCTCAGCCGTTGCTTGCAGTGCATCTGATAGTCCTTTGTATTGTTCCACGTGCAGATCTTGTTGATGTAATCTGAGATAGTTGAGACGCGTGCCCTCTGTTTTAACATACGTGTCTATGATGTACTGTTGGAATAGTTTGCCGCTGGAGTGCAAAATACTAAATGTATTACTCATTGATAATCAGTACGCGTAAAATTGGCATTGAGTAAGCCTGATTCGGTTGGCGGTTCTTTTATCGGGAACATGTTCTAAATGTTTGTGCCAGCCAATGTCTCCGTAAGGAAATAAAAGTGGGTAAACCATAGGATCGCAATTCATATTGAGTGTGGAAATCTGTTTACAGGAGTTGCCTCTGGGATAGATGCAAATGTCCCTTTCTTCTCCGACGAAAATCGCTGCAACATCGGTGTGACATATCGGGGGCATTGTATCGTCGTAAATCCTGCCCAGGGTTTTCCTTGAAAACCATTCGTACAGATGCTGTTGGATTGGACTGAGCGATTTCATGCATGTGTTTGTATGATTTAGCGAAGGGGTTGATGGTTCTGAGCATGGAATCTAGCTGCAGAAGTAAATTTTTACTGCATGCAGAGTTTGCTTTATCTTGTAAGCGTATTTCAGTAGCTTGCGGTGTGTCAAAAACATACAACTGTCCATATCCTGGAGAGGTAGAAGTGTTAGCGTATAGTGGAGAGATTTGGTGATAAATTTGCCCGTGTATTTTAAAACAGTATGGTCCGTGACCAGGAGGTTGAGTTATCTGTGCACCCATGGAAGCAAACGCTAATCGAGAAATGCCGTGTCGGCTGTGTGTGGGCGGGACTGGTTTTGAATAGGAGCCACCGGCAGCGTGGGGAAGGGTTTGGAAGAGGACGAATAGGAATCGAGAAATGCCGTGTCTGCTTGGTGTGGGCGGGACCAGTTTTGAGGGGAAGCAGGACGAACCAGAAGAGAAATATATATAAGAGATTTTAAAAAATTGGGACACTGTAAAATGTAAATAAAAATAGAATGTGTTGATCTGCAAATCATTTAAGCCCATATCTCTCTATTATAAAAAAAATCTTGGAAGGAGACGAGACGTGATTTCCTCAGAGATACTTTCACATTCCATGAGATGAGTCTTTGTGAGAAAGAGATTTAACCACACCTGGGGCCGAAAATAAAAGACAAAGAGTAGATGACAAAGTAGAACGTTGCAAAGAATTTAAAAACACATGCAGAGCATGTTAGAATTTTCCTACTTCCTTTATCTCTAAAGTTTAAAAAAAATGATAGTAAAGATTGCATTAGCGCAAACAAACGGCAATTATTACTTGGTGAAATAACGGAACAGTGAAAAGAGATTGAATATATTGCTCAGATTTAAACTTTAAGTCGGAGACTTGTATATCGTCTAATTCCTGTTGCCATCAGGGAAAAGTACTGTTTCTTCCCAATGAAGAGGCGTATCCGCGAGAATTAAAAGATTTTTTGTTTGGTGAAAGTGAAATCCCGTGAGAGACAATTTCAAGCCCCATGAGACAAGAGTTTATGCAAAGAGATTTGAAAAAGTCCTGCCCACATAACCACGCACACTGTTCAATCATTTCTCATTTGTGTGAATGCTATTGCCAGTCATATTTCTTGTAGAGAGAAAGAAACGATTTTCACTCACGGCAGTTACACATTGCGTTGTCACGATGTTATTACAAACAAAAAATTCAATGTAATATTGACGAAAAGGTAAAAGCGAAAAGAGATGGAATATATGGACATAGGTGATATGACAGAAGTATGTAGATATTGTTTGGCTTTAAACTTTAAGTCGGAGACTTCTAAATCGTCTAATCCGTGTCGCAATCAGGGAAAAATAGTGTTTCTTCCCAGTGAAAAGGCGCATCCACAACACTTAGAAGATTTGTTGTTTGGTGAAAGTGAAATTCACATACGCGAGCGGCAGAGACAGGAAGTTGCTGACGCATAGCACAGTCGGGGGGGGGGGGGGATCGGTGAGCGAAGAGAGAAGGGGCGAAGCCCCCAAGTTTAAATGAAAAGTGAACTAAGACAACATATCAGATATTGAGACTGAGAAATTTTGTTGTTTTATGAAAACATTCAGTGAGACAAAAGAGCTGGTGGTGGACTTCTGCCGTGCTAAGGAACCAATGAGACCATCAGCATTCATGGGGTGTGGAGCAACAAGTACCTGGGGGTCCACATAAACAGCAAACTGGACTGGTCTGACAGCACTAGAAGGGCCAAAGCAGACTGGACTTCCTCAGGAGACTAAGGTCTGTTGATGTGTGCAGCAAACTGCTGGAAATGTTCTACCAGTCCATCTTAGCCAGTATGGTCTTGGGCCAGTATGGACTTCTGGGGAAGCGACTTGAGCACAAAAGAAGCACAATGCCTGAACAGACTTATCTTTTAAGTTCATTTTGAAATTTCTGCACAATGTATATTTAGTTAGCGTTTGATTGATTGGCTGTATTATTATATTAACACATTGTCTTGTGGTGCAACCTGCAACTCAACATCAGCCAGACAAAAGAGCTGGTGGTGGAGTTCTGGCATGCATGATGCCTCTGAGACCAGTCACCATTCAGGAGGAGGAGGAGGATGTGGACAAGTCTGATAACACAGTAGTACAGGACAAGAATGGCCAGAGCAGACTGGACTTCCTCAAGGGACTAAGTTCTTTAGACATGTGCAGCAAGTGCTGGAAATGTTCTGTCAGTCCATAGTAGCCAGTGTGGTGTTCCTGGTGAAGCAACTTGAACTCAGAAGATGCACAATGCTTCAATAAGCTTAACAGGAAATCCTGCTGCATTACAGGGCAAATCCTGGACACACTGGAAGCTGTGGTGGAAAAAAGAGGATGGTGTCAAAATTGGACGCCATCATGAAATATTCCCTCCATCCCCTCCAGGAGGCGCTCTCTTGGAGCAGTTTTAGCCACAGGCTCTTTCCACCACAGCATTCTAAGAAGTGCCTCTGGGAGTCTTTTCTGGCCATTGCTATCAGGTCAATTCATTGTTTCCTCCTGATGTAGTCAATAAGTTCATTTTACAATTTCTGCACAGTATCCATTTGTTATTGATTGATTGATTGATTGATTGATTATATTAGCTGTCTTGTGAGTCTGTGTTCTTGTTATTTTATGTTTCTGCGTTTTATGCATCAGAGTTTCACCTTGGATTAATAGTCTAATCTAACCTAAAAATATACGTACATTTTGAATCTGGGGCCACAAAAGACTGGAAAAGTTGCGTAATGCTAAAAGACCAAACAGTTGGTGGAATATATCACAACTAATGAAGTAATTGACAGTTGGTCAGTATGAAAAGTACCGTAGATCCCGGAATACAAGCCGAGAATTTCGTCCTAGATTTTTGGCTTGGAGTTTGGGGTTCGGTTTATACAACGAGTATCATTTCAGATTCCAGATTTCCAGCGCAATGCCGGTTTTGCCGATGAATACGGAAGTAAATAATGACGAAATCACAGAGCCATCTTTCAGATGAAGAAGTAACTTTGCATGCCGGTACTTTAAATTAAATAAAGAATTTATTCAAAAAAGTGTTTTAGTTGTTGATTTTATTAATAAAATTTATAATAAATTATCGGGAAGTTTAAAATAAAATTTATTTTGATTCACGATCCACATCTTGCGTTACGAAACGGATGCGGTCACGTGTATCCGCTTGCGCAATTGTAAACAAACAACCGAGAGCGTTAGTAGCGTCAGTCAGAGCCCAGATACATGTGTTTGTGGATGTAATTTCGAAACGAAGATGGACATTGTGTGGAAATATCTCCTCCTCCTCCTCCCTTCCTGCAGCCCAAAGATGTCAAATTAAATGGTGAGTACAGTATGAAATTGTTTCTAGAATAGAATGCATTTTACTGTCACTATACGCATCTACAATGAGATTAAAAGCAGCTCCTTCAGTGTAGAAAAAAGTTCTGTATAGGGCTTGTATGGTTGTTTTTTAGCCTTAGCATAACGCCGTATCTGCGGCTCCGCTTCTGCTTTCTTTCCCTCCTCCGTCTGTGTCGTCTCCTAGACCCGACAACAAACCACGGAGAGCCCGCTGGTCTCGCTATGTTGTCTGGGATGTTGTGCGTGTGATGAAAAACACTCAAAACAGATGTCTGGCTCTGGACACCGATGTCTATAAGGTTCTGAATGGTGTAGCGGATGTTCGCCGAACCGATCGTGCACAAACAAGGACAAAAAAAAAGTACAAAAACAACAAAAAAGTGCACTGAAAAGGAGAGCCCTGAGCCGCTGCGCGCCGCCATGCGCCTAGCCTAATCGAAGTAGGCTAGGCACTTTTTATAACTTTTTGGTTAGTACATTAGAAAAAATCTTGGTGTTTTTTATTATGAAAAGGTTAAGTAAGTGTTGTAGTGGGAGGTTTGGAACGCATTATGGGTTAGCCTTTGCGAACGAATTAAGTTCGTAAGTCAAGGGTCCACTGTATTGCGTATTTAAGTTAATCAAATTTATAACAAGACTCCGGAAATTCACCTGCCGATGTACCGTATTTGCGTATATAGTTTCAACACAAAGGTTTCAATTTACCAGACTTCTCCGCAATCACTTCCTAGTTTCCATCAAAAATGCCGGCAGTCTCAAATTCTCGCCGATAAACATTATAAATATACCCGAAGAGACACTTTTAAGGAAATTTAGAAAATTTTGCTTGGAGAAGGGGGTCGGCTTAAATACCGGTCATCGGCAAATACATGTAATTTAGTCGGTAGAGAAGGGGATCGGCTAATATACCGGGTCGGCTTGTATTCCGAGATCTACGGTAAGTAAAAATGTATTTACAAAGCACCTTTCGCAGGCAAAGGCCACAAAGCACAGCACAGTTATATAAACCATTAAATATATTCATAGAAAAAGCAGTGATACCATCAGATAGACAATAAATAAGTAGACAATAAACATTGTCACACACGTGTGCATGGGAAGCAGCTAAGGGGCCTGAATGAAAGTAATTCCATGGCAGATCAAGAGGTGGCGGAGTGCGCCAACTATCTCTCATTTCTCTGCCGACCAGTTATTGAAATTCCACCTGACCCCGATGACGTCACTTCCGGTTCCGGCCTCAGTGACGCCACTTCTGGCCTCACTGATGACATAATGTCTGGGCCCGGGCCCAATGACATCTCTTCCGGTTCCGCCCCAAATGATGACGTCAATTCTGGTTCCGACCCCAATGACACTATTTCCGGTTCTGGCCCCACTATTGACGTCACTTCCTCCGCTCTCCCTTAAAGCCGTCATTTTTGTGCCAGCAAATGAGTTTAGTTGTGGACTCTAACTGTACCTTGAATCTATCCATTTGCAGCCAGGAACAATATATGGGTGGCTGCCCCAAACCTTTTTTTTGTGTGACTCATTGTCGTACTTCTGACAACATAAACAGAGTCAACAAACAATGGAAGAATATGACTTCTTGAAAAACACTACCCAGAGGCTTCTCTAAACAAGTACATCTTAAGTGGACCTTCAAACATCTCAATGGAATGAGGACCAGTGGGTGTTCATTCCTTAGCCTCAGAGGCAACACACTCAAAAGCACAATCTTCAGGTTGGCGTGTGGTACAAAAAAGGAGACCCTGTTTCCCAGATCATAGAACATGACCGGCAATGTCATGATACACAAGGTTGCTAATGTACGGTTGGTCCTGGCTATGGAGAACTCTATAAATAAGAACCAGGATTTTAAATTGAATTCTAAATTCTACTGGCTGCCAATAGAGGGATGATGACATTGGTGTAATCAGACCATTAGAACATTAAAACAGTCTAGACGAGAACGGACATTCAGACCAAGAAAGCTTGCCAGTCCTATCCACTTAATTCCTCCAAAAAAACATGGTCAAGTTTTGAAAGCCCCTAAAATCCTGCTGTCTACCACACTACTTGGTCACGTATTCCATGTGTCTGTGGCTCTCTTCCTAATGTTTGTGCAGAATTTACCCTTAACAAGTTTCCAACTGTGTCCCTGTGTTCTTGATGAACTCATTTTAATGCCACAGTCTCGATCCACTGGACTAATTCACTTCATATTTTTAAACACTTCAGTCAGGTCTCCTCTTAATATTCTTTTGCTTAAACTGTAAAGGCTCAGCTCTTTTAATCACATCTTATTACTCATCCCCTGTAGCCCTGAATCAGCCTAGTCGCTCTTCTCTGGACCTTTTCTTGTGCTGCTATGTCACTTTTATAGCCTGAGGACCAAAACTGCACACAGGACTCCAGACGACACCTCACCAGTGTGTTATAAAGCTTGAGCAGAACCTCCTGTGACCTGTACTCCACACGTCAAGGCGCTATATAACCTGATATTATGTTAGCCCCCTTAATGGCTTCTGAACACTGTCTGTCAGTTGATAGTGTTGATTCCACTATGACTCCTAAATCCTTCTCATAAGGCATACTCTCAATTTTAAGACCTCCCATTGTGTATTCAAACCTCACATTTTTACTTCTTATGTGGAATACTTTACATTTACTGACATTAAATTTTATCTGCCACAAATCTGCCTGTGTGCTGTCCAAGTTCTTCTCTGATGGTTCAACAGATTCTCGATTATCTTCTAATCCGCCTATCTTGGTATTATCTGCAAACTTAACCAGCTCATTATTCATATTCCTATCCAAATCATTTATATTTATTAAAATTAACAGCAGCCCCAGCACTGCCCCCTGCAGACAACCACTCTTAACATCACCTCAATTCTGATGAGGTTCCTCGTACCATCACCTTCTACTTCCTGTGTCTGAGCCAATTCTGCACCTGTCTACCCCTAAACTCCCACTTCTTTTAGTTTAATGCCCACCCTCTCATGTGGCACCTTATCAAATGCTTTCTGAAAGTCCAGATCAATAATATCATAAGCTCCACTCTGGTCGTATTCTTTTGTTGCTTCCTTATATACTGTAATTCCAGCACTTAGTAAAACATGGCTTCTCTCACCCTAACCTATGATAACTTTTCATTAAGTCTCTTGTTCATGCCATGTGTTGCTTAATGTTTTTCTTAACCATTCCTTCCATTACGTTTCCGCTGATGCACGTTAAACTTACCAGTTTCTAGTTACTTGGCTCTGCCTGATCACCCTTTTCATATAACATGATAATATTTACCATTTTCTAGCCCTTCAGAACTTCCCTGGTCCTAAAAATATGCATCCAGGGTTTATATCTGTACTCACTAACCTCCTTGAGAACTTGAGGATAAAATATCACCTGATCGCGGTGATTTATTTCATTTCAGCCTGTGATATGAGACTTCCGGTTGGACCTTTTTAAAAGCCTGGCCTTTTGCATTTTGTACAATTTGCATTTTGTACAATTTGAAGACGGTTCAAGGCTGATTTGCTCAGACATGTAAACAATGAATTACAATCATCCAGGTGACAACATGTTCAGTTTCAGAACTGCAGCCTTCAGTCTCCTCAGTTTTCAAACTTTTGTAAAAATGAGAGGCAACAGTGGGAAACACGGGGGGCCCCTGAAATGTGTTGTTGCCATTAAATTTACCCCAGTCCCAAAGGTATCACGTCCTGGTGAGCTGAATGACTTCAGACCTGTCGCCCTGACATCACATGTGATGAACCATGGATCGGCTGCTGCTTCACCACCTGAGGCCACAGGTCCGCCACGCCCTCGACCCTCTGCAGTTCGCATACCAGGAGAAGGTGGGAGTGGAGGATACCATCATCTATATGCTATACCGATCCCTCTCCCACTTAGACAGAGGCAGTGGTGCAGTAAGAATTATGTTTCTGGACTTCTCTAGCGTCTTCAACACCACCCAACCTCTGCTCCTTAGTGACAAGCTGACAGGGATGGGAGTAGATTCATACCTGGTGGCATGGATCGTGGACTATCTTACAGACAGACCTCAGTATGTGCGTCTCGGGAACTGCAGGTCTGACGTTGTGGTCAGCAGTACAGGAGCGCCTCAGGGGACTGTGCTTTCTCTGGTCCTGCTCAGCCAACATACATCAGACTTCCAATATGATTCGGAGTCCTGCCACGTGCAAAAGTTCGCTGATGACACTTCTATCATGGGCTGCATCAGGAGTAGGCAGGAGGAGGAGTATAGGAAACTAATCAAGGACTTTGTTAAATGGTGCGACTCCAACCACCTACACCTGAACACCAGAAAAACCAAGCAACTGGTGGTGGATTTTAGGAGGCCCAGGCACCTCATGGACCCCGTGATCATTAGAGGTGACTGTGTGCAGAGGGTGCAGACCTATAAATACCTGGGAGTGCAGCTGGATGATAAATTGGACTGGACTGCCAGTACTGATGCTCTGTGCAAGAGAGGTCAGAGCCGACTATACTTCCTTAGAAGACTGGCGTCCTTCAACATCTGCAATAAGATGCTGCAGATGTTCTATCAGGCGGTTGTTACGAGCACCCTCTTCTACGTGGTGATGTGAGAACAAAGAATAAAGAAGAGGGACGCCTCACGCCTGGACAAACTGGTGAGGAAGGCAGGCTCTATTGTAGGCACAGAGCTGGACAGTTTGACATCCACGGCAGAGCGACGGGCGCTGAGCAGGCTCCTGTCAATCATGGAGAATCCACTGCATCCACTGATCAGGATCATCTCCAGACAGAGGAGCAGCTTCAGTGACAGACTGCTGTCACCATCCTGCTCCACTGACAGACTGAGGAGACCCCACACTATGCGACTCTTCAATTCCACCCGGGGGGGTTAAACGTTAACATTATACAAAGTTATTGACTGTTACACCTGCCTTGCACTCTCCACCCTGCATTTTTTTAACTTGCACTGCATTTTTATCACTCTTTAATTTAATATTGTTTTTTTATCAGTATACTGCTGCTGGAGTGTGTGAATTTCCCCTTGGGATTAATAAAGGATCTATCTATCTATCTATCTATCTATCTATCTATCTATCTATCTATCTATCTATCTATCTATCTATCTATCTATCTAAATTCAAAATGAGCAGATATTTTTCAAAAAACAAATTAAAATGTCAACATTTGCTGTGTTGTCCTTGTGCTGTTTTCAGTTAAATAAATGGTTTACAGGATTTGCAAATTATCGCATTCTGATTTTTTATTCTCATTTTACCCAGCGTCCCAAGTTCTTTTTTTTTGGAAACGTGGCTCTACTCATCCGGGCAGACCACCACACTCCGATGCGACTCTAACTTTAAAGCAACAAAAATAAGGAAAGAAGGTGTCATCTTTATTGTGATAAAATGAAATATTAAAATAAAGGATTGGTCTTTAATCTACTACAAGATATTAATTCACATATTACCTCAGCATAGCAAATTGATTTAAAATGTAAAAAAAAAAAAAAATTACATGGAATTGATCCCAATAATTAATACGCATTTTTTTCCATTTTTTCACAGACCTTCTCAGCTCATTTTCTGTACTTTATTTTTTTGCAAAGTTATTAGGGATTTATCAAAATAGTCTAAAGACTATGTACTAATTATAAACAACAGTAATGAGCTGCCACAAATGTCATCTCGGCGTAGTTTAAATTGGAAGTTAATTGAAATACGTGCCGTGCTGGCTTATATACCGCCTGTCTTGTAAGAAACTATTATCATTAATAATATTATTACTTATAAACAATGCTGTAATTAGCAAATGTGCACTTTGAAATATGGTGACCCTTTCCTGGATATTATACTCTGTTTATTTGCATGCATATTAAACTAACCAATTACCAGATTAAAAACCTGCAACAGATAATAATAATAATGAATATGATAATTATTTTTTAAATTCATGGGGTTTTATTATTAAAAAAGGGCAGCATCAAAGGAATAAAGACATTTCAAAGTAATATCGAAAGTTCTTCGTGCTTTATGTCTAAGAAGATTATAAAGTTGTTCAATACTTCACTGCACCGCATCTAAAAGACATGGAGGGCCAGAGTGAATCTACACGCGTCTGCTTCTTAGACTAACAACGGGCATGTGGGCAGCATATTAGCTGTTTCTGGGCTGATGTTGACTTTTGTCAAAATTCAGGGGTAGAGGTTGGTAATCGGCTGTAAACTGAGACAAAACTCGCTCTTACTTTTTAGTTTGACTCTCTTTAACTTGAAGGAAAGTTGCCTAGCTTTGTTGATTTGACCTCGATTCCCTGCGCGTGCAGGAGTAGTGAAGAGCAAACAGCCTCAAAAATGGCATCAACTTCTGGTGAGAGACTAAAGCAAATGTGCAAAGCAAAATACTCCATGGACGTTTTCTGTGTTCTCGCTGAATCAGACTCTGACTTTTCGGTCTCTGAGTTTGATGCAAGTGATCTGGAGATGGATATCAAAAATGAATGAGGTACCAGCATCAGCCAATTGGTCCCCAGCTGATCGTGGTGCTAAACATGTTTGTGTAGCTGATACGCTTACAGCAGCGTTCGCCTAGGAGGACCACCACTTATGATGACGAGAGGTACAAACCATATTGCATCACACTGTGACTGCCACCGTCGCCCACCTGCTGTGTGAAGGCAGAGTGGCAGCTGGCCCGCCATGCATTTCTGCTGGCTATCAAGTCACCCCGGCTCAGCCACTGCTGCCAGAGATGCCAAACAGGCGTCAACAGTAGCCACAGCACATAGCAACAGACGTTTCATGTTGATTTATGTGTGAAACTAGTGCACTGTGTGCTTTTCAGAAAACTGAATTTTTTGGAAAAAATATTCAGTCCTCAAAGAGTTAAATAAAAACCGGGCATAATTTCAGCTACCATACCAAGATGTTGGGTTATGATTAAAGAAGGAAGATGCCTGAAAAACCAATTCATGTCTTGTTCTTTATTTTGCAAGTGTAATAGATGGAAGCATGGGAAAGGCAGTATATAAATAAATTATGATTATTATTATTATTATGACACATATTAGCTGGCATTGCATTTGGGGTTCAACAGGGACCCTTAAAGAGCCGGGGAGGCCAGTGTAATGGAAAGACTGGAGGAGATGATGACTGGTGAATATTTTCTCCTCCAGTATTCTAGATGGCAGCATCCCTGTGCTGCGGTACCCATTTGGATACTGACAGGGCATGCTGGGAATTGAAGTCCCAGAGTGCAGCCCTGTTGGGTTCTGCGGGTGCCACCAATCCTGGCTTTGTGGGACGTCCACCTGATCCAGGAAGTGCTTCCAACGGAGCTTATCCTACTCATGGGTCTGAGAATAAAGAGTCGAGAGGCACCTAATGACACAAACATGGAGGGCGGGAGGTGAAAGAGAATCTTATGGTTGTATTTGTGTGTTTTTGGCTGGGGCTTCTTTGGAAAAATAAAATAAAAACATTTAATCGAATCCAGAATTGTGTTGGGTGACATTGAGTCTGTGGTTTGGGACTCAGTGGCACCTCCTGGTTACACAAGTTAATATGTAACTCAAAATTCCATCCATCTGTCCATCCATTTTTTTTTATATCTTACATCGTTATGATCAGAGTCAAGGGGACTGTGCTCAGGACACCAGCTTATCAGATACCGTCACACTTCTTCACGCCCTGCTGATTTTGAGTCTCAGTGATGAAATAACTGGGGGGTGTTTTGAGAAAATGATTAACGTAGTGAATAACAAACAAGTCGGCTAATAGTGTTGGTAAAGAACAAGTGAGTTTTGCACGTGTTTCCCAAAAACCTTCACTATCTGAAATTTAACAAACTTTATGGTGTCCTCTGTCACCTGTTCAGTCTGTCCTTAAGGCTTCAGAAAGTGTCACTGCTGTGGAAAAACATCCTGCATTGTTCCTGTTCTAAAGAAGGCAGGCGCCTCTTCACCTAATGACTGCAGATCAGTATGCCTCACATCATGAAGACCTTTGAGAGGCTGGTCCTGAATTATATGAGTATATATAAAAAGAGTGACAGGGCAGATCCAAGCAACTATAAGCCAGTAAGCTTAACATGCATCACAGGAAAATTAATGGAAGGAATTATTAAGGATAAGCTCGAGCAACACATGGCAAGGACAGGAGTTATTAGGAACAGTCAGCATGGGCTCAGAAGAGGGAGGTCATGTTTTACTAACATGCTGGAATTCTATGAGGAGGCAGCAAAAGGATACGATGAAAGTGGAGCTCATGATATTATTTATCTGGACTTTCAGAAAGCATTTGATAAGGTGCCACATGAGCGGGTGGGCATCAAACTAAAAGAAGTAGGAGTTCAGGGTGTGGTGTGTAGATGAGTGCAGAATTGGCTCAGACACAGGAAGCTGAGGGTGATGGTGTGAGGAACCTCATCAGAACTGACCGATGTTAAGAGTGGTGACCAGCAGGGGTCAGCGCTAGGGCCGCTGCTATTTTTAATATATACAGTATAAATGATTTAGATAGGAATATAAGTAAAAGGATGGTTAAGTGTGCAGATGATACCAAGATAGGTGGATTAGCAGATAATTTGGAATCCGTTATATCATCACAGAAGGACTTGGATAGCATACAGGCTTGGGCAGATTTGTGGCAGATAAAATTTAATGTCAGTAAATGTAAAGAATTACACATAGGAAGTAAAGTTGTAAGGTTTGAATACACAATGGGCGGTCAGAAAATCGAAAGTACATCCTATGAGAAGAATTCAGCAATTGTAGTGGATTCAACACTATCAACTTCCAGACAGTGTTCAGAAGCCATTAAGAAGGCTAACAGAATTTTAATAAATATAAATGATTTGGATAGGAATATAAATAATGAGCTGGTTAAGTTTTTGCAGATAATACCAAGATAGGCGGATTAGAAGATAATCGAGAATCTGTTGAACCATCAGAGAAGGACTTGGACAGCACACAGGCAGATTTGTGGCAGATGAAATTTAATGTCAGTAAATGTAAAGTATTCCATATAAGAAGTAAAAATGTGAGGTTTGAATTCACAATGGGAGGTCTTAAAATTGAGAGTATGCCTTATGAGAAGGATTTAGGAGTCATAGTGGAATCAACACTATCAACTGACAGACAGTGTTCAGAAGCCATTAAGGATGCTAACATAATGTCAGGTTATATAGCGCCTTGATGTGTGGAGTACAAGTCACAGGAGGTTCTGCTCAACCTTTATAACACACTGGTGAGGCCTCATCTGGATTCCTGTGTTCAGTTTGGGTCTCCAGGATACAAAAAGGACATAACAGCACAAGAAAAGGTCCAGAGAAGAGTGACCAGACTGATTGAGGGCTACAGGGAAAGAGAGCTGAGCCTTTACAGTTTAAGTAAAAGGAGATTAAGAGGTGACCTGACTGAAGTGTTTAAAATTATGAAGGGAATTAGCATAGTGGATCGAGACTGTGAATTTAAAATGAGTTCATCAAGAACACGGGGACACAGTTGGAAACTTGTTAAGGGTAAATTTCACACAAACATTAGTGTGTTTTTCTTTACACAAAGAACGATAGACACTTGGAATAAGCGACCAAGTAGTGTGGTAGACAGTAAGACGTTAGGGACTTTCAAAACTCGACTTGATGTTTTTTTGGAAGAAATAAGTGGACAGGACTGCTGAGCTTTGTTGGGCTGAATGGCCTGTTCTTATCTAGATTGTTCTAATGTTCTAATGAGTCCTCTTGTGGTAGACCACCTGGACCCACTGCAGTTTGCCTATCAGTCAAAGACTGGCATGGTGGGTGCAATTATCTTTCTACTCCACAAGGCTGGACAGAGCTGGCAGCACTGGGATGATTCTGTTTTGTGATTTCTCCAGCATCTTCAGTACCATCCAGCTATCCCACTTAAGGGGTAAACTCAGAGATATGCAGGTAGATGACCCTATGGTGTCCTGGATATTGGACTATCAGTGGGGCAGACCACAGTTTGTGAGAAGCAATAACTGTGAGCAATACTGGAGCACCACAAGGACCAGGCCTGTCTGCTGTAATCGTCACTCTGTGCACCTCCTACCATAAATATAACAGCAGGTCAGGTCACTTACAGAAATCCTCAGATGATTCTGCAGTAATGGGGGGTATCGATAGGGGGGAAGAGACAGAGAAGAGGATGTGAGCCACACTTGAGCACCACAAGGAACATGCCTGTCTGCTGTAATCTTCACTCTGTGCACCTCCAACTAGAAATAAAACAGCAGGTCAGGTCACTTGATTCTGCACTTATGAGGTGTATTAATAAGGGGGATGCGACAAAGGAGGGAGGTCAGGGAGAGAACTTTGTTTCTTGGTGCAAAGAGAATTGTCTGCATCTTAACATCAGCAAAACCAAGGAACAGGCTATAGACTCTCACGGCACCAAAGAGCCTCTATGTCCAGGCACTACTGATGGTGTGGATGTAGAGGTGGTCCACTCCTTTGCGGTCAACATTAATGACAGGCGGGACTCGTCTTGGAGCACAGAGGAGCTATATAAGAAAGTGAGTGCTTCGTGGGCTGAAAGTCCTCTGTGTTGGTGTGTCAGAAAGGATGCACAGTATTGTTCTGTTTGACATAGCAGCCAGGCGGACACACTAACAGACACACAGACACTTATCATTTTATTAAGGTGGATCAAAAACTGCAATCTCTCATTCCTAGAAGTATTCAGACCCTTTTATGTGTGGTCAGGTGCACCTTCTTTGCTTCAATACTCCTAGACATGTGTCAAGAAATTTACTGGAGTCCATGTTTAGGAAATCTAATTCATTGCACGTCATTTAGAAAGGCACATGTGTATCTGTGTATAGAAGGTCCCACAATTCACACTGCATGTCATGAAGTCCAAGGAGCTCTCTGTAGACCCCTGCGATCAAACTGTGGTGAGGTATAGATCAGAAGCAGTCGTCTGCATGGGATAAAACCATTTATAAAGTTTTAAGTCTTTCCAAGAGCACCTCAATAATTGTGAAATAGAAGACAGTTTGAGACCACCAGAAATCTTCCTAGAGATGGCCGCCTGGCTAAGCTGAGTAACAAGGCAAAAGAGGTTTTTTTTCAGGGAGGTGACCAAGAACTCAATGGTCACTCTAACAGAACTGCAGAAGTTCTATGTTCAGAAGCTAGGACTCGTCAGAAGGACAACTGCTTCTGGAACAATCCATCAATCTGGCATTTATGGAAGAGTGGTGAGACAGGAGCCATACTTAAGTAAAAGGTAATTGACAGCTTAAAGGACTCTGTGGATTAAGAGAAAGATTCTCTGGTCTGATGAGACAAAAACTGAACCCTTTGGGCAGAACTCCAAGCACTATGTCTGGTGAAGACCAGTCACGGCTCATCACCTGCCTAATACCGTCACATCATGTTATGGGATTGCTCCTCAATGGTAAAGACTGGAAGATTGGTCAGAACTGAGGAAATAAAATAATGCAGCCCAAATACGGAGAGATCCTTGAAGAAACCCAACTCCAGACTGCACGTGACCTCAGACTGGAGTGAAAAGTCAACTTTCAACACAACAATGACCTGAAGAAAAAAAGCCAAGAAAGTGTTCAAGTGGTTTTGGAACAAGTTTTGGACTTTCCTTGAGGGGCTCAGCCAATGTCCAGACTTAAATTCCACAGAACATATCTGGACAGACCTGAAAGGGGGAAGTTTACAGACACTTCCCATCATCTAATCTAATGGAGCTTGAGAGAATCTGCCAGAATAAACGGAATGGAATACACTGCCTAAATCCTGGTGTGCAAAGCTAGTAGAGACTTAGGCACAAAGACTCAAACATGTAACTGTAGTCAGAGAGGATTCTAAAGAGTACTGAATTATAGGCCTGAATACTTTTATGAAAAAGAGCTTTTAGTTTTTGATTTTAATAAATTTGCATAACTTTTCTGAAAACATGTTTTCACTTTGTCATTGGGGTTTATTGAGTGTAAAGTGATGTGCAAAAATGGCAAATGTTATCTGTTTAAAATTAGATCTACAACACAGAAAGTGAAGGAGTCTTGATGTTTTCTTAATCAACTGTCTATTATATAGTGCCTTTCATTATCTATCTATTTATCTATCTATCTATCTTATAGTGCCTTTCATTATCTATCTATCTATCTATCTATCTATCTATCTATCTATCTATCTAT
>JANRMT010062820.1:24299664-24322164 GCA_026402145.1 Polypterus bichir lapradei
ATCTATCTATCTATCTATCTATCTATCTATCTATCTATCTATCTATCATATAGTGCCTTTCTATCTATCTATCTATTATATAGCACCTTTCTATCTATCTGTCTATCATATAGTGAAATTCGGGGGTAGAGGATGGTAATCAGCTGTAAACTGCGACAAAACTCGTCCTTCCTTACCTTTAAGTCTGACTCTGTTTGCTAGAAGGAAAGTTAAGTAGCTTTACTGATTTAACCGCAATTCCCTACGTGAGTACCGAAGAGCAAACAAGCCCTAAAATGACATCAGCATCTGGTGAGAGACTAAATACGCCATGGTCCTTTTACATATTACTGCTGAAGCGGACTCTGACTGGTCAGACTTGGAATTTGATGCAAGTAATCAGGAAATGGACATCGAAAACGAAAGTGAGGTACCAGCATCAACTGATCCATCCCCAGTTGATCGTGGTGTTGAACACGTTTGTGTAGCTGCGTCCGCCTGGGAGGACCACCACATATGATGACAAGAGGTACAAACCATATTGTGTCACACAGCCACCGCCACCCACCTGCTGTGCAAAGGCAGCCAGCCCACCGTGCATTCCTGCTGGCCATCAAGGTGCCCCTGCGTAGCCACTGCCTCCAGTGATGCCGAACATGCACCAACGCCAACCACAACACATAGCTACAGATGTTTTATGTTGATTTATGTGTGAAACCGTTGCTTTGTGTGCTTTTCAGAAAACTCAAAGCCCTCAAAGAGTTAATGTTTTATTTTGCTGATTCCTGTGACTGGCTCCTAGACTTTCTGACTGGCAGGCCCCAGTCTGTCAGGATTGGTAATAGGATTTCAGCCACCATTATCACAAACACAGGCACCCCACAGGGATGCGTCCTCAGCCCCATCCTCTACACCCTGTTCAACCATGACTGTGTCGCCTCCCACAAAGATAACATCATCCTAAAGTTCGCAGATGACACTGCAGTGATAGGACGCATCACTGGTGGGGATGAGATGTCCTACATGAGGGAGGTGGACAGTCTGGTGTAATGGTGTGAGGACAACAAATGATAGTGGACATGAGGAAGGAGAGGAGACCTCACCGGCCACTGTTCATCCAAGGGCTTGAAGTGGAGAGTGTGAGCAGCATTAAATACCTGGGCGTCTACATCAGTGAGGACCTCACTTGGACACTTAACACCAAACAGCTGGTTAAGAGGGCCCAGCAGTGGCTGTACTTTCTGAGAAGGCTGAAGAAGTTTGGTATGTCGACTAAGATCCTCGACAACCTTTACTGCTGCATCGCTGAAGGCATCTTGACCAGCTGCATCACCGTGTGGTACGGCAACACTACTGCTATGGACCGCAAATGTCTGCAGAGAGTGGTAAAGACTGCTGAGAAGATCACCAGGACCCCAGTGCCCTCTCTGCAGAGCATCTACAACTGCAGAGTCCGCAGAGGAACTGCCTCGATTCACCCCCAACACGAACTGTTCACACTTCTGCCCTCAGGAAGGAATATACAGAAGTATGAAATGCAGGACATCCAGGCTAAAAACTCTTTCTTTCCCAAGGCTATTAGACTCCTAAATAACTGACTGGAGTTTATAACCATGGGCCACCTCATTCTATCTGCCTAACATAACTGTATTTGATTTGTCCATCACACATCTACCTGCACAATTACACTTTATACTTCTATTCTGTTTTTATACTTTATGCTGCCTCTGTTACTTATTGTCTATCTGCTACTTATTATTTATGTTTATCTTTATACGTTGGTTTTGGCATTTGGTGTGGACAGCAAAAAAAAAATGTAATTGTACAGGGAAACATGTTTCCTTACTGTGCACATGACAATAAACTTTGAACTTGAACACGGATTGGTATTGCTACTGCTTCATGGATCAATCGTTCTGTCATCTGCATGGAGTTTGCGTTCTCTCCCAGTGTCTTTATTGGTTTCCTTTAACTAATCGAGTTTTCTTCTCACATCCCCAAAGCCAACTTTGGGTTGGTTGGTTGGCTGGTTGATTGATTTTAAAACTAACACCATTATGAATACAAGTGTGGATGAGAGAGAGCCCTGAAATGTACTGGTGCCCAGTCCAGTGTTGTTTTTTGTGTCATCTGCCCAATGCAGCTGGCATTCACTTCAGTCCCTGTGAACCCTGGCTTTTAGTTAAGCAGGTTTAAAAAGGAATTACTGGCTCAGGAACCAAAAGCGGTTGCATCATTAAAGCAGGAGTCCACACTCCTCACCGGCCACTTTATTAGGTACAGCCATTCATCCGCTTGTTAACGCAAATATCTAATCAGCCAATCACATGGCAGCATCTTAGTGCATTTCGGCCTGTAGACCTTGTCAAGATGATCTGCTGAAGTTCAAACAGAGCATCAGAATGGGGAAGAAAGGGGACTGAAGTGAATTTGAACGTGGCATGGTTGTTGGTGCCAGACAGGCTGCTCTGAGTTTTTGTAAAACTGCTGATCCACTGGGATTTTCACACAAAAACATCTCTAGGGTTTACAGAGAATCATCCGAAAATGTCCAGCCAAAATACCTTGTTGATGTCAGAAATCACAGGAGAGTGGCCAGACTGGTTCAACCTGATAGAAAGGCAATGGTAACTCAAATAAGCACTTGTTACAACTGATGTATGCAGAAGAGCATCTCTGAAGACACAACAAGTCAAACCTTGAAGCAGGTGGGCTACGGCAGCAGGAGACCACATCGAGTGCCACTCCTGTCAGCTAAGAACAGGCAACTGAGGCTACAGTTCACACGGGCTCACCAAAATTGAACAAAAGAAGATTGGTGAAACGTTGCTTGGTCTGATGAGTCTCGATTTCTGCTGCAACATTCAAACAGTAGGGTCAGAATTTAGTGCCAACAACATGGATCCATCCTGCCTTGCATCAACAGTTCAAGCTGGTAATGGTGGTATAATGTTGGGCAGGATAGTTTCTTGGCACACTTTGGGCCCCTTAGTACCAAATGAGCCTCATTTAAGTGCCACATCTCTGACCATGTGCATCCCTTTATGACCGAAGTGTCCCCATCTTTTGATGGATACTTCCAGCAGTATAACGTGCCATGTCACAAAGCTCAAATCATCTCAAACTGGTTTCTTGAACATGACAATGAGTTCACTGAACTCAAATGGCCTCCACAGTCATAAGATCTCAGTGCAATAGAGAACCTTTGGGATGTGCTGGTAAGGGAGATTTCCAACATAGATCTGTAACTGACAAATGTGCAGCAACTGAGTGATCCTATCATGTCAATATGGAGCAAAATCCCTGAGAAATGTTACCAGCACTGTGTTGAATCTGTGCCACGAAGAATTACGGCAGTGCTGAAGACAAAAGGGGGCCCGACCCGGTATTAGCAAGGTGTACCTAATAAAGTGGCCGTGGAGTGCAAGTTCAGTGGGAATTTTGTGATTTCATTGTTGGAGGAAGGAGCAGAACTTTTCTGGCTATTTATTTGATGTTCATTTCAGATCTAACAATCCTAGCTGGACAACCGCCCTGACCTGAGTAAACACCCAAATGGAGTGACCTCATTTTACAGATGTAAACTCCTCCTGTTTAGAATGCAGTCTTCAATGAATCAGAGAATCAGTGCCTGAACAAGGAGCTGCTTGGCGTAGTTAGTGATAAAGGGTCGGATCTTTGAATATTACGACGTATGATGAATAATATTTATGATATAAATGACAGGTGTGGGTCATTGAAAAATACATTTGATGAATAAAAGCCATGAATCCAGAGTCACGCCAAGATTCCTGACCATCACTAATGGTGAAAGGGTGACAATCTTCAAGGGCAATACTTAAGAGAAAAAAAATCAGAGGAAGAAGAATCAAAGTCAAGTATAAGATAACAGACTTTGAAAGTTTAAGTTTAATGTGACGATCATTCATCCATGACAAGATAGCTGAAAGACAGCTGGTGATTTGGTCTGAAACCTGTAAGTTGTAAGAGGGAAAAGAGAGGAAGACCTCTGCATCACTAGTAAAGAGGTGGTATGGCAAGCCATGAGAAGAAATGACATTACCTAAGGAATGAGTGAATTAATAGGGAGACAAAAGAGAAGTGGACATAACACTGATCTTGGAAGCACACTTTGAGGTTCTTTGGGAAAGACAAGGACTTAGGCCAGGAGACACAAAAAGGATTGGCCAGAAAAATAGGACTTGAGCCAGTCCAAAGCAGAACCACGGATTCTGAGTTCAAGTGAGAAGTCAAGCAAAATGACACATTTTATTGGCTAACTAAAAAGATTACAATATGCAAGGTTTCGAGGCAACTCAGGCCCCTTCTTCTGGCAAGATGTAATACAGAAACGGGAGTTCCCTGTAGGTATATACACACTAGGACAAGTAACAACATTGGTAAATCTTTAAGTGAGAAATCTTAAATGTAAAAAAATAATAGACCTTTTCAGGCTAAGATTCATTTAACAAGAGAGAAGAACAATGTATGGTCAAGATCTTTGGATAAGATAACTGTCCAACAAAGTCTTTTGAAGTTTCTGATGAGTTTTTCAGTACAATGTGGATCTGTAGTCAGGTTCTCTGTGTCAGTCCGAGAGATACAAACAATGCTCATACCTGGCCATAAGACCCATGTCTCTATTCACACCATGTTGTAATGTATTCAATTTTAGCATGAGTTTGTCTTCCCATTCTTTTCTCTCTTGCTGTGTTCTGAAGTTGCCCATAAGCACTAGGACTTTAAAGTCCCTCTCACAGTGTCCATGGCTGTTGAAGTGGGCCGCTACAGGAACATCTGTGATGCCATGTTTAATGTGGATTTAATGTGAGTTTATCAAGGGAAGAGATAAGCAGGGAGGGGTTAACAGTGTTGAAAGCTGATGAAAGGTCAAGTAGGATAAGGGCGGTTGGACATGTGCAGAGGAGAGATGCTGAGTATATTGGGAGAAGGAGGCTAAGGATAGAGCTGCCAGGGAAGAGAAAAACAGGAAGGCCTAAGAGAAGGTTTATGGATGTGGTGAGAGTAGACATGCAGATGATGGGTGTAACAGAACAAGATGACGAGAACAGAAAGATATGGAAGAAGATGATCCGCTGTGGCAACCCCTAATGGGAGCAGCCAAAAGAAGAAGAAGAAGAAGAGAAAGAAGCTCGAGCAGATCTATTCCATTCTAATCAAATCTGTTGAATTACTGAAAAACAGTAAACTATACGGAGGCCCATATTTATGTATATGACATTTCATAGGCTGTAGCATTTAAACCACTGCGCAAAACGTATCGAAAATGGCATCACTCTGTAGCCTGAGAATGGGAGTAACGATGTGCTTGACCGGGCAATCCCTGCTGTGTTTGAATACAGAATGGCGGCAGATCGATTGTCACTAGAGCAGCGTGTATGTTGTGTGCGTTTATACTCTGCATCAAACAACTATGCGGTGGTGAAACGGAGGATGGTAGCTGAGTTTGGAGGCTGTGGCCCTAATGTGCTAACCAGCACAAGAATAAACACAAAATTCGACATCAGCGGTACTGTTTTGCAAGCGAAGGCAGCAGTTAGGGCCCAGGAATGTGCGTACCAATGCCAACACAGCTCTCCTGGCGAATGCCTTTCAAAGTTGGGTTCTTCTTCAGGTGTGTATCGATCTGGAAGGCGCATTGGTGGACCAAGCCATGGAGAACAGTGTTTTTAATGTTAATGTTCCATTATGTTACTTGATAATAACATTGGTAGTTTCCTCAAAATAACGCCTTTTCAATCATATACATAAATATGGGCTACCCTGTATTACTGTTATTATTTTATGAAGAGGGGCCATTCCACTGGGATAGGTCTACTTACTATTGTCAAAATGTTACAGCTACCGAAACATCTCATCTTCCTATATCCTGCTAGATCTGTCCTTTGTCAACACAGTCAACCACCGAATCCCCCACCTACCATCCTCTCTGACCTTGGCATCACTAGAATTGCCCTTAGGCGACCCTCATCTCATCCAAAGGATGGTGTTTTTACAGCACAGTGTCCCCATCACTGCACTGGGGCATTGGGATCCACATTCTGACCACAGGGTAAGTGCCCCCTGATGCCCTTACCCACATCACCCCTTCCAGCAGCAACCCAAGCTTTTCTTAGATGGTCACCTATCCAAGTATTCCAATATGCCTCGCTTCAGGCCCTATGCTTCTTCTTGACCACTCAGATCTGCTGATGAATGGTATCTGGTGTGTGGCATCAAATCTCAATCTAGACACATTATTCATGTGTAATTCCTAGCTGGTGGAACCAGCTGCACACTTCCATTTGAACTTCTGAGATTTTCAGTGTGTTTGAGAATCATTTGAAGATTCCCTTGGTTGGTGAGATTCTGTCTAAAGCTGTTGGGTTCTTCTGAGTAAGAACGTGTAACTCACTTGTATTTTGTTCCGAGTTCTTCACTTGTTATGATCCAATTTGTCATCTTCTTTCAAACAGTCCCCGTGACTACTCAATTATGTTGACATTTTTGGTAAGTCGCTTTGGATAAGTGTAACACAAATAAATGTAAAGAATCATGCAAATCAAATAAAGGCATATTTTAATAAGTGACAAAATGATGTTTCAAAGACTAGAGACGTCCTGCTGCTATGACAGAAGGTTTTTTACAGGCAAAGAAAACAATTATTGCAGGAATGGAATGTACAAGTCAGGATTGGCCTACATTGCACTTCATCTGATCCTGTCAGCACACCCAAAAGTCCAGACTTTACAAATCCCCCTGATGTAGATACAGTTGTCTTGTATTTTCCTTAAAAGCAGACAAATCATCCCAGCCTTTGATCTGTGGTTAAATAAAAAAGGCCCCCTTCTTGACACTGCACCTTGCCAGCTGAAGCATAATGCATGACTTCTAAATTAAGAATGTTACCTTATAACCGAGTGAATGAGTCCCAGCGGAATTGCTTGCTACGTCTGCATCGGCGTCTGACATCTATTTTCTAGCCAAGTTTAGTGGTACACTGAGGGCTATTTCATCTCGTCCGCAGGCCCTCATTGATTTCCTTCTGACATAATGATGAAACGTTCTGCTTCGCCCAAATCCTCTGCTGCTTTCTAATGAGTGGCTTGTCTCCTTGTGCTTACTGGTTTTACATGCATTATGGCAGGCCAGAGCCGAGGCCAGGAGCCGAAGCGAGAGTGACCTGCACTAGCTAGCGTGTGGCTCTAATGATGCACATAGGCGTGTAGGTCATTTAATTTTGGACAAGCTATAGGAGGGATGGCACTCCAAGTGTCCGATCCAGGACCTGAAATGAATGGTGCCAGACTGCAGCACTGGCAATGTGAGAGAAGGGGCAAGAACACCCCAATGTGGGGGATAAATTTAAACTGAATCCTTGCGGTCCCCCCCCCCCCTCTTTTTATCTCGCCACCCTGACCACACTGAAACTATCAACATGGTGTCATTTTTCTTTTTTCTTGGACACCTAGTACTTGTCTTCCACAGCAACAGATCACATTTCCCACTAGAATCTATGGTCAAGGAGACCTAGAAAAATTCACAGCCCACTTGAGTATGGTAGTTCCTTTGTGGTTGCACACATCACACGTTGGACAGACAAACAAGTAAGAGTTTCAATAAATGACAGTGACAATAAACCTAAACTTGAGATGACGCTGGTTAAGTAAATCCCGTCAGGACGTTCTAACCGAAACTGCAGATCACTGTAGCAAGTGCCAGCCCTTCTTAAGGAAAAACCATGATGTCCGGCCACAGGTTCTCTTATGAATTGTGACCAGAGTGAAATACAGAGCAGGATGAACCAACAATGAAACTAGCATGAAGAAGTGTAAATGCTAGTAATCCAAAAAAAAACGGTAATCAAGAAGGCAGGTGGGATATCAGAGGCAAAAAAATCATAGACAAAGGAATCCAAAAGCACCAGAGGGAATATCAAAAATCAAGAGATACAAGCAAAGATCAAAACAAAATGTCACGCACAAGGATCCCCCACCTGGACTCTGTTGACAATTGCAATACCACTCCCGGGAAACAGTGGGTGCCTGCGCTAACTGTTTTATCTTTTTCTTCATCTGCATTGACGAGAAGCTGCCCAATCAGGACAACAGAGCCCAGATGAGAAACTCCGCCCCTTACAGTCCCTGTAAGGAATGGGGTCAGACTAGAAGTAGAGATTCTGAATGCTGGACGTTGGGCAGCACGGTGGCGCAGTGGGTAGCGCTGCTGCCTCACAGTTAGGAGACCTGGGTTTGCTTCCCGGGTCCACCCTGTGTGGAGTTTGCATGTTCTCCCTGTGTCTGTGTGGGTTTCCTCTGGGTACTCCGGTTTCCTCCCACAGTCCAAAGACATGCAGGTTAGGTGCATTAGCGATTCTAAACTGTCCCTAATGTGTGCGTGTGTATGTGCCCTGCAGTGGGCTGGCACCCTGCCTGGGGTTTGTTTCCTGCCTTGCGCCCTGTGTTGACTGGGATTGGCTCCATCAGACCCCTGTCACCCTGTAGTTAGGATATAGCTGGTTGGATAATGGATGGATGTTGGACGTCAACAGTGCCTCACCGACAGAGAAGCCAAATAGGAGGTTTAGGCAGTGCTTGTGCCTGTTCTCTGTTCTTGTGCTCACAAGCACTTCTATTAGTTCCTATTTTGGGACTTTAACATTGAACGGTGTGGTCCGGTTGGTCACCCAACTTCTTCTGAAGACTCCAGAAAAGTAGAAAAAAACTCTTAAAACCACAAAACTTGCCTCTACGGCCAGTCATTACTCAGGGTGTGGCACACGAAGTAAAGGGAAAGTATTGCAATCGTCCAAAAATTTGACCTCGAGATTTTAATGAATCTCGATGTTTTAGACCTCCCTGAGTCCAATTTACTTTGTCGTAGGGAAAATTTCGTAATTGTCCAAAAATTTGATTTTGAGATTTTGATGAATCTCAATGTTTTAGACCTCACTGGGTCTGAAAATACCATTTTTGAAATTATGTCTGTGTGTCTCTATGTGTGTGTGTGTGTGCGTGTGCGTGTGTATATGTAAACATAACTTCAGTACGCTTACACTTAGGTCAACCAAATTTTGCGTACAAGTATTAGATACAAAACATAGATTTCTTTCAACTTTTGGGCTATTTCCACTAACCGGAAGTGGTACTTTTTGTATTTATGCAGCTGCAGAGTCCGAATTATTCAGCTTTACTTAACTCTTAAACACAACCTGGTGGGTTGCAAGAAGAGCCTTACCCAAGGCAGATACCCCTGGCGCTACAACCAATTGTTGAGGAGCTTGGCGGCTGCACTGGAGATCAAGAGGGTAACTACCAACGCCATAGCCTTGGAAGCTGAGACTGCCTCTTGGCAACGAACATCTTTTGTCCGTGAGGGGGAGAAGCAGCCGGCCAAAAGAGCGTCTCCAGTCTCATGTCCACTGAATGCAGCCCGAGACTGGGAAATGCAAGTGGATTTAAATCAAAGACTAACTTTCCCACCTGAAATCGCAATAACAAACCTGCGGCCAGACCTGGGGCCTCATGTATAAACGGTGCGTACGCACAGAAATGTTGCATAAGAACTTTTCCACGTTCAAATCGTGATGTATAAAACCTACACTTGGCGTAAAGCCACGCACTTTTCCACGGTACCTCATACCTTGTCGTACGCAAGTTCTCCGCACGGTTTTGCAGACTGGCGGCACCCAGCGTCAAAGCAGTGCTGCTGTTCCTGTGTGGTTACTCCTTATTTTCCCGATGCGGCTTTATAAATACACTGAAACTAACCGCATATTGTTTATTAGTGTAATGCATCTGATTGTAATTAACCTGTAACAATATAATGGTCCAGGGAATAGCCATAGTATTCCAAATACCATAACTGCTTTAGCGTTGTTACTCTCACTGCACCTTCTTCTTCTTTCAGCTGTTCCTGTTAGGAGTTGCCACAACGGATCATCTTTTTCCATATTACTCTCACAGCACCACTCGGAGTATTTATATCACTGTATCTGAGTGTGAATCACAGCAGCAGCTGATCAGAAAGAGAATTATCGGTATACAGTATCAAGCACATGCTGTCTCAGCCACGGCAAAATGTTTCAAAGCTTTTCCTGTACGGACCTCGCGGTTCAGAAACATTTTCATCCCAAGAACTTTAAACGCACTTAATCAATTGCTCCTTGTAGAACTGTTAGTACTTATAAGTACAATCACCTCACTGTAAACTTGCACTACAGTTATAATATTGCAAAACCTGAGCCACTTTATAAAGCGTGTATTTACATATGATGACGATATCATTTTAAGATGAAATGCAGCAAAATATGTTTATTACATTATACAGATAAAACTTTAACTTCATTTAAATAATCTATATTCTTCACTGGGACTGGCGTGAAGGATAGAATAATTAAACATGTACTACGAAGATATTTCAATGTTCCTTAAACGTTTTGAAGAATCGGCACTCTAAGCTTACAGATGGCTTAACATCTATTACAGAGCTGATTGTGTGGCGATCAGTTACTTGGAGAAAGAAAAGCAAGGACTGCAGGGGCGGCCACGCCAATATATATTGAATATAAAACAGAAAGAGAAAATAACGACACAGCTAAAAATGCAGCGGCAAATTTCGACAAAAGTTAAATGCTTGTGTCATGAGCACAAGGCGGCTATGCAGTGTCTGCAAGGGACATGGCCATCCGCCGTGCATAAGATACCATATTGACATTGGCAGGCGAAGGGGTCACCAATTCTTTCTCTGCCTAGAGCCGCCCATGAGTACTGCTACAATAAATAATTTCATCGAAGGTCGCGCACAATCACTGCGCCACCGTGTTTCCATGTTTAATAACGTGCTTTAACTCCTATCATCATGAAAATGATATCACGTATACATCTCAGTATTTTAGTTATTCAGAGAGCTGTAATATCACAAATGTAATGGATTCTGTGTCCAGTCGGAGGAAGAGAGCCGGTTTAAGAAGCAAGTAGCGATTCACACACATAGAGCACATAGAAGATCACATACAAAACAAAGCATTTAACGTGCTACTTTAATTACGATGTGATTTGAGAAACTGTTTAATTAAACGATTTTAAGATGAAGTTTATGATGTTCTACTTTAATGACAAAATAAACTACATGATTAAAGTGGAAATGTCGAGATTGAAGTTGACCTTTCGCGCTTTTTCCCCACTGTGTGCCTTTTTTTTCTCTGTACCCTAATAAGCTTTCATATGACACTCAGACAGTGGGCTACAACTCGCCTTTTCACGGCGACTTTGATATGTGACTTCTTTTTTATTTCCGGCACTGTGCGACTTTGTGAACGTGAGCTTTCAAGTTTCTCCAACACGCTATGTCATTCGATCAACTTCCTTTTGTTGATTATACCATGGTTTAATTAAATAAATAGTATGTTTTTCCTTTGCCTCCACTTGGTATTCAGTGAAATTCTTATATTTTCCCCTGTGCTTTTTCCATTGTCTTTTCACAGAAGGCTGAGCTTAAGGGAGATTTATATTGATTTGCATATTCAAAGAGGCGTAATTCTGGGAGGAGTTGGGGCGGGACATAAGGCGCATGCACGAGCTTTACTTTTCACACTGACCGGGATTTATGAAGCGGAAGAATGTGGAAGTTGGAGTACGCACAGATTCCTGCATCTGGATTTTTCTGTGTGTAAGCACATTTTGGCTTTTGTGTTTACGGCATGTTATAGTGCAAATTCTACGCACGGCGTTATACATGAGGCCCCGGTCCTTTGGTCTACATCCTGTCGACATGTGTTTATTGTGGAGCTGACAGTCTCATGGGAGGAAGCCATCGATGAGGCATTTGAAAGGAAAAAGCTGCGATATACAAACTTGGCAGATGAGGCAGAGCTCCAGGGCAGGAAAGTGTCTGTGCATCCAGTGGAGGTGGGCTGCAGGGGTTTCGTAGCTAGTTCCACCACGAGGCTGCTGAAGGAGGTAGGAGTCAGTGGACAGGCTCAGCGGAAGACCATCAAGGAGCTGGCAGATACCGCCATTAGAAGCAGCCATTGGTTATAGCTAAAGCGGAATGAGACCGTATGGGCTGCTCATGGAGCCTCCAGAGCGGCACACACCCAGGTCTGATCAGCCTGTGGTGGGCCGTCCTCGGGCGAAGGCGTATTGTGATAAAGGCCGAAACACCCAATGACTCCGGGATACACAACTGATGATGTGTCGTACTGGAGGCAGTAACAATGCCAGATGAAAACCCATGAAGACACCTCCAGTCCTACCTAAGAAATCAATGCTGTTCTGATTACAAAGGGATTAACATTAGAATTACCAGAGCCGACGAAAAAACTTGTAAATCCGTCCCACCTTAAATCGCTTCTTAAATCCCTTCACACCTCTCCGCCAGCGTCCTTTGTCCTCTAAATGTGCTGATAAAGAGAAGCTAGAAGCAGCCGGCTATTCCACCCCCCCACTAATTTAGAACGTGCATGAACTTCTCTCAGCTCATGCCTTGATTGAGTATCTGGGAGTGAAGTGAAGTTTAAGAGTGGAAATAATAGATCGTTGTTTGGAACACACGCATTTCATGTCTGTTCCGTTTCTACAGTAATCTGTGTAAACACATTGTTAAAACAGAAACGTTTTTTATATTCTAGTAGTAGATGACAAAATGTAGGCATAAACTATATAATGTATGAAGCCTGAAGTCCAAGCGATTTAAGGTGGGACAGATTTACGACTTTTTTCGTAAGGCTCTGGTAATTCTAGTGTTAAAACATCTAGTCCTAGTAGATATACTTATAATAATTGTTCAATATATTATTAATTTGATTTGTTTTTGATGGTTCTTTAATGTACATAATGTAAAAATATAATCATTGTCTTGTGGTTTACTTTCAAATATCCACCCCCATATCTGAGTATACGAGAAAGTCGAGGGGAGAGCACTCCCTTAGCAGACTGTGTTCCTTTATTGTGGGTGGTGACATCCTTCACATCATCTACAACTCTGTGATGGCCAGAGTGATTTTCTACACTGTGGTGTGCTATACTGCTCACATCTCTTCAAGAGATGCCCACCAAATCAACAAGCTAATTAAGGAGGCAGGACCAGTGAAGGGACACAATCTCTCACTTGTGTATTAGCAGCTAAGCAAGTTTGTCTTTTGTCAGTGGTTTCACTTTGGCAACAGAGTCGACATATACATTTATATATATATATACAGTCATATGAAAAAGTTTGGGAATCCCTCTTAATTCTTTGGATTTTTGTTTCTCATTGGCTGAGCTTTCAAAGTTGCAACCTCCTTTTAATATACGACATGCCTTAAGTAAACAGGAGTATTTCAGCAGTGACATTAAGTTTATTGGATTAACAGAAAATATGCAATATGCATCATAACAAAATTAGACAGGTGCATACATTTGGGCACCCCAACAGAGATATGACATCAATATTTAGTTGAGCCTCCTTTTGCCAATCTAACAGCCTCTAGACGCTTCCTATAGCCTTTGATGAGTGTCTGGATTGTGGATGGAGGTATTTCTGACCATTCTTCCATACAAAATCTCTCCAGTTCAGTTAAATTTGATGGCTGCCGAGTATGGACAGCCTGCTTCAAATCATCCCATAGATTTTCGATGATAATCAAGTCAGGGGACTGTGATGACCATTCCAGAACATTGAACTTCTCCCTCTGCATGAATGCCTTTGTAGATTTCAAACTGTGTTTTGGGTCATCGTCTTGTTGGAATATCCAGCCTCTGCATAACTTCTGTGTAGCTCTGGGGCTAAGGATCTGTGCTGGTATCCAGAAGGTTGCCAGTTTGAATCCCCGTCACTGCCAAAAGAGATCCTACTCTGCTGGGCCCTTCAGCAAGACCCTTAACCTGTAATTGCTTCAGGGGCGCTGTACAATGGCTGACCCTGTGCTCTGAGCCCAAGGGGTATGCGAAAACTAACAAATTCCTAATACAAGAAATTGTATAAGGCAAAATAAAGAATAAAAAATTCAACTTTGTGACTGATGCCTGAATATTATCCTGAAAAATGTGTTGATATTGGGTTGAATTCATCTGACCTTCGACTTTAACAAGGGCCCCAGTCCCTGAATTAGCCACACAGCCCCACAGCATCATGGAACCTCCACCAAATTTGACAGTAGGTAGCAGGTGTTTTTTTTTTTGGAATGTGGTGTTCTTCTTCTGCCATTTAAGGCGCTTTTTGTTCTGATCAAATAACTCAATTTTTGTCTCATCAGTCCAAAGCACTTTGTTCCAAAATGAATCTGGCTTGTCTAAATGAGCATTTGCATACAACAAGCGACTCTGTTTGTGGTGTGAGTGCAGAAAGGGCTTCTTTCTCATCACCCTGCCATACAGATGTTCTTTGTGCAAATTGCGCTGAATTGTAGAACGATGTACAGATACACCATCTGCAGCGAGATGTTCTTGCAGGTCTTTGGAGGTGATCTGTGGGGTTGTCTGTAACCAGACCTGCTGGGTTTAACAGCAACTGTTCCTGTGGCCTTCCATTTCCTGATTCAATTCCTTACAGTTGAAACTGACAGTTTAAACCTCTGAGATCGCTTTTTGTAGCCTTCCCCTAAACCATGAGACTGAACAATCTTTGTTTTCAGATCTTTTGAGAGTTGCTTTGAGGATCCCATGCTGTCTGTTGCTCTTCAGAGGAGAGTCAAAGGGAAGGAAGCACAACTTGCAATTGACCACCTTAAATACCTTTTACCACTCATGATTGGACACAGCTGTCTATGAAGTTCAAGGCTTAATGAGCTCATGCAACAAATTTGGTGTTGAAAGTAATCAGCATTGAGCAGTGACAGGCATTCAAATCAGCAAAATTACAAGGGGACCTACCATTGGAGACATCGGTAGGATGACCACAATCAACTATCTGGAATATCATGAAGAAGAACTCACTCACTGGTGAGCTCAGTAATCACAAAGGGACTAGTAGGCCAAGGAAGACCTCCACTGCCGAGGACAGAAGAATCCTCTCTATGGCCAAGAAAAAGCCCCAAACGCCTGTTTGACAGATCAGAAACTGTCTTCAGGAGGCAAATGTGGTGACAGCTATCCACAGAAGACTTCATGAACAGAAATACAGAGGCCACACTTCAAGATGCCACAAAAACTGAATGGCCAGATTATAGTTTGTGAGAAAGGACTTCAAAGAGCCTGCAGAATTCTGGGAAAAGGTCTTGTGGACAGGCAAGACAAAGATGAACCACATCAGAGTGTTGGTGAAAGCCAAGTATGGGGATATAAAGGAACTGCCCAAGATCCAAAGCCGACCACCTCATCTGTTAAACATGGTGCTGGGGATGTCATGGCTTGGGCATGTATGGCTGCCACAGGTCCTGGCAAACTTCTCTTCACTGATATGTGACTGCTGATGGCAGTGGCAGAATGAATTCTGAGGTGTGTAGAAACATCTGATCTGCTCAAGTTCCAGTAAATGCTCCAAACTAACTGCACAACACTTCATCCTACAACAAGATAATGAGCCAAACACACTGCCGAGGCAATACAGGAGTTTTTAAGAGCTAAAAAATGGAAAATTCTTGAATGGCCAAGTCAGTCACCCAATTTCAGTCCAACAGAGAAAAGTGAAAGTGACAAGCCCCTCTAAAACTAGCAGGAGCTAAAGATGCCTGCATTAGAAGTTTGGCAGAGCATCACCAGAGAAGATCCTCAGCATCTGCTGATGTTTTTGAATGGCAGATTTAAAGCAGTCATTGCATTTGAGGGATATGCAACAAAGAACTAAATATGACGGCTTTAACAGACCTGCCATTGCTATGTCCCAGACAATATGGTGCCCTGAAATTGGAGGACAATATAGAATAAGTGTGTGACAGAAATGGCTGCAAATCCTCTTAAATGAAAGTCTTCAATGTGCACTTTAATCATGCCCGAATTGTTTGATTTGTAATTTTAAAATGTGGAGCTGAAGGTTAAATAAAGGAAAATGCATCTTTATCCCCAACACTATGGAGGGCACAGTACATTAACTACTGGCACTCATAAGGCAAGAACAGAGCAATGCTGATAGGGACTACCAGTGTGCACTGGTCCACTTCTGGCACCAACTCCTGGTGTTAATCCTGTCTGAAGACTGCAAGTTCTACATGTGAGCCTGTGCTCTTCTTCTGGCTCCTGCCTGACAAGTTACCACTGAAGGACTACATTACATACATTTTGCTTGTGACATTACGCAGTCATTTATGTGGCACTCCTGTTCAAAGATAAATGCCGTACAGGGTGTTGTATGTATTTTCTGTCCATACAGCACTTTTTTCCATTAACTTTTATTGATAGTTGCTTGTTTTACGGAGGACAAATGTAAAATTTCCATTTCTTCTGTGATTTACAGCTCGGCTCCAGGAATTTTCCCAATTGCTTGTCTTCCAAAACATTCAGTAAGAGTTTATTACTTTCTTGCTTCCTTAAAAGGGGACAATTTTAGGGTCTATAAACACACAAAGGCTCATATGTCTGGGGCCTGTTTATCTATTTACTTAAAATGTATTTTATTTCAGACAATAAAACACATACAGAAGCATACAATCCCATAAAAGATGCACTCGTGAGCAATACAGTGAACACACAAGAAAGAAAAATTAAAGCCACAACCTCCTTTCCATATCTACATCAGAGGCACAATATTCCCATATTGTAAGAGAAAAATGTACTTGAAGCTGCCTGCCTGTGTAATTAGGACATTTTGACATTTGTATCAGTTCATTTAAATTAGAAAATCAGATCATGTTAACACTTTGGTGGAGATTGCACAGGTGGTGAACCAGCTGAGGGGAGGAAAGGCTGCAGTGATCTGTGGTATCCGGGGTGAACTTCTCCAGGCTGGTGGTAAGGGTGTCCTCCTGGCATTGCAAGCAATCTTTTCTTCCATTTAGGAGACTGGCATCATCCCAACTGACTGGAAAACGGGACTTGTCGTCCCTATCCGGAAAGGGAAGGTTGACCGCCTGGATTGTGGCAACTATGGGGATAACACTGCTCTCGGTGCCGGGTAAGGTCCTTGCTAGGGTCATCCTCAATAGGATCTGTGATCACTTGCTCACCTACCAGCGACCAGAACAGTCTGGTTTTTACCCCTAAGAAGTCTACCATCAACCGCATCCTGGCACTGAGGGTTCTCATGGAGTGCAAACGCGAATATCGGCAGAGTTTCTTTGCAGCCTTTGTCGATTTTCATAAAGCATTCGACTCAGTTCATCGAGCTGCCCTGTGGGACATCCTGAGGGTTCACGGGATCCCCTCGAGGTTGTTGGATATCATGGCCGGCCTCTACACCAGTACTGTGAGTGCTGTGCAGAGTGGAGGCAGAACCTCTGTTTTTTTTTCCCCAGTTGATTCTGGGGTTCATCAGTGGTGTGTTCTGCTCCTACTCTGTTCAATGCTTGTATGGACTGGGTGTTGGGCAAGGTTGTGGGGTCCAATGGCTGTGGGGCATCTGTTGGTGAAGAAAGATTCATGGATCTTGACTTTGTTAACGATGCTGTGATCTTCGTGGAGTCAATGGAGGTTCTGATTGGGGTGCTCGAGAGACTGAGTGAGGAGTCTGAGTGTCTGGGCTTGTGAGTGTCCTGATAAAATCCAAGATCCAGGCCTTCAATGACCTCTTGGGCACAGCCGTCAGCTGTGTGTTTGCAGAGATAGTGTTGACCTTTATTTTTTATTTACCTCAGCAGTGACATTCATGTCTTTGGTGACTTTTCCCATGAAGTCAGTAGACAGACTGGGAGAGCATGGGGGAGCATGTAGTCACTGGAAAGGGGTGTGTGGCGCTCCCAATGTGCAAAAGGATGAAGGTCCAAGTCTTTAGAGTCCTGGTGCTTCCTGTCTTGTTTCGTTGTGTGGTGGGTGTGGTAATGCACTGTATCAGTGCATGCTCCACAACGACTTGACTTGGAGGACCGCGTAAGGAACTTAATAATGATTAGGCCAACTGAAAACTGGATTGACTCGGTTTGTTTAGACAATTTTGATTCGGCTTCAGTCTCTCCAGGTCCCACTGTAGTCAGGGTGAATGGGTGACAGTAAGACGGGAGGGGGTCTAAGAAGTCAAAGTTTAGTCCGTCAGTACCCAGGTCACCAATTAAAAAAACCAGAACAGATTCTCATTACTCTGTGGAATCGGAGAACAGTAAGGTGCTCATTACCGATGACTTCAAAATGTTTATCCAGCAGTTAATGTTAAATGCTTTCCTAGGGTGAAATTATCTGACATGGAGGCTAAACTGGACCTTCTGGCCGATGATGAAATATCTGCCTTATTGCTACATGTAGCCACTAACAATGTTTACTTACAACAATCTGAGCTATTGAAGAGGAACTTCATATCTCTGTGCACCAAAGCAAAAAGAAAATGTTGGAATTTGTGTCTGGCACCTTACCAAGATTATATAGAAGAGAGTGTGATTTATAGCTAATTGCATTCCCTTCACTGCTGGTGTGCCAATAAAAGCATAGCCTTTTTGAATAGTTGGGTTGATTTTTGGGAAAGGCCTAAATTTTTTCAAGAGGGATGGTCTTTCAGTTTTTTCTTATCTTCTTAAAGAGTCAAAGCTGAGTAGCTGTCAAAAACAGGGCTTGTTGAAGACCACTGAGGAATTCCTTTGGGTTATAGAAGAGATAAATTGCTGTTGCTGTATTTAACTTTATATATTGTACTCTGATAACAATTGAAATATAAAAAGTCTAATTTCATTTAACCAATTTTCAACCCATGAAATATGTTTAAGTATTTTTGGACTATACATAATACTTAATGGAAGAGATGGATTTCTTGACAATACCATTTATTTGTATGCTGATTGGTGTATTAGAAATGCTTTGTAGTCATTATATTTAAAGGAACCTGGCAGGTTAAAGGAAGCTTTCTCTTCGATTTCTTCAGTTTGCCATGCTCTACTAACAACAGCCTATCCTGCTATATTTGTTCAAAGCATTCCCTAGACTGATATCACTCGATTATGTTTGTAAGTTGCTTTGAATATGCAAATAAATGTATGTTTTGTTTTTCTATTTATTTTTGGCATTTTGATTTACTTCAGGTTAACTCCGTAAACAGTCGGTGAGCTTGGCTGGTAAACCTCACATGCCCAATAGGTGAGATTTACAGTTGGGGTGACAAATTTTCAGAACACAATCTGAAAACGCTAGTGGGACTGGGAAACTTTTAAAATGATAAAAGTATGAACTAAGCTTTAGTTTTGCATTTTCAGCACCTTGACAAGCTCATGATCTGATGAATTCAGGCTTTTCTGAGGGCAAATGTGGGACCAGCCTTCCATTAGGGAGGAAAATTAAATAAATTATCCCATTTATAAAGAGCAGACCTTCACTTTCTGCACACTTTATTGTAGATTTTAATCTCAAATGAATAGATTTGCTATTTTTGCCCATTAATCTATAATCACTGGCCATTTTATTAGGCACACCTGTAATGATTGTATCCACTATGCTTCACTAAGTTTATGGTGAAAATTGTACTGATGGTTGCAGGTCAACCCCAAACTGCCTTCAGCCCCTTCCCACAGCGCAGAAAGATGACATAATAAAAGCGATTTTTACAAAACCACACAGAGAAAAGATGCAACAAAAAAAATGTAATTAATACATTTTCTACAATCCCCCAAAACTCCCCCTCTTCCAATATATACAATAAACAAAAAGCATAAAATTATGTACCCAAGAATATTCCCCACCGTCCATTCGATTTAGTCTTTTTTATCCGATTGTCCTATTTCCCCATAGTTCAGTTTTTTAGACACACCAATCACAGAATAAAAGATTTATGACTCACACTGCCTCCGATCCCTTTCACAGTAAAGTTCACTTCCCTCAGTGCATCTGGAATCCTCGTAAACAATCCTTTTCCTGGATTCAAATGGGTCATGTCTTTTTCCTCCACCATAAAAACTCTGGCTGTCTTTTCTTCCTTCTCTTCCTGCCTTTTCGTGCCCCTATTTAAATAATACGTCCGTTTCTATGGCACTCCCAGAAATCGCAATGACAGCCCAGTACATCCCAAAAGGTCCTCTCTATCCATCCTGCCCATCTTATGCTACAGTTTTCTGAAATGGCAACAGGATTTTTCATAGAGAGACAAAAAACCAACCATATACAAATGTGGCAATGCTACACACCTGTTCAAGGGCTTGTTCACACAAATATCTAATCAGCCAATCACATGGCAGAAGCTCAATGCATTTAGGCCTGTAGACATTGTCAAGAGACCTGGTGAAGTTCAAACAGAGCATTAGAATGGGGAAGAAAGGAGTGACTTTGAATATGACATGATTGTTGGCGCCAGACGTACTGCTCTTAATATTTCAGAAACTGCTGATCTACTCGAATTGTGGTGCACAACCATCTCTAGAGTTTATCGAGAATGGTCCGAAAAGGGAAAATATCCAGTGAGTGGCAATGCCTTGTTGATGCCACAGGTCAGAGGAGAATGGCCAGACTGGTTTAAGCTGATAGAAAGGTAACAGTAACTCATATAAGCACTCGTTGCAACCGAGCTATGCAGAAGATCATCTCTGAACACAGATCACCTCAAACTTTATAGCAGATGGGCTACAGCAGCAGGAGACCACACCAGGAGCCACTCCTGTCATCTCAGAACAGGAATCTGAGGATACAATTCACACAGGCTCACCAAAATTGGATAACAGAAGATTAGGATGAGTCTCGATTTCTGCTGCGACATTCTGATGGTAGGGTCAGATTTTGACATCAACAACATGAAAGCATAGATCCATCCTTCCTTGTATCAATAGTTCAGGCTGGTGGTGGTGGAGGTGTAATGGTGTTGGGGGATATTTTCTTGGCACACTTTGGGCCCCGTAGTACCAATTGAACATCATTTAATTTTTACAGCCTACCTGAGTATGGTTGCTGACCATGTCCATCCCTTTATGACTGCAGTGTACCCATATTCTGATGACTACTTCCAGCAGGATAATGCACCATGGCACAAAGCTCAGATCATCTCAAACTGGTTTCTTGAACATGACAATGAGTTCACTAGACTCAAATGGCCTCCACAGTCACCATATCTCAGTCCAATAGAGCACCTTTGGGATGTGGTGGAACGTGATGTACAGCTGACAAATCTGCAGAAACCGTGTGACGCTATCATGTCAATATAAACCAGAATTCCTGAGGAATCTATGCCACAAAGGAAAATGGCAGTTCTGAAGGCAAAAGAGGGTCCAACCTGGTACTAGCCAGGTGTACCTAATAAAGTGGCCGGTAAGTGTACGCTCAATAGCCCATATAGTGAAAAAAATGTCTTCAGAAAGGTTTGCACATTTAAAGATCTGTGTTAAACTTGCAATTACTTTAGACTACTTTGCAGAGATCTTCCTTCACTTTGACATTAACGAGTCTTTTTCTGTTGATCAGGGTCAAAAAGCCAATTTAATTTATTGCAATTTGATATTGTATAGCAATAACATGTGAAAACCTCCAAAGGTTTGAGTAGTTTTTATAGGTGTTGTATGACCTGTACATGCATATGGAGCCAAACTGCAGAATGATGAGTGCTTAAAACAATCTATGTCTGAAGAAAGGACTTTAATTTCTGGTGCACTGTACACTTTTGTGCAAAACATTTTCAAGCCAAATTCAATAGACCATTCAGAACATCAAGACCTTTACAATGCCATATTTCTTGAACTTAACACACTTTTTTAAAGGATTATTCTCTGTCATCAGTTTTAAATCTAAATTTTCCTTTCTTTTCCCATTCCCAGAAAGGGAAACCTTACATTGCTCATTATGTTTTTACATTTCAGGTATTTATAAAACCCTTTCGGGTTTTTCCTTTCAGTTTCCATGGCTGTATGGATTCATTTCCTCTGAACACTTCCAAGTATTCAGGCATTTTCGTTTGGAGATCAGCTGTACAGCTCACTTTTAAAAATTCAAGGAGATTCAGGTCATTCCTGTAATTTGTTGACCACAACAGTAGCAAATACTTTAAGGAAGTTATCCCCCAGTGTGTTATAAAACCTCAGTCATGCTGCTGACATTTTCAATTCAGTTTTCTAGAAATATGGCCTAAAATTCCATTAGGATGCCTGAGATGGATCTTAAAAGAATTCTGGCTGTGCTGATGTAAAAGCCCAGATGTTATTATCTTAGGAGTATAAAGATTTAAACAGTACAGAGAAATGGAAGAACATATTTGAAAAATATTAACATAAAAAAATGTATCGACCCATTCTTAACATCAGCAACATATGGCAAGAACAGGAGTCTTACTGAACAGTCAGAAAGACTTCAGATGAGGGCAGTCGTGTTATACAAACATGCTGGAATTGTATGAGGAAGCAACAAAAGGATATGACTAAAGTGAAGCATCTGATATTATTTATCTTGAATTTCAGAAAGCATTTGATAAGGTGCCATATGAGAGGTTGGGCATCAAACTAAAAGAAGTCGCAGTTCAGGGTGTGGTGTGCAGATGGGTGCAGAATTGGCTCAGACA
>JANRMT010062820.1:24324664-24344808 GCA_026402145.1 Polypterus bichir lapradei
CCTGTCAGTGCAGCCTACTCTCAATTTCTCTCTCCTCCTCCTCCTCCTCTCATTTGCTCACTTGCTTTCCCGCGCTCTCTCTCTTTCTGTCTCTCAGCGAGCCAAGATTCTCTTGACTGCTTGTCAGTGCACCTGTTTTATGGTGCCAGTGTGGCTAATCCAGAGCTGTGTGTAATTATGGGGTCAGGCAGTGCTAATGAGCAATCTCACGGGACCCATATGAATTGAATAATCAGGTAATTGTCAATTACCAGCATAATTAGTGACAAATATTAAGTAGTATCATGCAATAAACACACCTAGTTAACAACTGAACATCAATGAGGGATTAACTGTTGAAGTACGGGTGCATCCACTGAACATTTGAAACAAAAGGTTTTCAATTTCCCCTGCTTTCTCTGATGGACACTGAGTATCTGTGTGTTTCTGATAACAAAGGATGCAGTTCATGCTGCGATTACAGATGTTGATTTAAGAAGTAATTTCAATCTAACTGTGCGTAATAGATTTACTTCTTTATAGCTGCAATACCTTGCCTTACAAGCACTTATCCAAATAATTTTTAAGGGTATTCGGTTTCAAAGTGGGATTCAGTTTTATTTTTTCACAGTAGCCACATCAACTTTAAATGCTGTTCTTGATAAGTTTAAATCAGGTTTCAGAACAAATCACAGCACAGAAACTGCACTTGTTAAAGTAGTCAATAACTTGCGGGTAAATGCAGACAGAGGCCATTTATCTGTTCTCATCGTCTTAGATCTGAGTGCCGCACTTGATACCATTGATCACAATATTCTTAGAAATCACCTTAGTCAATGGGTGGGCCTCTCTGACATTGTCTTAAATTGGCTTGAGTCCTACCTGGCAGGTAGAAAATTCTTTGTTAGTTGTGGTAATTATACTTCAAAGACCCCTGATATTCCATGTGGTGTTCCATAAGGATCTATCCAGTGTCTGCTGCTCTTTTTGATCTCCATGCTTCCGTTAGGTCAGATTATCTCGGGGCATAACATGAGCTACCACAGCTATGCTGATGACACACTGTATTTATCAATAGCACCTGATGACCCCGACTCTCTTGATTCACTGACACAATGTCATACTTGTGTTTCGGAATGGATGAGTAGTAATTTTCTTAAACTAAGTAAGGAAAAAACAGAGATTTTAGTGATTGGCAAAAATGGATATAATGAGGGTATTAGAAATAAACTTGATACATTAGGATTAAAAGGCAAGACTGTTTTCAGTTGTCTAGATTACTGTAATGCACTCCTCTCAGGACCACCCAAAAAAGATATCAATCGATTGCAATGAGTGCAGAATGGGGCTGCTAGAATCTTAACAAGGAAAAGAAAATCTGAGCACATCACACCAGTCTGAGCATCACTACACTGGTTACCTGTGTCATTTAGAATTGACTTAGAAATATTGCTTATGGTTTACAAAGCCTTCAATAATCTGCCCCATCTTATATTTCAGAATTCCTTTCACCTAACACTCCAAATCGCAACCTTAGATCTTCAAATGAGTGTCTGCTTAGAATTCCAAGAGCTCATCTTAAAATAAATGGTGAGGCAGCCTTCTGCTGTTATGCACCTAAAATCTGGAATAACTTCCCAATAGAAATTCACCAGGCTAATACAGTGGAGCATTTTAAAAAAACTCCTAAAAACTCATTGCTTTAACATGACTTTCTCATAGCTTCATTTTAGTTTAACCCTGGAAGGAGGAAGGACCGGGAGAGGGACAATACTTCCCCAGGGCCACAAGAGGGCAGCCGCCCTGCTCTGCATCGGAGCCACAGGATCAGAGCTTAGAAGCTCAACCCTGATGGAGCCTGTGGCTACCGCCATGGGGCGCACGGAGGATGATTACAGAGCCCTGGACTGCAGCACTTCCACCACACCAGGAAGTGCTGGCAGAAGATCATTACGGAGCACCTTGAGCACATCCGGGGCATTATAAAAGGGGCCGCCTCACTCCAGTAGAGGAGCCGGGGTGCCGGGAGGACGAGGATGAAGCTTGCGAGGAGAGGAGTTGAGAACAGTTGAAAGGAAAGAAGGGATTGTGAGCAATTGTGGCTGTTTAAGGCATTGTGTGGTGCTGTATAGGCAGAGGAAAAATAAACGTGTGTGTTTTTGGACATTTGTTGTCTTTCTGTCTGTCTGTCTGTGTTCGGGGGCTGAACTTCCACACCATGTCATGTCATTTTCTAACCAGATTAATCCAGACAAGGGTTGCAGGGGGTTCGGGAGCCTATCACAGCTAGCATAAGGAACAAGACAGGAACCAATCCTAGACAAGCGTGCCAATCCATCGCAGGGCAACATCACAGACATACCAAAAACACACACAATTGGGCCAATATAGCATTGCAGAGGCACTTAACTTGCATGTCTTTGGACAATGGGACCGGAGTAAACCTATTCAGACACAGGAGAACATGCAGACTCCATGCAGTCTCTTTGCAGACTCCATGCAGTCTCTTTTCTCTCTCCCACTTTCATATCATCATGTTCACCCACAACATCAGGTATATCCATCAGGGCTGAGGCACACTGGCGGTCATTTGGCATCCTGTGGCAAAGTTGTCTGCAGTCTTCATTAAAATCTTCAGCTCATCCCTGAAATAGGCAACAATCTCATAGGTTTTCAAAACAGATCACCATTGTTTATTTGCCCAAAAGGCCCAGCGTTACGTTTCCGGGTGATTATCATGAGCAGCTATGAAATGTCTAGAAAAGCTTGTGCTGTCATACATTATTCCTGCCTGTCTGGACCCTCATCAGTTTGCATACCAGCCAAACAGGTGATGTCGTATCACAGACCCTCCAAACTGCTCTTCTTCCCCTGGATGGTCAGAACATGTATGTTAGGATGCTATTGTTTGACTACGTCTTAGCTTATAATACCGTTATCTCTTCCAAACTGATTGCATAAATCCATCTATGACAAGATATTCAATATTTATTAACAGGTAGGATTAGGCCGTTCAGGTTGACAACAAAGCATCATCTCCACTGAGGGTGAACACTGGATCTCCACAAGACCGCTGTCTGAGCCGGAAGCTGTGCTCACTTTCTTTCTTCTTAGGAGCAGTATAAAAGGGTTAACTTGTCCAAGCATATCAGGAAAGGAAACCATAAATAATAAAGGTCAAGTGAACAACAGAAAACAAGAAGGTCCTGGGTGATGGTTCAAGAAGTTGGCTGACTATCAGGTACTCAGTAAGACTTGGCAGATGTCACACACGGAGGAACTCAAGAAGTGCTAAAAAGTATTGTAGGGATCAAGAATGTAGAAGAAATAAGACTTTTCATTTAAGCTGGTTAATGCTCTACTTGAAAACACCTCATGTCTTTTAGCCAATCAGAGTGAATGAAAGCTAGTGAACCAATCAGATTAAGCATTAATTCAGAACTTTTAAGTAAGTTCAGTTATCTATAAATACAGCTCTCTGTCTTTATCTTGTGACCATTCCATTACAGGCTGTTGTGATGGACTTTACCCCTCTTTATGATGAAAAATAAAAGATGTAATGGACAAGCTTCCTCCTGCCTGGTTCTTCAGGTTGATTATTAATAGAAAAATATTTAATATAATGATTTCTACCATGAGGGCCTTTAATGACCTCTTGGGCACAGCAATCATCTATGTGTCGGTCTGCAAAAAGAGTGTTGACCTCGTCTAGAGGTTTACTTACCTCGGCAGTGACATTCATGTCTCTGGTGACTCTTCCTATGAAGTCAGTAGACAGATTGGGAGGACATGGGGGGTTCATGAGGTCGCTGGAAAGGAGTGTGTGGCGCTCCCGATATCTAAGCAAAAGGACAAAGGTCCAAGTCTTTAGAGTCCTGGTGCTTCCTGTCTTACTTAATGGTTGCGAGACATGGACGCTATCCAGTGACCTGAGATGAAGACTGGACTCCTTCAGTATTGTGACTCTTTAGAGAATCCTTGGGTACTGTTGGTTTGACTTTGTGTCGCTAATGGAGTCCTGAATGAGGCACATTACCTGCATTGCGAGGGAGCATCAGTTACGGCACTATGGCCATGTGGCGCGATTCCCCATGTGTGATCCAGCTCATAAGATCCTCATTGATGGGGACCTGAGTAGCTAAACCAGGCCAAGGGGATACCCACTTAACACTTGGCTGTAACAGATAAATGGTAATTTCCGGAGGGGGGGATCAGTACTGGACCATGTGTCTGCCTGTGTGGCTGCCAAGCTGGATCCTGAGGCGTTTCGTCGTGTGGTGGGTACCAGTGCATGCTCCCCAACCTGACCTGACTATTAAGTCACTAAAAATGCCTTCATCATAGTGAGTAATTAATAACATCTTAAGCCTTTAAGCATACAGTAAGCTCAGAAAATAAAAATTTGAAACTGAAGCACAAAGTCAGCAGATAATAAAGTGAGGCTTCTTTTAACCCTTAAGCCGCTGGAACAGACTATAGTTGGATCCCAATGCATTTTGCCAGCATGCCAGAACTGAGTATATTCGGTGATGTACATTCACTGAACGCTGCAACCAGCTATAGTCGGTTCCTAGTGCAATTTGCCAGCACACTGGTGCCAAACAGTCCGTGCCATCCATTAGATGATCAGCCAGCTCATGACCACTGGTGGCCCCTAGCGAATCAGCATCACCGTCCCTGGTATTCAGGCGCTGCACTAGTCTAGCCTGCCAGTGTCAGCGTTGGCCTCTGTGTGCTTTGTGTGCAGACAGTTCAAGTGCAGTTGGCACAGTCGGTGATTTACTGAATTTAATCAATGGCATCAGTTGCACCTTATACATATTGTTCCAGGATTTTTTAAAATAATTTTTATAGTTCATTAGCAGTGTGTAAAATGATCAGTGTTGCAGTAATTGTGATGTTCTTTGCATGAAAAAAAAATATGTGTCCCATTAAAATTTCACTTTGTGACGTTTCCTTAAAAAGTGCAGCAAAAAAAGTATTTGGCGTCCAGGGGTGTATTAACCCCCTAAGTATGTGGCAGTTTAAGGGTTACGTTGGCCGTATCTTATATACCCGCTAGGCCATCAACATCCAAAGTGCTTTGTTTCCAGACCTTTTTTTATTTCTTCCCATCAGTATCCTTCATTATACATTCCATCAGTATGATTCATTGTTCTGAATTCGGTACGAACGACAAATCATAAATACATTTAACTAAACAAGGACCATTTTAAGTATTCACTTGCTGCTAAAGGAGTTACATACAATAACAATAAATCACTATTTTTGTTGCCCTTTCAGTTGTTCTCACTTGTATTCCACATTAGACAGCCAATGCAATAAGAAAATATCGCCTCCTGACACGAATTGACTATTTGTTTGTTCTTCACTGCCTGCTAAACATCAAGGATCAAAGTTTGTAAATGTCTTATCCATCATGAAAAGTGTCAAACAACATTAGTAAATGCTATGGAATATAAGAAAAAAAAAGGGGCGGGGGGGTAAATATTAAAGCTCAGCTTGTGGTGTCTATGATAAACATTATAAATATGTCAGGCACTCTCAGAAGCGGCAGAGATCGGAAGATAAAAGGACAAGCGTTGTTCTTCTTTTGCTGTAACTTCAGGCTTTGAAAGGTGCCACCTGTCACTGATATTATTCGTTGTTAGTGAGTAATGCAGGAGTGGTAATTCATAGCAACAGCTGGCGCTCTCCAGCCCTTTTATTCTTGGTCATCTGTTTTAATTCAGTTCTTTGAACTTTAATGTCATCTGATATCACTGTATTGGATTACAGAATACATCTTAAAATGTTAATCAAAAACTGAATTAATATCATTGTATATGCTGGCCTTTATGCTATCTCTACAATTTCCTGTGAATAATTCATATCTTCTTATCTACCTGCTCTGAATTCCATTGCACCGGGGCGTATAATTTACTGCAAAAATGTGAAGAGCATAATTGGATCTCGGCAGTTAGCTTAATGTGTGGACTGCTTGACTCGGCGCCTGTGGATGGAATGAAAAAATAAAGAGTCCCAGCGTCTTTAGTATGCTGCCCAATGGAGGCCACTATGGCACACTGACATAGGTGACTCCAGAAATAAATGTCATAATATAATTTGTTGAAGTGATCGGGTAATCATGCAAGAACACAATGGAAAGGGTCCTGAAAGGCTAAGCACCACTCGAGTACAAACAAAATAAATAAATAACTAATAAGGTCTGACTTTGACTTGATTTTGGTGTCTCAGTTTGGTATGGATTGCCTTCTTATGCCCATTATGGTGTAGCAGTTTCTGGCCTAATCGCAGGGCCCACTTAACATATGGGCACACTGGGCAGTGGGTCCCATGCCAATCTATGTATTGTCGCGCATGGGAGGCAGCTAAAGGCCTTGAGTGAGAGCAATTCTGAGTCAGACCGGGATGTGGCAGAGTGCACTGAATCGTTTTCTCACTTCCCTGCAGACCATCCACAGGAGATTCCACCTGGCCCTGTTGACGTCACTTCCGGGACCGAGCCTATGGAGGAAGACCTTGTCGGCTCCGGCCCCTTTGATGTCACGTCCGGACTCGAGCCTATGGCTGAAGACCCTTCTCAACCCGACCTCTACACTTCCTGTCTTTTCCTTTAAAAGCCTCCACCTTTTCCTTATTCCCTCAGTTCTGTTTTGGACTCGGTTTTGTGCACATCAGTGCTATCATTTACTTACAATTTGCAGCCAGGAAAACATATTATATGGATGGCTGCCACAAACCTTGCTATGGATCATTGTGGAGTTTGTGACAGTATTTTGTGACTTGCTGTCAATAAATAAATACCATACAATACTAAACTAGAAATATTTGTTATTGTGTTAGAAGTGGACATTGATTTAGTATCACGGTCCCCTCATTGTGTGTCTGAATGTGTACGGATCTCACGCACCACATCACATAAAAGCATACATGTTAACGTCACATCAACTCAATTCTCTGCAAAGCAATTTTGTAAATGTTTGTGTTGAACACTTAATTAATAATAATTCATAGTAATTTCCTACTGTGCCATCTCCGCCCATATGGTTTACCAATTGAGTATCATTTACAGTATATGAAGAAGTTTGGGAACCCCTCTTAATTCTTTGGATTTTTGTTTCTCATTGGCTGAGCTTCCAAGTAGCAACTTCCTTTTAATACATGACATGCCTTATGGAAACAGTAGTATTTCTGCAGTGACATTAAGTTTATTGGATTATCAGAAAATAAGCAATATGCATCATAACAAAATTAGACAGGTGCATAAATTTGGGCACCCCAACAGAGATATGACATCAATACTCAGTGGAGCCTCCTTTTGCTCCTTTGTGCCTCTAGACGCTGTCCTCCTATAGCCCTTGATGAGTGTCTGGATTGTGGATGGAGGTATTTTTGACCATTCTTCATACAAAGTCTCTCCAGTTCAGTTCAATTTGATGGCTGCCAAGTATGGACAGCCTGCTTCATATCATCCCATAGATTTTCAATGATATTCAAGTCAGGGGACTGTGACGGCCATTCCAGAACATTGTACTTCTCCCTCTGCATGAATGCCTTTGTAGATTTCCAACTGTGTTTTGGGTCATTGTCTTGTTGGAATATCCAACCCCTGCGTAACTTCAACTTTGTGACTGATGCTTGAACATTATCCTGAAGAATTTGTTGATATTGGGTTGAATTCATCCGACCCTCGACTTTAACACGAGCCCCAGTCCCTGAACTAGCCACACAGCCCCACAGCATGATGGGACCTCCACCAAATTTGACAGTAGGTAGCAGGTGTTTTTCTTGGAATATGGTGTTCTTCTCCCACCATGCAAAGCGCTTCTTGTTATGACCAAATAACTCAATTTCTGTTTCATCAGTTCAAAGCACTTTGTTCCAAAATGAATCTGGCTTGTCTAAATGAGGATTTGCATACAACAAGCGACTCTGTGCAGAAAGGGCTTCTTTCTCATCACCCTGCCATACAGATGTTCTTTGTGCAAATTGCGCTGAATTGTAGAACGATGTACAGATACACCATCTGCAGCGAGATGTTCTTGCAGGTCTTTGGCGGTGATCTGTGGGTTGTCTGTAACCATTCTCACAATCCTGCCTCTGCATATGCCGCTCCTGTATTTTTCTTGGCCTGCCAGACCTGCTGGGTTTAACAGCAACTGTGCCTGTGGCCTTCCATTTCCTGATTCCATTCCTTACAGTTGAAACTGACAGTTTAAACCTCTGAGATTGCTTTTTGTAGCCTTCCCATAAACCATGAGACTCAACCGTCTTTGTTTTCAGATCTTTTGAGAGTTGCTTTGAGGATTCCATGCTGTCTGTCACTCTTCAGAGGAGAGTCAAAGGGAAGGGAGCACAACTTGCAATTGACCACCTTAAATACCTTTTAACACTCATGATTGGACACACCTGTCTATGAAGTTCAAGGCTTAACGTGCTAATCCAACCAATTTGGTGTTGTAAGTAATCAGCATTGAGCAGTGACAGGCATTCAAATCAGCAAAATGACAAGGGGACCCCACATTTGTGCACAGCCAGTTTTTCACATTTGATTTCATTTCATACAACTAAATACTGCTTCACTAAAAATCTTTGTTCATAAAACACCCCAGCACTCAGATGTTCCTAGGAAATGAAAGACATACCACTGCTATCTTTTTTGTTGAAAGAAGAGTCAATTATTATGCAGGTTGAGAGGGGTTCCCAAACGTTTTCATATGACTGCATATGTTGACATTTTGGTGTTTTTCAAGGCTCATGTTACATTGCTCAAACATTTGTGTTGATTAATCTTTGCTGTACAGCATGTCTTCTTATATATCATCAGTCAGCTGCTTGTGTTTCTTTCTATATAAACAGAAATGCTGTTTCCAAGTCAGAATTGGAGATGCTTTTATTTCCTCACATCTTGATTACTGTAATGCTCTCTTTACAGGTTTCAGCAAGTCCTCTCTCTCACGCCTACAGGTAGTTCAAAATGCAGCCGCCAGGCTCCTAGCTCCGAGGTGATCACATCACTCCCATTCTGCACACACTGCACTGGCTCCCAGTGTTTTATAGAATTCATTTTAAAGTTTTTGTACTTACTTTCAGAGCTTTGCACCGACAAGCTCCCGAGTACCTAGCCAGTCTGCTCCAACGTTATACAGCTGGTCGGGCTCTTAGATATGGGCAATAGGGCATTCTAGTTGTCCCACGCACTCAGCTAAAAACCTGTAAGGATTGTGCCTTTCAGTCTGTGGCACCAAGACTATGAAATAGCCTGCTGAGTCTCTTAATTCTGTTAAAAAATAACTGAAAACATCTCTTTTTAAACAGGCTTTTAATCAATGCTCGGTAGTTCCTGTTTGTTTTTTTATTATTTTATTGGTTTTGTTTATATTGTTGTATTTGTACTGTATTTGCAGTTCAGCACTCTGTAACCTTTTGTCTGTAAAGGGCGCTATATAAGTAAACTACTAACTAATTCGCTACCGTGGCTGTCTGTTTGTCTGTCCAGGATTTTAAATCACCTGTAGCTCACAAACCGTTTGACCTATCTATCCATCCAGTATCCGACCCGCTATATCCTAACACAGGGTCACGGGGGTCTGCTGGACCAAATCCCAGCCAGCACAGGGCACAAGGCAGGAACAAACCCCTGAGCAGGACACCAGCCCACTGCAGGGCACACACACACACCAAGCACATACTAGGGACAATTTAGGATTGCCAATGCACCTAATTTACATGTCTTTGGACTGTGGGAGGAAACCAGAGCACCCGGAAGGAACCCACACAAACTTCACACAGGGAGGACCCGGAAAACGAACTCAGGTCTCCTTACTGCGAGGCAGCAGCGCTACCCACTGCGCCACTGTGCCGCCCATCCATTACATAAAATCCAAATGAAAATCCATTTCAATTACAGGTTGTAATGCAGCAAAACAAGACAGACATGACGGGTGATGAATGATTTTGCAAGGCCCTGAATTTCACATTATTTTAATGTGAACCCAGGTCCCCTAACTGCGAGGCAGCAGTGCTACCACTGTGCCACCGTGTCGTCCCTGTTTGAACTATAGGGTGGTCCAGATCTAATTATGCAATTTCCATTACGCTATAACTTATTAAGTTTATTACATAGAAAATCACCCGAAAAATCCATCGAGAAGTGTGCGAACTGATGACATGAAGAATCGTCTTCACGCCGACCTGGAATCATCCCTGCATAAATCAAAGTCATCCAGACGATCTGGATCTGCATAATTAGATCTGGACCACCCTGACCTGAAATTTGGTACACATATACTATGCAACGTCTACTATCTGCTTTCGGGGTGATGATTGACCTTCAAGGTTATTCCTCTTTTTATTTTTACTTTATTTTATTGTAGAATCAACTCTCGGCAGCACGCAGCAGGGTGGCTGTGTGGCGCATACGTACGGGCGCTATTCTCATCCCTACCACCTTTGCCGTCACTTCCTCTACCTCTTCATATCTTAAATCATTCTTGAGGCAGAGTGAAGACTTAAGTGAAAAATTAAGGAAAACGTACTAAGTAATTGCAACACAAACGCTGACTTAGTTTTAACGGGAAAAGTAGAGAAGAAGCGGGCTGCTAGGGTGGAGAAAAGAAGATCTGCTCAGGAAGCACCAAGCGCATCAACCTCTGAGCAAACGAATGCTAAACACACAGAGAAAGAGGATAAAACTAGGAATGCTCAAGTCAAGTGTATTCACTGTTTGTTATCGTGCAGTGCACCATTACTGGTTTTTTAATGTTTAAACAGTGATTTTGTTGGAAGTGCCAATACAACAAATATATGTTTAATTTTATTGACATTTTTGTTCCTGTGAGTGGTTGTGTAGTGCACTGCTTTGCCGGGGGGGTCTATAATGCTGTTAAGACGGCCCTGGCTAATCGTCAAACTGATTGCTGACAATGATGGTGACAATGAGTGTGCTGGCATGCACACGCAAAACTAGGCTTAGACAAGTAACCTGGTTAAGGCAATAACTTAAACCAGCCCCTCGTTTACCAGTCCATCCTATAGTGTTTCCCTCCTGGTAAAAAAAAAAGTATCATGGCTTAAAAAAAGAATAAACGTCATCAACGGCCTCCGTCAATCCGAAAACAAGCCTGGAGTCTGGGTCTCCCTTGGAGTGTGGGGAGCATTCATTTCAAAAATAACTTAGCTACAATATGCCTTATTACAAAAAAAAATAAAAAATTAAATATGGGATATAGTTACTTATTATAAAATGTGGTGCAGTACAAACAGTGTACTACTTTTGCATTACTTCTGTAACAAAGGCGCTATATAGGCGCCTGACCCGACACAGAAAGACATGGAGGCACGTATAAAAACACAAAGAGTTTATTTTTCTCTACAACTGTGGGACACGTCTTCCCCATGCCACACAGTCCAAACACAGTCCCAAAGCACGCACTGAAACCACAACACACTTTTCTTCCTCTACCACCACTCCTCCTCCTCAAGCTTAGTCCTCCTCCTCCCGACCCTGGCTCTTCGAGTGGTGGTGGCTGGCCCTTTTTATAACCCACCCAGAAGTGTTCCAGGTGCTTGACCACCTGGTCCTAATTGCACCTCCGGGTGGGACTGAAGAGTCGTCCTGCCAGGCTGCTGAGTCCATGCAGCTCCCCCTAACGGCCATCCGAGCCCCCAACCAGGCTGTGGAGGACTCCATCTCCCATGGAGCCCTGCGGGTGGTTGGGGAATGGAGGCTGCCACCAAGCGTCCCGGGGGAGGTACTGGAGTGCCCATGGTGGCTCCCCCGGAACATAAGCAGCAGGGGCGTCCCTGCCGGGCATGGGACCCGGCTGTCCTTCACACTTCTTTTGTATGAAAAACTGCACATTTCACTGGCCAACATTTAGTTATTAAATCTTAAGCCCATACATGTGTAACGGCCGACCCACTCATCCGGACCGGCAACTACACCACCAAGACCCGTGGCCTGCCAACCTAAGGGGCACACAAGCCATACTTCTTCCAAATCACTTCCCCAATCGACAAATAAAATAGGCAAAAAAGAAAACAGTATGTAAAATGATAAGGTGAATATCTCTCTATATATAAAATATATCATAGTTTGCTTGTGGTAATGATTTATTTACACAAATCCAAGAGAGACACAGTGGGCCAAGGGAAGGGGGCGAGTCCCTCCTCACTCACACTCCAGCCTCGGGGTGTAACCTTACCTCAGCTTAGCTGGCGCACAATAGAACTACTTATTGGATTTAGATCAGGTTTTTTTTTCCTATAATTTGCTTGAACATTCTTTTTGATTTTATGACTTATCTCATCGCTCTAAGTATTACAGTTCGCTTGTGGCAGAGATTTATTCGTGCAAATCTGAGAGAGAAGCTGAGGGCCGTGGGGATGGGTAAGTGGGACCTCAGGAGTGGGAAGCTGGGTGGGACCCGCTCACTCGTGCGCCAGCCTCCGTTCACCACGTGTTGGAGCGCACCTTGCCTCCTCTTAGCTAATGATACCTGTTTGTTCAGCAGACATTATCATCTAGAGATTGTTAAGGAGTAATGCTGGACATTTTGGAGAGAGAGATCACAGCTACGTGTGTTTTAGAGGGAACCTGCTGATTGCCTCAGATACTACTTAACGGATTTAAATCGGGTTTTTTTCTATAATTTGCTTGAACATTCCGGTTGATTTTGCGACTTCTCTCATCACTCTAATAATCATAGTTCGCTCGCAGGAGTGATATATTCACACTAATCCGAGACAGAGGCTGCAGGCCGAGGGGAGGGGGAAACGTGACGTCAGGAGTGGGGAGCCGAGCAGGGCCCTCCTCACTGTACTGTTTCATTAATACATTGGTGGAGCCGTGAGAGATGGCTAGTCTCTATATATATAAAATCCAACGCCTGTCTGTCTGTATGTCTGCTTTTCACGAGAGAACTACTTAACGGATTTAAATCGGGTTTTTTTCTAGAATTTGCTTGAGCATTCTGGTTGATTTTGCGACTTCTCTCATTGCGCTAAGTATTACGGTTCGCTTGTGGCAGAGATTTATTCGTGCAAATCTGAGAGAGAAGCTGAGGGCCGTGGGGATGGGTAAGTGGGACCTCAGGAGGGGGAAGCTAGGTGGGACCCCTGACTCATGTGCCAGCCTCCATTCACCACGTGTTGGAGTGCACCTTGCCTCCGCTTAGCTAGCGATACCTGCTTGTTCAGCAGACATTATCATCTAGAGATTGTTAAGGAGTAACATTTCACGTTTATGAGAGAGAGATCAGAGCTACGTGTCTTTTAGAGGGTAGCTGCTGATTGCCACAGATACTACTTAACGGATTTAAATCGGGTTTTTTTCTATAATTTGCTTGAACATTCCGGTTGAATTTGCGACTTCTCTCATCACTCTAATAATCATAGTTCGCTCACAGGAGTGATATATTCACACTAATCCGAGACAGAGGCTGCAGGCCGAGGGGAGGGGGAAACGTGACGTCAATAGTGGGGAGCCGAGCAGGGCCCTCCTCACTGTCCTGTTTCATTAATACATGGATGGAGCCGTGAGAGATGGCTAGTCTCTATATATATAAAATCCAACACCTGTCTGTCTGTATGTCCGCTTTTCACGAGAGAACTACTTAATGGATTTAGATCAGGTTTTTTTTCTAGAATTTGCTTGAACATTCTGGTTGATTTTGTGACTTCTCTCATCACGCTAAGTATCACAGTTTGCGGCAGAGATTTATTCACGCAAATCTGAGATAGAAGCAGAGGGCCATGGGAAGGGGTAAGCGGAACCTCAGGAGTGGGGAGCTGGGGGGTGCCCCCTCACTCATGCGCCAGCCTCCATTCACCACGTGTTGGAGCGCACCTTGCCTCCGCTTAGCTAGCGATACCTGTTTGTTCAGCAGACATTATCATCTAGAGATTGTTAAGGAGTAACATTTCACGTTTTTGAGAGAGAGATCAGAGCTACGTGTCTTTTAGAGGGTACCTGCTGATTGCCACAGATACTACTTAACGGATTTAAATCGGGTTTTTTTCTATAATTTGCTTGAACATTCTGGTTGATTTTGCGACTTCTCTCATCACTCTGATAATCATAGTTCACTCGCAGGAGTGATATATTTACACTAATCCGAGACAGAGGCTACAGGCCGAGGGGAGGGGGAAGCGTGACGTCAGGAGTAGGAAGCTGGGCAGGGCCCTCCTCACTAACGCGCCATTCGAATCAGTCTACCTCTCACCACGTTTTGGAGTGTAACTTGCCTCTGCTTAGCTAGCAATACCTATTTGTTTATTGATTGTTTCACTACTACGAGGGTGGTAGTACCATTTTCGCTTGCGGTACCAATTTATTTTCGCTAATCTGAGACAGAGGCTGAGGGGAGGGAGAAGCGTGACGTCAGGAGTAGGGAGCCAGGCAGTGCCCTCCTCGCTGTTCTGTTTCACTACTACACGGGCAGAGCCACGCGGGATGGCCAGCATATTAATAAACAAACCCCAAACAATAAATATCTTACTCCCCCGACAAGCCCCACCATAACACACAACCCGAAAAGTGAACGGCTCAATATAATAATAAAACGTGCATTGATAAGTATACAACACAAACACCTACCTTTGTCCCTATGCTGAACATGAAACAAATATGATACACAGAGAATACGAAGCTCACATGAAAGTCCACAAGATTAAACTGAGGATGATTAGTGAGAGTGAACCTTGTCCGGCTGGAAAATATCCTACGGTAATGATCAGACAGATGAATTGGTTGTTTGCTCCTTTCCCAAAATGACAAAAAAACAGTCTTGCCGTGTTATCCTCATTGTATCGGAATAACCCCGGGGTTTGTGGCGATGATGGTGTAGTTGAATGAAAAAAGCAGCCAGCGAGAAAAAGGTGAAAATTCCATATCGGCTTACTTTCTTTGGTCCTTAGTGTAGTGTCCGAGTTGTAACTGTCACTCCTGTTTTCTTTTGTCCTCGTGTTTATATACAAATGACCCAGATAAAATCAGTGAGTGGACACGAAAATTACCTTGAGTGGTCATGGTTCCAGGGGGAAAACATTTAAATAGACACAACAGACTATTTGATTGGGTGGTAGTACGCTCTATGGAGCTTGTAGATCAGAGCTTCGTCCTCCTCTGTTATGTCCCTCTAGACAAACTGAGGATTCAGAGCCCTTAACACAACAGAATCACAGAAATTAACTTAACAGATAATAAAACCCTTAGCAGAGAAAAGAAATATCAAAGAGAAGTGAAAATCTGTTAATTACAAAACCACATGGTCTGCACATTGACCGCCCTCCTGGCTCAAAGTCAGTTATCATTCAGCTAAGGTGGAAAATCATTTTTTAGCTCAAGTGGCTATTAGAGCTTTGACTAAGTGGGCTGGAAAGATACTGTCACTCTGTAAAAGGCTCACGTGGGACCCCGTTATATACAGTAGCTCGTTGTGATGCTATCCAGTGACCTGAGATGAAGACTGGACTCATTTGGTACTGTGTCTCTTCAGAGAATCTTTGGGTACTGCTGGTTTGCTCACAGAGTCCCGAGTCCCGAATGAGGCACATGACCTGCATTGCGAGGGGGCGTCAGTTACGGCACTATGGCCATGTAGTGTGATTCTCCAAGGGTGATCCTCATTGTTGAGGACCCGAGTGGTTGGACCAGGCCAAGGGGATGCCCACATAACACCTGGCTGCGGCAGAGAGGGGGTCATTTCCAGAGGTTGGGACTGGACCACATGTGTGCCTGGGGGGTTGTCAACCAGGATCCCGAACTGTTTCGTCATGTGGTGGGTGCGGCAACATGCTGTACCAATGCATGCTCCCCAACTTGACCTGACCTGACCTGTTATTCAAGTTGATGAAGCTCTGGGCTGTGAACCCCAAGGCCACTGGTTCAATCCTCACCAATATAAGTGACTACCATAAATAACATCCAAAATAGGAAACGGTTGGACTTCTCAGTTCTTTTCTTAAGTGTGAACTGTAGCAGTAGGGGGCACTATCGCTCCCTTGAACCCTCAGGTAGCACGCCAAACACCAGGTAAAAGTCCAATAATTACTATTTTTATTATAATAATTATGTGTACCAAACACCACCACTCCACACTACTAATTAAATAATCAATACAACAATAATCAATCCTCAAACTCCCAGACACGTTGCCCTCCTACCACTCAGCTCAGCTCGCCGTCTGGGAGCTCCCACAGTCCTTTTATAGTTCACGACCCAGAAGTGCTCCTTAACTTGCAGTCCATGTGACTTCCTAGCACTTCAGGGTCAAATCAAAACTCTTCTTTCTTCTTCAGCCCAGAAGCACTTTATTCCTTCCGTCCTCGTGACCTGCAAGTACTTCCGGGCTGTAGGAAAACCAAATGTCTCTGTGCCTCCCAGCAGTGTCCCCTGGCGGCCCCGACGTTATCCAGCAGGGCTGTGTATTACAACTCCAAAGTCCATGATGCCCTGCTGGAATTCGGGGCATCTCCACATTGCAGGGAGGGCTCCATCTGGCGGCTTGGGGGTCTTGGCCAGGATAAACTGCCGGGCATAGTCCACAGAGCTAATGAAATTAATATATAAAAAAGCTTTTTCTTGACCTTCGAGAACTTTGGTGGTGAGTTCCTTAAATCTAATTTAAGACTAAAATGAAGATGTGCATAAGAAAGTGCCCCCAGAAGAAGAGCGGCTCAGCCATTTTGTTTCCATGTGATAAAACCTTAGCAGTGAATCATGGCAAGCAGTGTTGTGTCATGGTTAAGGCTTTGGACTTCAAACCCTGAGGATTGTGGTGGGAATGGATCCTGTGACCACAAATGATTCACTTCACCTGCCTGTGCTCCAATGGGAAAAATACAAGAAATGGAAGCAGTCATACTTCAGATGTTGCAAGTTGCTTTGGATAAAAGCATCAGCCAAATAACAAGTAAGGAGTTCTTCTTCACCAGGCCTCATATTATAATTGTTGTTTAATAAAGACAAGAGCCAAAGCTTTTCCTAAAGACCAAAATGAGACAACGGAGTCATGTGCCCAAACTTTGATGGGGGTCAATTCTTTTGTTTTGACAAAGCCAAACCCCTTCAAAAAAATGAAAATAAAAACCTTGCAATGTCTGCGGGCTTTGAGAGAAAAAGTCATTAACATACATGCAAGAATGCAACCCAACTCCAAATCCCACAACATGAATACGACTCTTTGATGTTGTTCCTCAAACCGCACCGCCCGTTCATTTGAATATCACAAGAAAACCGTTTTCTTTATAGATTCATGCCATTCTTTTGTTAGAGTCATTAAAGCAGGTGCTATACTTTACTTCCCTTAATGATATTTCTGATTTCAATATTTTTTTTCCTGACTGTTTTGGTTTGAATTCCCCCATAAAGTAAGAAAACAAATTGAGACGCAACAAATAAAAAATACATCCTCACAGTTAAGGCTCTTTGGTAACCACAGAAAATTTTGAAAGGGTTAGTGAAGTGTGTCGTCTCGAGTACTGTGATCTAATAGTCCTGAGATTTGGGAATGTTAGAAACATTCTGTGCACCGTATGGCGTCTTTATGTCTTCAGAGACCTAGTTGAATGTTTCTGAATGCTCTGGAAGGTGAACTCTTGTGACAAGCCGTCAGCTCAATTATCTGCTCCCACCCGTGAAGACTCTGCTTGACACTTGTAAACCTTAGAAATTATTTCAGTGGAAAGGAAACGGAGTGAGTGAAAGTAAGCGTTTCACTGTACTCTGTACATGGGACAATAATGACCCTATAAACCTCTTCTGCGGCAGCACCACCACTCACTCCAGCGAGTAAATGTGAAAATGTAAACCTTCAAGAAGATCACGTACAGACCAGCAATCATGCCGAGGTCGGCAATCCATTAGGCGACATAGGCTGCCATCATCTGAGGGGTGCCATTTAAGAAATGGCTACAGACACCAAGAGGGACCACCCCACCCCCAAACAACTAATATTTCTAGTAATACACCAAGACTTCTTATATATAAGCATATACGCTGTGTCACACGCTTGCGATTAGGAAGCAGCCATCAAGTCCAAAGGTGAGTGGTACTTCGCGAGATTGAGGGTTGGTTATGTGCGCTGATATCTCTTTCTCTTTGCCGACAGAAATAAAGTAGCAAAACAAGAACGCTCTTAACTTACTTCCGGGTCCACAACATGGCTGCAACAACAACACTTGCAACTTCCATGATGTCACTTTCCAGTTCCTGCACAGTGACGTCACGTCCGGCCATTTCTGATGACATCACTTCCAGCGCGACCATAATGACGTCACTTCCGGCCATTCCAGATGACGTTAGTTCCACCATGTCATTTCCTCATTGTCATTTCTTTCCTCCAATTTGTATATAAATGCCTTGAACTAACTGCTTGATGTCTTCTGTGATCAAGTTTTGATTCATTTCACTGCATTTTTTCATCTTTGTCCGTTGGACAATATACAGGGTCATTCCCCAACTCTTTTTTGAGTTATTATGAGTGATTATTTCATCACAGCTGTCACACACGAGCGATTAGGGGGCAGCTAAAGGACCCGATGAGTCATGTGAAACCACAACACAGGGGACTAAGACAATGTGTTAACACCTCTTTATTTTAACAGGAAAGACGAACAACAAAACCCCATGGCACCTTGAATTTGTCTCAAAAGCCTCGTCCAGACGTCCGAGCCGCTTCCGTGCTATGAATTCACCTCCGGTCGCTTACAGATGATGTCACCACGGTCCTAAGATCCTCCACATCATCCTACCAGAATTCCTACTTCCGTTCCCCACCTTATAAATTCGTCCATGTCACCACCATTCTTTGTCAATTGTAATTTACAAACCTGACCGTTATTGAGAATTCTTTCAACCTTTTTCTGTGGTTTGCAGTATACGGAGACGGAATCCCCAACCCTTAATCTGTGTGTCTGTGTTTTCTTCACAACACGTGTAAGTGTGTGTGTGTCTGTTTGTCTGTCTGACCCAGATGTGCGATGCTACAGCATGAAGCTCAAAGAAAGTGACTCTGTCGCCAAAGTGAAACCGCTGAGAAAAGAGAGAAACACGCTTAGCCACTAATACACAAGCAAGGTGAGCACATCGGCAAAACTGGATCGAATCAGTCTTCTGGTTACTTGAAGAACCAGTAGTATGGAATCCAGTCCTGGCCCAGATGCAGCAGAACAGGCCCAAACCATGATACTACCACCACCATGTTTCACAGATGGGATAAGGTTCTTATGCTGGAATGCAGTGTTTTCCTTTCTCCAAACATAACGCTTTTCATTTAAACCAAAAAGTTCTATTTTGGTCTCATCTGTCCACAAAACATTCTTCCAATAGCCTTCTGGTTTGTCCACGTGATCTTTAACAAACTGCAGACGAGCAGCAATGTTTTTTTGGAGAGCAGTGGCTTTGTCCTTGTAACCCTGCCATGCACACCGTTGATGTTCAGTGTTCTCCTGATGGTGGACTCATGAACATGAACATTAGCCGATGTGAGAGAGGCCTTCAGTTGCTTAGAAGTTACCCTGGGGTCCTTTGTGCCCTCGCCGACTATTACACGCCTTGCTCTTGGAGTGATCTTTGTTGGTCGACCACTCCTGGGGAGGGTAACAATGGTCTTGAATTTCCTCCATTTGTACACAATCTGTCTGACTGTGGATTGGTGGAGTCCAAACTCTTTAGAGATGGTTTTGTAACCTTTTCCAGCTGGATGAGCATCAACAACTCTTTTTGTGAGGTCCTCAGAAATCTCCTTTGTTCGTGCCATGATACACTTCCACAAACATGTGTTGTGAAGAGCAGACTTTGATAGATCCTGTTCTTTAAATAACACAGGGTGCCCACTCACACCTGATTGGCATCCCATTGATTGAAAACACCGGACTCGAATTTCACCTTCAAACTAACTGATCATCCTAGAGGTTCGCATACTTTTGCCACTCACAAATACGTAATATTCGATCATTTTCCTCAATAAATAAATGACCAAGTATAATATTTTTGTCTCATTTGTTTAACTGGCTTCTCTTTATCTACTTTTAGGACTTGAGTGAAAATCTGATGATGTTTTAGGTCATATTTATGTCGAAATATAGAAAATTCTAAAGGGTTCACAAACCTTCAAGCACAACTGTAGATAGATAGATAGATAGATAGATAGATAGAT
>JANRMT010062820.1:24367410-24400792 GCA_026402145.1 Polypterus bichir lapradei
TTCGCAGCCCCCTTTTTGTTACTTCACGCCCCTCAAAGGGGGGCCCGCCCCACAGTTTGAGAACCATTGAGTTATGCATAGGGCACTGCCTCCCCCTGGAGTGCTGGATGGCAGCCCCCTGGATTACAGTGGCGCCTTGGATTCCCACAGAGCTTCATGGGAGTTGGAGTCTGGCACTGCCCTGTTGGCTTCTGTTGGGGCCGATAGGGGGAGCTGCCGAGCCCTACTTTCTTGGTCTTCCACCACACCTCACTAACGAGCCACCTGGAGCACTCCTAGGTACAGCCTTCATTCGGGGAGCCAGGGTCGAGATGGAGAGGATGACGCTTGCTAGAGGAGGAGTGCAAGAAGAAAGACAAAGAGAAGCCAAAGGAGACAAAGTGCTGTGTGTATCGTTGTGCTTTATCGTCCAGTGCTGAGCAGGCGTGGATGATTGAAAAGGGTTTCCCACTAAATAAAGCCTGTGTGCTGCTGGACTTGTGCCTGGTGATTCTCTTGGTTGGGTCTTGGGAGCTGGTGGCCACAATACATAACAAAATACATTCCAATAGATGTTGCACTGCAAATGTTAGTTGCATAGGTCAAGAAGAAAGTCACTGCTGGATGGACAGAATTCAGCTTATCTACCAAAGTAAAAGGACAAGGGCCTGTTTGTCTGTGTATCTGTGAGTCTGTCAGGTTTGCTGTTATACACAATTTGGTATGGGATTCATAAAAACAGTGTTTATGTTTGTCATGAGCCATCTGTTGGAATGACAAATGCAGTTCATTTTATTATTGCAAATGTTTGTGATGCACCATCTGTTGGAATAACAAATTCAATACATTTTATTATTACATGCATTAAAAAATATGTTCCAATAGATAGTGCACTGCACACATTAACGCTGAAGTCTAGTTTGATATCTGCCCATCTTAGATGGATAGCAGAGCCAGTTTTCAATAATTATATTCTTGTTTTTGGGTTAAGGCAAGCCTGAAGGCAAGAAAACAAAAACGTACAGAGAAATCCATGACAGCATCCACCTTAATAAAAGGGTAAGTGTCTGTGTGTCAGTCCAGTTGCTATGCCTCTGCCATTCCAACAAATGGTGCGTCACAAATATTAATGTTTCTACAAATCCCATACCAAATAGCATACAATTGATAATTAATTAATTAATGAACAAACATTGTTGGTTTACATTTATATTTAATCAATTTCTACCTTGTTCTTTGTGTGTTTTAACAAATTTGCATTTTTATGTGTACCAGTTCTGTATTTAGTAAGTATAATCTACAATTGAATTTTAACTGAGAATCATTCACAGCACTCTATGAAGAGTGTTATACAAGAAACAAGTTGTATTGTATTCTAAATTAGCCGTCACCCACGGCGCCCCCTGCGTAGTAGTGAATCAGGACAAACTTTAAAAATCATTAAACAAAAAGGTATCACTAGCTAAATGGAGACGAGGTCCACTCCAAAACACAGAGGTAGACCGACTCGAACGGAGGCTGGTGAATAAGTGAGGAGGGCCCAGCCCGGCTCCCCACTCCTGACGTCACACTTCCCCCTCCCCTCGGCCCGCAGCCTCTGTTATGGATTAGTGCAAATATATCACTCATGCAAGCGAACTATAACATAATAAAATCAACCGGAGTGTTCAAATTCTAGAAAAAAGCCCAATCTAAATCCGTTAAGTAGTTCTCTCGTTCGCTAGCTAAGCGAATGTAAGATACGACCGAGGCAGACGCATAAGTGAGGAGGGCCCCCCCCCCCTTGACCCGCTTCGTCTCTCTCGGATTTTCACAAATAAATCAGTACTGTAAGCAAACTACAATACTTAGTGTGATGAGAGAAGTTTCAAAATCAACAGGAATGTTCAAACAAATTATAGAAAAAAACCCGATCTAAATCTTTTAAGGAGTTCTCTCGTAGAAAAGCGGACATACAGACAGACAGGTGTTGGATTTTATATATATAGATAACAATGCATTGCATTTGTCATTCTAGCAGATGGCTCATTACAAACATTTGCAATAATGCATTTCATTACATCAAATGGTTCTGATATTTGCCATCTTTCAGAATTATTATTGTGCGTTAAAAATTAGATTCCAATAGAAGGTGTACTGCAAACATTAACTTTGAATATGCCAAAAACAGAGCAACTGCTGGATGGACAGAAATAAGCTTTACCAGCATAATAATAGGACAAATGTCTGTGTATCTGTGTGCCCGTCCATTTGGTATGCGTCTGATATACGCTATTTGTTATGGAATTCAGAAAAGCAGGGCTAACATTTGTGATGCACCATCTGTTGGAATGACAAATGCAAAGCATTTTATTACTACATACATTATAAAGTACATTCCAATAGATGGTGCAGCCCTGCTGTGGGCTGGCGCCCTGCCCGGGGTTTGTTTCCTGCAATGCGCCCTGTGTTGGCTGGGATTGGCTCCAGCAGACCCCCGTGACCCTGTAGCTAGGATATAGCGGGTTGGATAATGGATGGATGGATAGATGGTGCACTGCAAACATTAACTCTGAGGTCTTTATTGATTACTCAGATTTCATCCCAACCTAGACGGGTAGCACAGCCAGTCTTTCTATAACGATATTCTCATTTTTGGGTTGGTGTAAACCAAAGCAGAAGGCAAGAACTTTATGCACTTATCATTAAAAGACAAATTTAGTGGCAGTTTAAATTAACAGATCAAGAACACAAAAAACATACAGAGAAATCCACAACTACATCCACCTTAATGAAAGGATAACCATCTGTGTGTCTGTCCGGTTGCTATGTCTCTCTCATTCCTACAGATGGTACATCAAATACATCTGTAGTAATTCAATGCATTGCATTTATCACTCAAGCAGATGTCACAACACAAACGTTAACACTGCTTTTCCGATTCCCATACTGAATGGCATATAACACAGATATAGGAATTGCATTTTTGATTCTAACAGATGGTGCAGCACAAATATTTCTAGTAAGACGTTTTATATATAAACGTCTACATGTGGAAGTGTGTGTGTCTGTCTGTCCGGCCTGAAAGTGCGAGGCTACAGCATAAACCAAGGCGGCTCCAAGTTAACGAGTTGGAAGAAGAAAGAAGTACGAAGCTACAGCATGAAGCTGAAAGAAAGCGACTCCATCGCCAAACTGAAATTGCCAAGGAAAGACAAATGAGAAAGAAACTGGGGGAAGAACTGTTCTTGGCAGGCAGTCTCCCTCTGTCCATCCATTACATACTTCAACTCAACTGGGAAAGAGAATTGAAACCATCTGTCATGATTAGGGCTGTAATTTTATGATCTTAAAGCCATTTCCTTTTATGGAATCGATATTTGTGTACCGTTGTCGGGGTGGCGCCCCCCGTTTCTAGGGGCACGGTCTCTGTGGTCATGACCTCAAATTAATCAGCACACGGGATAAAAGGTCAGACTTTTGCACTGAGCCTAATCTGATCTGCAGATAAAACCATCTTTTTAATTTCTCATTGCGATTGTTTTTCATGTCTTGCCTGGTTTTCAACTACTTGCTTGATCATCAGCGGTGATTTTTGCCTCTCGTCTGGGTTTCGATTGCCTCATTTTGGTTTTGTTTTCATTTATCTTGCCTTTTGTTTGGATCTCCCGGTTTAACTCAAGTAACAAGTTTTCTATTTTCCTGCCAAGTCAGGACACCAATTCAGGCAGGATGCATATCCATCTTCGAAATCCTTCTATTGTAGCACCCCAGCCTTGTACCGGACCACTCCCTGTCCCAATCAAGATGCCAGTCCATCCATTATGTCTATCACAATTTATACAACACAAGTGTAATTAAGAATTTAATTATACTTCTTAAACTTCTTTAAACTTCTTAATTATACATTAATTAAGAATTACACATGTGAGTGTGCACATCTACTGGCAGCAATGGTAAGATGTCTTCTTGAGAGGAACCCACAACCTCCTTCCCCTGAGGCCAGTGATTTGTACAATTTATTTAGATTGCAGTCCTAATATGTCGGTTCAGATTGCATCACTCCGCATTAGTGTGCAAGTAGTGGGTGTCTTTCTAAAGTCGGCCCTCACTGTCAGACAAAGACCCTATGCATCATTGATCTCGGCTTTGTCCCTTTCAATTAACTTACAGGGTAAATCGGTCCAAATGACATCTGCTTTCTCTGCTACAGACCTTGCCTGCCAAGTGAATAAAATAAGGTCTAATTTGCTCAAGGAGAAACACCGTCCGAAACGGAAAACTCAAATTATTTCATTAAATGTATTAACTGAATTAAAAAACTCCAGAATCAAAATACAAATTTCTAAATTCGAACTTCAAAATTATCAGTACTAATAAATTAATGAAAATTTGAAAGGTTTAAAAGCTAACAAGGAAAATAAATGAAATTAAAGATCAGTTACCAAAATGAACTATTAAGCCAACTAAATTCTAAATTCCAAAAACTAACCAGAAAAAATGGCAAAACCAAAAATGGTCCAAGAATCAAGAACACTGACCACTCAAAAAATCAAACAACACAGTGACAAGAACTAACAAGAACTTAAAAAAGCAGCCTGGGTCTTAAATAGTCCTCAAGTAACGGCAGACCCAAAGACAGCAGCACCTGAGGACTGTAAATGAATTTGAGATCCCACTCTTAAGAAAAGGTGTATGATGAGTTGTATGAAAGGTTGGACACTAAGAAGGGAGAAAAGGACTGGTGGGCTAGACTGAGGGACCGAGCTGGGAAAGATGTGCAGGAGGTTGGGGTGATAAAGGATAAAAATGGAAACGTACTCACAAGCGAGGAGAGTGTGTTGAGAAGATGGAAAGAGTACTTTGAGAGGCTGATGAATGAAGAGAACAAGAGAGAGAAGAGGTTGGATGATGTGGAGATAGTGAATCAGGAAGTGCAAGGGATTACCAAGGAGGAAGTAAGGACAGCTATGAAGAGGATGAAAAATGGAAAGGCCATAGGTCCAGATGATATACCTGTGGAAGCATGGAGGTGTCTAGGAGAGATGGCAGTGGAGTTTTTAACCAGATTGTGTAATGGAATTATGGAAAGTGAAAGGATGCCCTAGGAGTGGAGAAGAAGTGTACTGGTGCCAATATTTAAAAATAAGGGGGATGTGCAGGACAGCAGTAACTACAGGGGGATAAAATTGATGAACTACAACATGAAGTTATGGGAAAGAGTAGAGGAAGCTCGGTTAAGAAGTGAGGTGATGATTAGTGAGCAGCAGGTTGGTTTCATACCAAGAAAGAGCAGTACAGATGCGATGTTTGCTCTGAGGATGTTGATGGAGAAGTTTAGAGAAGGCCAGATGGAACTGCATTGCATCTTTGTGGACCTGGAGAAAGCATATGACAGGGTGCCTCGAGAGGAGCTGTGGTATTGTATGAGGAAGTCGGGAGTGGCAGAGAAGTATGTAAGAGTTGTACAGGATATGTACAAGAGAAGTGTGACAGTGGTGAGGTCTGTGGTAGGAGTGACGGATGCATTCAAGGTGGAGGTGGGATTACATCAGGGATCGGCTCTGAGCCCTTTCTTATTTTCAATGGTGATGGACAGGTTGACAGACGACATTAGACAGGAGTCCCCATGGACTATGATGTTTGCTGATGACATTGTGATCTGTAGTAGGGAGCAGGTTGAGGAGACCCTGGAGAGGTGGAGATATGAGAAGAGAGGAATGAAGGTCAGTAGGAACAAGACAGAATACATGTTTGTGAATGAGAGGGAGGTCAGAGGAATGATGAGGATGAGGGAGTAGAGTTGGCGAAGGTGGATAAGTTTAAATAATTGGGATCAACAGTATAGAGTAATGGGGAGTGTGGAAGAGAGGAGAAGAAGAGAGTGCTGGCAGGGTGGAATGGGTGGAGATGAGTGTCAGGAGTGATTTGTGACAGACGGGTATCATCAAGAGTGACAGGGAAGGTCTACAGGACGGTAGTGAGACCAGCTATGTTATACGGGCTGAAGACAGTGGCTCTGACAAAAAGACAGGAGACTGAGCTGGAGGTGGCAGAGTTAAAGATGTTAAGATTTGCTTTGGGTGTGACGAGGATGGACAGGATAAGAAATGAGGACATTAGAGGGTCGGACCAAGTTGGACGATTGGGAGACAAAGTCTGAGAGGCGAGATTGCGTTGGTTTGGACATGTGCAGAGGAGAGATGCTGGGTATATTGAGAGAAGGGTACTAAGGATAGAGCTGCCAGGCAAGAGGAGAAGAGGAAAGCCTAAGAGAAGGTTTATAGATGTGGTGAGAGAGGATATGCAGGTGATGAGTGTGACAGAGCAAGATGACAAGGACAGAAAGATATGGAAGAAGATGATCCGCTGTGGCGACCCCTAATGGGAGCAGCCGAAAGAAGAAGAAGCCTCTTGAAGACAAATAAAGCAGCTCAAGGGACCTGAAGGAAACGCAAAACACATCATGTTTGGGACAAAGTCACATTTTAACTTGATTTATCCCTCTTCTCCACAGTTTAACATAACAAGTCAAACATCTCAGACGCTTTCATTTAAGGGGATTTGCTTACATTTTGGTCACATCACCACTTTTTCAACACGGTCCCCCCATTTCAGGAAACCATAATGTCTGGGGCACAGCAATGGCAGGTCTATTAAAGTCGTTGTCCCATTTATTACATTGTCGCATATCCTTCTCATGCAATGAATGGTTGAAGTATGAAATTCTCAGACATCAGCAGGTTCTGAGGATCTTTTCTGGTGTTGCTCTGCCAGACCTCTAATGCAGCCATCTTCAGCCCCTGCTTGCTTTGGAGGGCTTGTCCCCTTAAGTTTTCTCATTGGTATGTAGAAGGCCTGCTCAACTGGATTGAAATGTATTTTGGCCATTCAAGAATTTCCCCTTTTTTAGCTTTGATAAACTGCTGAGTTGCCTCAGCAGTGCGTTTGGCTCATTAAATTGTTGGAGGATGAAGCGCCGTCCAGTGTGTTTGGAGGCATTGACTGGAACTTGAGCAGATCAGATGTTTCTCTACAGCTCAGAATTCATTGTGCCACTGCCGTCAGCAGTCCCATCGTCAAGTGTGCCAGGACCTGTGGCAGCCATATTTGCCCAAGCCATAATACCCCCAGTCACCATGTTTAACAGTTGAGGTGGTCTGCTTTGGATCTCAAGCAGTTTCTTTTCATCTCCACACTTTGCTCTTGCCATCACTCTGATCAGGTTCATCTTTGTCTTGACTGTCCACAAGACCTTTTCCCAGAATTCTGCAGGCTCTTTTTAGTCCTTTTTCATAAACTGTAACCTTGCCATCCTGTTTTTGTGGCTAACTAGTGGTGTTCATCTTGCAGTGTGTCCTCTGTGTTTCTGTTCATGAAGTCTTCTGCTAACAGTCCTCTCTGAAACTCACATATCTGCCCCCTGAAGACTGTTTCTGATGTGTCGGACAGATGTTGGGGGCTTTTTCTTGACCATAGTGAGGATTCTTCTGTCATCAGCACTGGAGGTCTTCCTTGGCCTACCAGACCCTTTGTGATCACTGAGCTCACCAATGTGTTCTTTCTTCTTCATGATATTCCAGTTGATTTTGATCATCTTAAAGTTTTACTGATGTCGCCAATGGTTTTATTCTTGTTTTCCAGCTTCATGATGGCTTCTTTGACTTTCACTAACACAGCTCTTGTCCTCATGTTGAACAATAGCAACTACAGACCCCAAAGGGTAGAAGCAAGCTGAGGTATCTTATGAAGCCATGAAACACACCAGGGGAATCACAAACACCTGAGACGTCAATCGTCCCAAAATTTATGGCGGCCTTCAATGGGGGGACTGTGTAGAGAAAGTGCTGCCATTTCTACATGCTGTCACCAAAATGTCTGCAAATCCCCTTAAATGAAAGTTTACAATGTGCACTTTAATACAATACAATACAATACAATTTATTTTTGTATAGCCCAAAATCACACAAGAAGTGCCGCAATGGGCTTTAACAGGCCCTGCCTCTTGTCGGCGCCCCAGCCTTGAGTCTCTAAGAAGACAAGGAAAAACTCCCAAAAAAAACCCAGTAGGGAAAAAAATGGAAGAAACCTTGGGAAAGGCAGTTCAAAAAGAGACCCCTTTCCAGGACTGTTGAGTGTGCAGTGGGTATCAAAAAGAACGGGGTCAATACAATACAATACAATACACAGAACAGAACAAATCCTCTATACAGTATACAAATAAAAATTTTAGAAGTACGTGTAGATGATATCACATAATATGATTTGGATTTGTTTAGAGTCCTGAAGACCTCGGCCATCAAGCTGCCTCCCCCATTTGGCCATTCCACAGCTGAAACAGCACTGGGCCAGCCAATCCGATGAAAGGACCCCTCTTTCCCTGCAATCCTCCATCAGGGATAACTTTACCTTAGGCAGGCAAAACAACTTGGCAGGTGGGCCGTGGCACCAAGTGTCACATTTGAGTACCGAGAAGAGAAACAGAATAGGTGAGGGTTAGTATCAAATTATAATGATCATATTACTTATGTTTTAGTGCTAGTGACTGACAACAGAGATGCAGTCAGTACAGTTGATCAGCAGCTCTAGTCAGGATATGCTAAACTGAAGTTCTGAGTCTTCAGCTGGGATTTAAAAGCTGAGACTGAAGGGGCATCTCTTATAGCAGCAGGCAGACCACTCCACAGTTAAGGGGGGTCCTGTAACTAAAAGCTCGACCTCACACTGTTATTTTATAAATCCTTGGAATCATAAGCAGACCAGCATCTTGAGATCTTAATGTGCGCTCTGGTTTGTAAGTCATGATAAGTTCAGACAAGTAATCCGGACCTTGGCCATTTAATGCTTTATATGTTAAAAGGAGGATTTTGAAATCTGCCCTAAACTTAACCGGGAGCCAATGTAAGGATTTAAGAACTGGAGTTATGTGTTCATATTTTCTTGTTCTTGTAATAATTCTTGCAGCAGCATTTTGGATTAACTGGAGGCTGTATAAAGAACAGTTTGAACATCCAGTGAACACCGCATTGCAGTAGTCAATCCTACTTTTAATCACAATGTCTGAATTATTTGATTTGTAATTGTAAACTGTGGAGCAGAGGGGTAAATTGATGAAAAATGTGCCTTTGTCCCAAACATTATGGAGGGCACTGTAGTAAAATATAGAGAGGACAAAGACAAAGGAGCAGGAATAAATAAAATAAAATTTGTAAAAACTGAACATAACAGTCTTTTTGTTATTTCATTCATGGTAATTAAAAACTGATTAACATAAATGGATCCCAGAAATATCAGTCAATTAATGAATTGTTAAGCTGTGAGCCAGTTAACAAGGCAGGAGAGGAATACACAAACTCCAGTCAGCAGAATTTCTGGAGAACATGAACCTCTGGATGGGTCCACAGTATTGGATTTCAGGTAAGGTTGCTCTCCAAATAGCTTTCTAATGTCGTTCTTGCTCATTTTAGATATATTTGCTTCTGTTAATACTATTGGTTGTTTAGTTTCCATATACCTACTGTATGTACCTTCTGTTATTTGGGTGATCCCCAAAGAGACATTGCCACCTGCCATCACCATCAAAGGACTGTCCTCTGCCCTATAAAGCCTGAGCAGACATGGAGTTGATTGGTTTCTGCTGTGCTATTCTGATTTTGTCAATTTATGTGACCTTTTGCTCTGTTTTATTTTTACTTTTCCTCTTAAATTTCACATTGGGTCTGTGTTTGCTATTGGGATTGCCTAATTTGAAGACATTGGCATCTGCCCACACTGCCAAAAGTACCAATACCTGCTTTAATGACCCTGGTACCACTGTGCTTGATTGGCCAGCAAACTCGCCTGACTTAAACCCCATAGAGAATCTATCAAGAGGAAGATGAGAGACACCAGATGAGGTGAAGGCTGCTATCAAAGCATCCTGGGCTTCCACAATCCCTCAGCAGTGCCATAGGCTGACTGCCTCCATGCCAAGCCGCATAGATGCAGTAATTCATGCAAAAGGAGCTCCGACCAAGTATTGAGTGCCTACATGGACAGACTTTTCAGTAGGCCAACATTTCTATATTAAAAATCCTTTTTTTTTATTGGTCTTATGTAATGTTCTAATTTTCTGAGATGCTGAATTTTAAATTTCTACTACCTGTAAACCATAATCAGCTAAATGAAAAGAAATAAACGCTTGGAATATATCGCTCTATGTGTAATGAATCTATAGAATATATGATTTTCACTTTATGAATTGAATTACTGAAATAACTAATCTTTTTGATGATATTCTAATTTATTGAGATTTATCTGTAAGTGTCGTTGCTGTTGTTGTTGTTGCTGTTCTTATCTTGGTGATGCGTCTCTCTAGGGTGCCTAGACGTTCGGGGCTGGACTGCAGTTAGACAAAGCACCTTTCTACCTTTGGCTTCACCTGGACTTGTAGCTTTTGACATTGGACTGAGGTCTCAACTGTAAATTATCTCACAGGACTTATTAAAAAAGCTCTGAAAGGAAACACTGCCTCAACTGTTAAAGAGGTCAAGGTTGAGGATAAGGGCAACGGATGAAACGAGAACATAACAGATACTGTAAATAAGCAAAGTTTGAAAACTGTGGAGGCAGAATAGGAGCAAGATGGAAAGCCAAAGCAAAGACAATTAACAGGAATGCTCAGAAAGTGCAGCAAAGAAGAGACAGTCCAGAATTTAAGGTCAAAGTCAGAGCTCTAAAAATCAGCAAGCAGGACAGAAGCATAAGGTGACTTTGTACAACAAGAGCAAATCAACGCATCAACAGCTGCTGGCACCTTTTAATATCCTGTTGTGGGCGACACAACTGACACGTACAGTAAAACCTTGGATTGCGAGTAACTTGGTCTGTGAGTGTTTTGCAAGATGAGTAAAAATCTTTAATAAATTTTAACTTGATAGACGAGCGAGGTCTTGCAATATGAGTAGTACGTATACACTTTGTCAGCTGATCACAATTGAGCTGACAGTTCTCTCTCGCTGCGGGATTGTGGGTAATCGTCTCCCATGCTCGGTCTCAGTCGGCGTGCCTCAATCATATACTCAACATCCGTACGAGCGGATACTATTTACTACAGCATTGTGACCACGTGTGTGTGCGCAAAGCATTTTTTTAATTTTGTGTGTGAGCGATGAATCTGTTTAACGATGATGCAATGTCACATTTCCACGAAATCCTCAAAAGGAGGCAAAAGCAACTGTCATTGGATAGGTTCCTTGTTAAAAGTCGCCAAAAAAGAAAAAGATTCCAGTGAGCCAACAGACAGCAGGGATTCCGTTAGTTACAGTGAAAGTCGTCCTACACAATAATCCTCCTCCTCCTCCTCCTCTCTCTCATCTCCTTCACACCAGCGACGACTCTTTTCAAAGGTAAAGTTCAGGTTAATTTGTTTTATGTATTTTTGCTTTATATTTTGTATTAATCATTTTTATATAAATATTTTTGGGTGGTAGAATGAGCAATCTGAGTTTCCATTATTTCTTACGGGGAAATTCCCTTTGATATACGAGTGCTTTGGATTATAAGCACATTTCCAGAATGAATTATACTCACAAACCAAGGCACCACTGTATATTAGAATCAGACTTCACCTTACTGGCCAGGTACGCTAACGTGTACTAGGAATTTGTATTCCAATAAGCATTAATTTCGGGGGACAATCCTCCTTCTTCTTTTATTTTTTTCCAACTATTTTTGCTCCTGCTGTTTTTTCCCCTCTGTTTCTCTCAGGTGAGGGTTGAATTCTGTTTTGTTAGGTTTAATCTTTTTTTTGTTGTTCTAGTACTAGTCTTCGAATTTGACTATGATGTCGTAAGTTTGACTTGATTGTATGCAATGTTATTTTCTTCAAATAAAATAAAAATAATACATTTTTATTCCCTATCCATTGCAATCACTGTAAGAAATTGGCAGAAGAAGCATGTTTTCGACTCACTTCTTTCTACCACCTCAAGAACTAAAAGTTCCTCAGGTCACACCGTACTTTTTTAGAATATTCTACCATGTATTTAGTAAAAGGAAAAAAACTTTAATGACTGTTATCTAGGCTGTCCGTTTCCATGGAGATGCTCGGTTCAAATGCTTATAACCGTGGAGATCAATATGGCTAAACTTAAATAATTATCTATTTACGGATTATCTTCAGGTAAACCACCTCCATTTACACAATCTGAATTAATCACCCTGATTGCTTTTGTTCTTTTCCCTAACCTAATGAAAGTTGTTTTGTCCTTCTACTTCTTATTCTTTCAAATGGTTACTGGCGACTCCCTGTTATCCTTGTGTTGGCTTTGACTTCAGACAGATCAGCTGGTCAGTTCTGTCCATCTCAGCCGCTCCACTGCATGTCAAAAATCGCTATCGGTGTTTGAAATCCATACAGAGGAAAATGTCAAAGAATCCATCAGTAAACTGAAGCTCTAGAGAAAGTGGGTCATGCAGCAAGACAATGACCATAAATAAAAAAATCACTCTACCAAAGAACAGTTAAACCAAAATGGCTGAGTTAAAGTCCTGATGTTAATCCTATAGAAATATTGCGGAAGGACCCAAAGTAAGCGCGACAGTATTCCTGAGCTGAAGCAATTCTGAAAGGAGGGATGGGTTCAGATTCATCCAAGTTGATGTGCTGGGCTGATTAACACTAGAATCCTTAAAGCCTACGACAAAAGTCGTAACGCTGGTGTAAAAGGTTAAAAAATGTATGTACATAAAATAAAACTCCCCAATATTTTTTTCTTTTTTTGCTAATATTTTCTAGTGTTTTGACTGTCAAATTCATAGTGCTTGGTGCTCTGCTGAACACTGTGTTAATGAAAATACCCAAACAGTTCACTAGATGGCACTATCGCTAGGGACGAACCCTAAAACACCATAGAGGCAAGCGCGGCAGTTTAAATCCTGCAGCCAAGCGGAACGCAAGCTAAAGTTTGTGCCTCTTTGTTTGTAACTACAGGTGGGTTAATATTCCTCCAAACAAGACGTAATACTCCCGAGTAAGACATAAGAGTGTTGTGAAACTGTGTATATATAACGTGCAAAGCTGGGAGTTAGGTATTTTTTGTGTAATCTGATGAAAATTAAATGTTTAGCTATACCTGGAAGAGCTAAAGCCACGAGGGTTGTTTTCACATTAAGCGCCAGACGCGTTAAAGGGCTGAAACACATTTTGTCTTGGTTTATGTCAATGTATTGCGGTATGTTTATGTGGTTGTTGAATATGAGCAGTTTGATAAGTGATAAGTTTTCAATCATAGAGTTTTAAAGAAAAAAACAAAGATGTTAGCTGGATAATTTTACAAGTGTTATTTTATATGGAGTTAAATGTGTTCTGTAATATTAATACAGTACTTGAAAATATGGTATAAAGACTGTAACATGAGTTGCTACAGTTAGTGTTACATAAACTATGGACTTATTGTGTTAACTCTGGAATAAATGTTATATGTTTGTGGTTATGAAAAAAATGAGATTAAATCCTGCAGTCAAGCGGAACGCAAGCTAAAGTTTGTGCCTCTTTGTTTGTAACTACAGGGTTTAGGAATACACTTCTCCCTGACACCCACCAGGCCAGGGAGGGTAACACTGGGCCTCCTTAAATTCCTTCACACCTCTCCATTAGCGTCTTTTGTGTTGTAAATGTGTCAATCAGCACCAGCAGCAAGCAGCCTGCTATTCCACCCCTACTGACGCAGATGAAGTCAGACACAAAGTTCTTCCAGACTCAAACCAAATGTATGTTTTTATAATATAATAGTAATAATAATAATAGCAGCTCACTACTCAAAATGCGGGGAAGACCCAGGATCAAACCAGCAACCTCTTCAATTAGAAGCAGCCATTTTTACCTCCACACCAGAAAAGCAGTCATATTTAGGCTGTGTTGATGCATATTTTGGCTTCAGTTTTTATACATTTTGAGCAACAAGTAAATTGAATAATTTATTTTTCTTCACTTATATTCTTGAATAAAGGTGCACTTGTTTTGTTATACCTTTTGTGAAAGTGTTTATTTGATATTTGGACTTCAGTCTTCATACATTATACACTTCACATCAACGTTTTGTCAATTATTACTATCACATGAAAAAAGTTTCTGTTCTAGTTATGTGTTCAACATTTCTTGCCTCACATTTCCTGTCATCCTAAATTTACCCAGATTATTGTAGACGCGGAACACGCATGAAACGTATGTATTCCAATTAATGAGATATTTACCCTCTACAACTCCAGGCACCTCACACCCAGATAAAGAGACTTGAGCTCTGAGAACTTTGCGTCTGACTTGATTTCAGCTGCGTCGGTGTGGAATGGGATAGCAGGCTGCCTGCTGCTGGTGCTGATCGACACATTTGCAAAACAAAAGACGTTGATGGCGAGATGCAAAGGAATTTAAGGTGGCCTGGCATTACAGATTTTTTCATAGGCTTCAGGAATTCTGGTGTTAAGAGTTACCTATGTGGACGAGTGAAGAATTGCAAGTCCCAAGCAAAGGAATGTTGGGGTGCCCTGTCCCTGTTTACTTCTACAATAGTATGACACAAATAGAGACAGTCACAAGTGCAAAGGCAACAAAATAATAACAGCAAGTTCACCCCTGATGACCTTAGTTCAAGTTCAAGTTCAGGTTTGGTTAGGTCATCTTAGGTTACAGCACCGCTGTCATGCTCTGCTCACAGAGTGATGCCTCCTTCTGCCAGCTTGCAGTGTATCGCAGAAAAGCCGGAAGAGGTAGAGTGAGGTTCCCTCTGGGGGCATCTTCTCAGTGTTGCTGGAGGAAAAGGAGAGGACCTGGTTAGCAAAATTGCACCCTCTCGCTCCTAGGTGGTACTATATACCTTAGAGGAGCCCTGAGGATGATCCACAGACACACATGTGTGTCATGTGAAATGTTTAATTGAAGTTACTGCTGCGCAAGGGAGGTCACAATGGCTACTGAAGGAAATGATTCACATGCAGATATGCACTTCTGAATCAATTTACTCAGCAGATAAATTAACCCTCAAACCGCCACAACCAGCTATAGTCGGTTCCCAATGCAATTTGCTAGCACGCCGGAACCGAGTATATTCGGAAATGTACATTTGTTGAACATTGAAAAGTATTTGGTGTCCAGGGGTGCATTAACCCCCCAAATATGTGGCGATTTAAGGGTTAACAAGCACAATGTATTTGCATCGTTTGGTTTGACTTTTAGAAAAATCATATTTATGTAGAACCCTGACACCTGACCTTACTTGGTCAATTAATATCACCTCAGGTGATCAAGTGGCCCATGGTCAATCTGGCTATTCCATAGTATCTCCATTTCCTTTGGCAGCTGAAGAAGTGAAGTCACCTCACCAACTTCTCACCACCTTCTCGTTGTCGACAGTGTTCTGACCAGCTGCATCCCTGTTTAGTTTGGGAAATGCACCATCTCTGGCTGCAAGGACCTTCCACAGAAAGTGCACAAAGCAAGAAAGATCATTGGGACCTCTCTGCCCCCTACTGAAGACATCTTAATAAACTGTTGCATCCACAAATCCTACACCATTGTGTACTCCCAACAACCCATGGTCTCTTCATCCAACTTCCATCTGGCAGAAGGTTCTGTTGAATCCAAACCAGTTCTACCCGGTTCTTCAACAGCTGCTAGCCCTTGGCCGTCCGGATTCTGACCTCTGTGCTGCCCGCCTGTCTGCAGATCAGCTTCTAGTCATTTATTTATGTGCAGTACACTTGTTAGTACTGTTGTTTATTATGACTATCATTATTAACCAGTAACAGCTCACTGCATGATAACGTGCAGTGAATACACTTGACTTGAGCGTTCATAGTTTTCATTCTCTTTCTCTGTACATTTACATTCGTTTGCTCAGAGGTTGATGCGCTTGCTGCTTCCTGAGCAGCTCTTGTTTTCTCCACCCTATCGGTTTGCTTCTTCTCTTTTTTCTTCGGCATCTTTTCACGTTAAAACGGATTAAGCCAGTGTTTGCGTTGCAATTACTTAGTACGTTTTCTTTTATTTTTCACTTAAGCTGGCACTTAAGTCTTCAATCTGCCTCAAGAATGATTTAAGATATGAAGAGGTAGGGGAAGTGACGGCGAAGGTGGTAGGGATGAGAACGGTGCCCGTATGCATGTGCCGTACGGCCGCCCTGCTGGCTGCTACAGAGTGTTGATTCTACAAAAAAATAAAATAAAAATAAAAACAGGAATATCCTTGGAGGTCAATCATCACCCCAAAAGCAGATAGTAGAGGTCACATAGTATATGCGTACCAAATTTCAGGTCAATCAGTCAAACTGTTTGCGAGCTACAAGTGATTTAAATTCCTGGACAGACAAATGAACAGCCACTGTAGCATATTATATATAAAGATTTCTATCTGTTCACTTACCTTTTAGTTATTTGTATTTCTTTATCTGTTTATGCAGTAGTTCTTTACCTGTCTTGCACTTGTCCTGCTTTCATGTATACGCTGCACCGTGGTCACTGTATGCTGCAATATGAAGTATTGGTGGTGTGGCAATAAAGCCACTTGACTCGACTTGACCTGAAACTGAGTAGATTTCAAAGAATTCGCAAACATTGCAGCACCGCTCTATGCTGCTGTTACTGATCGAGCAGTCTGTTACAAGAGACAGAACTAATAAAGCGGCCAATCAGTGAATAATTTAGAACCATCATCACTGAGCTCTCTATGATCTGTCATACACTTGAAGACACTCCATCCTGCCACTCCTCCAAAATTCAAGGTTTACAACTCCTTACTGCAACGACTGTTTTTCTATACGCATGCAATCCATGTGTATCATTGAATATAATTGAAAGGAAAAAGTGCTTTCTCAATCCAGCTACCAGTCATTGTTGTCATGTTGGTATCTCGCTTTCCACATATCAGCAAGCCGGCAATTACTTTCCAGCAGGCAAAAGTGTGATATGTCAACGATAACATGGAGAAAAGAAGCCGTGGAACACCTGCTTATCTCTTATTGGCTGAGGTGTATCTGCATACCCATATCAGCTGATCCTAACATCTCATTATGAAGCTCCTCGGCACATGTGCACTTTACATAAGGCGTCTGAAGAGATTAGAGCCGGACGCACTAAGGAGCTAAACCCGGTCAGCTTCTCAGGCAGGCGGATGCCAGCAGAGAGGTTAAAAACAGGGCATCGCAAAGTGACGGATGGAGGAGACGCGTGCACAGCGAGCGAGTCGGGCATCTACTTACCTCAGGAAATATGAGGTTCATTTTTATTTTCACATAAAATGTGTCATTTCAAATAAGCAGAATATACTCCGTGTTGACTACATGGTGGGATTTGCTTTATGTGATCAATTTGTTTCAATTTTCCCCACTGGGCTCTTTTCCTGAGAGATTACTCTTGAGGTCAAGGTCTAAAATTGGTAATATGTTCCAAAAGGAGCAATTTGAGTTTATTACTCAATTACAGAGGTGAACCAAAGATCTTGACAGACACTTTGTTTGGTGTTTAGAAGACTTACAAAGCACCAATGACATTAAAGAAATTGGGGCTACTGGCAGTGCAGCTCCTTACTTTGTCTTTCGGCTGTAGTCCCCTACAGTGGATCATCTGTCTCCATTTTACATCATTTTCTGCCACACTGACTGCCTTCATGTCCTCCCTCACTACATCCATTAACCTCCTCTTTGGCCTTCCTCTTTTTCTCCTGATGTACCCTTCATCTCTCCTCTGCATGTGCCCAAACCATCTCAATCTTGCCCCTTTCACTTAGTCACCAAACTGTCATGTCTGTGTTGTCCCTCTAATATCTTCAGTCCTAATCCTGTCTAGCCTCGTTACTCCGAGTGAAAATCGTAGCATCTCCAACTCTGCCACTTCCAGCTCTGCCTCCTGTCTTTTTGTCAGTGCTATCGTCTGCAAACCACACAACATGGCTGGTCTCACTACCGTTTTATAGACCTTCCCTTTCACTCTTGCAGATACTCTTCTATCACAAATCACTCCAGCCACTCTTTTCCACCCAGTCCACCCTGCCTGTACTCTCTTGGACTGTTGAACCCAAGTATTTAAATTCGTCTACCTTCACCACCTCTGCTCCTTGCAGTTGCACCCTACCATCACCTTCCCTCCCTTACTCCTACTGAGTTTCATTCCCCTTCTCTTCACAGTGTACCTCCATCTCTCTAGGTTCACCTCAACTTGCTGTCTACTTTGAGTACAGATCACAATGTCAACTGTAAATCATCATAGTCCACGGACACTCCTGTCTGACCTCATTTGTCAATCTGTACATCACCATTGCAAACAGGAAACGGCTCAGAACCGATCCTTCATGTAATCCCACTCACACCTTGTACAATAAAATACAATACAATACAATAAAATTAAATTTTTTTGTAGCCCAAAATTACACAAGAAGTGCCGTAATGGCTTTTAACGGGCCTTGTCTCTTGACAGCCCTCCAGCCTTGACTCTCTGTGAAGACAAGGAAAAACTCCCAAAAAAATCCCTTGTAGGGAAAAAATGGAAGAAACCTTAGGAAAGGCAGTTCAAACAGAGACCTCTTTCCAGGTAGGTTGGACGTTCAGTGGGTGTCAAAAACAAGGGGGTCAATACAATACAATACACAGAACAGAACACAGCCCAAGAATCCTCAATACAGTATAAAAATGAAAAATTACAAGTATGGAGCAAAATTTAACAGCAGATGATATCCCATAATATGATTTGGATTTGTTTAGAGCCCTCGAGACCTCAGCCATCAAGCTGACGCCCCCTATTGGCCATTCCATCGCTGGGACAGCGATGGGCCAGCCAATCCAATGAATGGACCTCTCTACTCAATGATTCCTGTGATCCTCCATCAGAGATGACTTTACCTTAGGCGGGCAAAACAACTTGGCAGGTGGACCGTGGCACCAAGAGCCATATTTGAGTACCGAGAAGAGAAACAGAATAGGTGAGGGTTAGTAACAAATTCTAACTATCAGGTTACTTATGTTTTACTGCTAATGACTGACAATAGAGATGCAGTCTGTACAGTTAATCAGCAGCTCTAGTCAGGGTGTGCTAAACTGAAGTCATGAGTGTTCAGTCGGGATTTGAAAGCTGAGACCGAAGGGGCATCTCTTATAGTAGCAGGCAGACCAATCCACAGTTTAGGGGTCCTGTAACTAAAAGCTTGACCTCCAACTGTTACTTTATTAATCCTTGGAATCATAAGCAGACCAGCATCTCGAGATCTTAATGTGTGCTCAGGTTTGTAAGTCATAATAAGTTCAGACAAGTAAGCCAAACCTTGGCGATTTAATGCTTTATATGTTAAAAGGAGGATTTTGAAATCTGCCCTAAACTTAACTGGGGGCCAGTGTAAGGATTTAAGAACTGGAGTTATCTGTTCGTATTTTCTTGTTCTTGTAATAATTCTTGCAGCAGCATTTTGGATTAACTGGAGGCTGTATAAAGAACAGTTTGAACATTCAGTGAACACCGCATACCAGTAGTCAATCCTACTAGAAATTAATGCATGAATTAATTTCTCAGAATCCTGTTTATTTAGAAAGCGCCTTAATTTTCCAACCTTTTTAAGATGGAAGAAACATGATTTTGACAACTTTGTAATATGCACTTTAAATGACAGGCTAGAGTCAAAGATAACTGCGAGATTACAGGCTGATTCAGTAAAATTCCTGCCGTACACCTCACCACAGTCACTGTCCTCACACATATCCTGTACCACCCTCAAATACTCTACTGCTACTCCCGACTTCCTCATACAGTACCAAAACTCCTCTCTTGGCACCCTGTCATATGCTTTCTCTAAGTCCACAAGCACACAATGTAATTCCTTCTAACCTTCTTTGTACTTCTTCATCAACACTCTTAAAGCACTCTCTCTCTGCTTGCTTTAAGAGCAGTGGTTCTCAATTTGTGAGCAGGGCCCCCCTAGGGGGGCACGAAGTAACAAATAGGGGGGTGCTAAGATGTGAAAAAAAGAAAACAAGAATCGAAAATATGAAAAATACAAAATAACTTAAATCACATTCTGATACTAGAAAAATAAATATAGAGTTAGATAAATGTCGATAAAAGTTAAGTAGGTATAATAAAATACGGGGGCCTTCAGGTTACAATGTCTCGACATACAACGTTTCGAGTTTACAATGCTCACTCCCATAAAAACTTAAAAAAATTGAGACATGAGAAGGAATAAAGGTAAGAATTTTTTTTACACTCATTTTTTCTGTTACTTCAGTACAGTGTACAGTACAGTATATTTATGTCCTTTTCCTTTTTCTGTGGCTTAGTTGTGTTTTTATGTTCTAGATTATGATTTTGCAAATGTGTTAAGATAGGTAAGTGACTTAGGCTAAGGTGTGTTTTGACTTACAACAAAATTTGCGTTACACCATTGTTGTAGGAACGGAACTGTGTCGTAACCCGAGGACCCCCTGTATGCATCTATGATATATCGTTAGTTAAAAAAGAACAAATTGGTATTAGTGGGCTCCTTTCAAAAAAAAGTTAGGGGGGCGCGATTAAAACTGTTATGAAAACTCGGGTCGCAAATACTTAAAGGTTGAGAAACGCTGCTTCAAGAGTGTGTCTGTTAGTCCGTTTTTGGCATGCAGGACCACCTCAACCTAAAGGCTTTGTCTGTGTTACATATGGTACCTTCAGACCCTTAACATTTTTCTCATTTTGTTATGTTGCAGCTTTGTGTTAATTCATCTACATGAACTTTTTCCCCATATCAAGCAACACTCAATACCCCAGAATGATAAAGCGAAAGCAGAATTTCAGGAATTATTGCAAATGTATTAAAAATAAAACTTCCCATTGACATAAGTATTCAGACCCTTTAGAACTTGGCCATATTATTTGTAGCTATGGACTGGGCTATCATTTGCAGATGATACTCAACTCTACTTCAATGTTAAAAGTGGAACTTCATCAGAGCTTTCTCAGCTCACAACCTGCCTTAGTGAAATTAAAACCTGGATGGAGCAGAAATCTTTAAAATTAAATTGCAACAAAACTGAACTCCTGCAAATTAGGACTAAAGTACAACTTAATAAAATGAGCTCCTTCCCAGTCCATCTTGGCGGTGATCTCATCAGACCTGCCTCTACTGCATAGAATCTCTGTGTCATTTTTGATTCCTCCCTTTCTTACTCCGACCACATAAATCACATTAAGAAACTTTCTTACTTTCACTTCCGTAACATATCCCGTGTTCGCTCCTTCCTCTCCTTTTCTAATGCTGAGAAACTTGTCCCTGCTTTTATCACATCCCGCATCGATTATTGTAACTCGCTGCTGGCAGGTGTCCCTTCTAATCTTAGATCACAGCTCCAGCTTATTCAAAACTCGGCTGCAAGAGTCCTCACTCGAACCAGCAGCAGCGAGCGCATCACACCCATCCTGCTCCGTCTTCACTGGCTCCCTGTGTCTTACAGAATCGAATATAAAATCCTACTAATAACCTACAAAGCCTTAAATAACCTCGCGCCAAACTACATCAGTGACCTTCTCCATCACTATGTGCCTGCCTGCCCACTAAGGTCCTCTGATTCTGGCAATCTTGTTGTGCCCCACACTAATCTACACTCCATGGGTGACAGCAGGGCCTTCAGCTGTATAGCGAGTGCCCAGACTCTGGAATGACCTATCGAAATTAATCAGGTCAGCTGACTCCATGAATTCTTTTAAAAAACAACTCAAAACTCATCTGTTCAGGAAGGCTTTTAGCTCTACTTGACTTTATTACCCTTCTCTCAGTTTACCTCTCTGTCAAGATGCTCATATAAGCTGGGTTTGTGCGCTGGACCATCAATTGTCTTGTCTGTTAGGCTTTCTCTGAATTTACTGTCTTAATCTTCTTTATTTATTTATTTGGTTTGTACTATGCTATATACTGTATACCCTGCCGTTCTTTCTTATAATTATATATATATGTATTAATTAATTAATTAATTATAATTATATATATATATATATATATATATATATATATATATATATATATATATATATATATACATATACATATATATATAGAGTATATACAGAGTATATATATATATTATACACTCACCTAAAGGATTATTAGGAACACCATACTAATACGGTGTTTGACCCCCTTTCGCCTTCAGAACTCCCTTAATTCTACGTGGCATTGATTCAACAAGGTGCTGAAAGCATTCTTTAGAAATGTTGGCCCATATTGATAGGATAGCATCTTGCAGTTGATGGAGATTTGTGGGATGCACATCCAGGGCACGAAGCTCCCGTTCCACCACATCCCAAAGATGCTCTATTGGGTTGAGATCTGGTGACTGTGGGGGCCATTTTAGTACAGTGAACTCATTGTCATGTTCAAGAAACCAATTTGAAATGATTCCAGCTTTGTGACATGGTGCATTATCCTGCTGGAAGTAGCCATCAGAGGATGGGTACATGGTGGTCATGAAGGGATGGACATGGTCAGAAACAATGCTCAGGTAGCCCGTGGCATTTAAACGATGCCCAATTGGCACTAAGGGGCCTAAAGTGTGCCAAGAAAACATCCCCCACACCGTTACACCACCACCACCAGCCTGCACAGTGGTAACAAGGCATGATGGATCCATGTTCTCATTCTGTTTACGCCAAATTCTGACTCTACCATTTGAATGTCTCAACAGAAATCGAGACTCATCAGACCAGGCAACATTTTTCCAGTCTTCAACTGTCCAATTTTGGTGAGCTCGTGCAAATTGTTGCCTCTTTTTCCTATTTGTAGTGGAGATGAGTGGTAACCGGTGGGGTCTTCTGCTGTTGTAGCCCATCCGCCTCAAAGTTGTGCGTGTTGTGGCTTCACAAATGCTTTGCTGCATACCTCGGTTGTAACGAGTGGTTATTTCAGTCAAAGTTGCTCTTCTATCAGCTTGAATCAGTCGGCCCATTCTCCTCTGACCTCTAGCATCAACAAGGCATTTTCGCCCACAGGACTGCCGCATACTGGATGTTTTTCCCTTTTCACACCATTCTTTGTAAACCCTAGAAATGGCTGTGCGTGAAAATCCCAGTAACTGAGCAAATTGTGAAATACTCAGACCGGCCCGTCTGGCACCAACAACCATGCCACGCTCAAAATTGCTTAAATCACCTTTCTTTCCCATTCTGACATTCAGTTTGGAGTTCAGGAGATTGTCTTGACCAGGACCACACCCCTAAATGCATTGAAGCAACTGCCATGTGATTGGTTGATTAGATAATTGCATTAATGAGAAATTGAGCAGGTGTTCCTAATAATCCTTTAGGTGAGTGTATATGTAAGTGCCTTGAGCATGGAAAAGGTGCTATATAAATAAAATGTATTATTATTATTATTTATTATTAACATCAGAACAATCTATATGAGAACAGGCCATTCACCCCAAACAAAAGCTTGCCAGGCCTATGCACTTTTGAGAACTTTAGAACGTTACTGAATACTTTGTAGAAGCCCCTTTGGCAGTGATCATGGCATGGAGTCTTCTTGGGTCAAGCATCACACACCTGGATTTGGGTGTTTTCTGCCATTCTTCTCAGCAGATCTTTATAAAATCTGTTAGGTTACATGAAGACCATCAATGGACAGCTATTCTCAGGTCTTTCCAGAAATGACCGATTGGGTTTAAGCTTGGGCAGTGGCTGGGCCACTCAACAACATTTAGAGAGCTGTCCCAAGGCAAATCCTGTATTATCTTTGCTTTGTGCTTATGGACATTGACCTGTTAGAGAGAGAACTTTTAGTCCAGTCTAGAGATCCAGAGCGCTCTGGAGCAGGTTTTAATGAATGGATATTTCCATAGTGCTCTGTTCACCTTTCTCTCAACAGCTTTCTAGTTCCCCGGTTACTGCTGCAGAAATACAACCCCGCAGCATGAGGTTGCCACCACTGTGTTTCACCCATGAGCAGTACCTGGTCTCTTTGAAACCAAACAATTCAATCTTGGCTTCATTAGACCAGAGAATCTTGCTTCTCAAAGTCTGAGAGTTCTTCAGGGACTTTTTTCCAAACTCCTTCATGTGTCATCTGGTGCATCAACGTGAAATTTGTGAGACTTACCAGGAACGTACATTGGATTCATCTACTCTCGCCTTTGAAGATTAACACGCACACCACACACACACAGATCTACACACACATACAACATAGTGATGCTATCCAGACAAAGTCTTGAGTGGTTTGCCAGTCACTCCACAATATGAGGGGCAGTCAAAAACTGTGATATAGTGGGAGAGTGAGAGATCAGATTACGCACACATTGTTGTGGAGGGGAGCGCAGCATATCTGTAGACCAGTTATACCAGGTCTGGATTGGTTTGGGTGTGTAGTATTGTTTTAATTACCATTTGAGTTAGACGTGTGGATAGTGCTGCTAGCGTATCTGAAGCTGATTTCCCCAATTTGCATATGAACTTGACGTTACCACGTTGTTCAAACTGTGACATTAAGCAGAATGACTATGCACATGTCTAACTCAAATGGTAATTAAAACAATACTAACGGCGAAACCAGTCCAGACCTGTTATAACTGGTCTACAGACGTGCTGCACTCCCCTCCACAACAATGTGTGCATAATCTGATCTCTCACTCTCCTGCTATATCACAATTCTGGGAACTTTGTGACTGCCCCTCATATTCCACATAAGATTCTCTATATAGCGACATCCTATTACCAGCTCTAACAAACTGGCAGGCGTCATCACGATACGCATTAAAGAGCAAACTCTTTTGGTTATGTGCCACTTACTAACCAAACAATGTCTTTCTCAAACCACAGTTGCTCTAATTATTGAGTAGCAACCTCAATAACCTTGTGGAAGAAAGATCACATACAAGGCAGGAAGTGTTTTTGCAAACCCCGTATCATTGAAAAGGAAAGGCCATTTCACAAATGTGTTACAAACTTAAATTGTCCTGACAGACATGAGTCTAACTATTGACTGCTTGAATATAGCAGATCTTCCGGTACTGAGGACTTCCAGCATGGAAGAGGCAGGTCGAGGTGGATGGACACCGGAAGTGACCTCAGAGTTAATAAGCCATCAATCTTCTAGTCTGCAGAGGGAGGAAAAGAAAAGATGTTAATAACAGCAACTAGTGCCATCCTGTGTCCCGGTGGGAGATTACTATCACCAAAGCCCATAAGCTGTCCCCAATCCGCACATGTGTGACACTTGCTATGAATTAAACAGTAGCCATGTAACTCACACTTGGTACCCATTTATTATTTCAATCAGTCTAAATAATGGGTCCCCAACTCTGGTCAGTGGCTGCAGGTTTTCATTCTAACCATTTTCTTAATTGGTGATCAGATTTTTCTGCTAATTAACTCCTTTTCCTTTCATTTTAATTGACTTGTTTTTTAAGATTTGTTCCCCTGAATTTCTTCATCGTTCCTCTCAGTTGCTTCATTTCTTTCCTTAAATGGCATCCAAACAGAAATGAAATGTGAAGTGAGGGAGCCAACAGAAGACCAACTAATTCAGGGCCTCAAACTCCAACCAATTTCTCTCCAACCGGTTGCTTAATTCTCGTTGTTAATTAAACCCATTCTTTAATTCCCTGGCTTGTTGCTGCTCTCATTGTGCAATAGCAGACATTTCCAAAATTGTTGATTTTCTCTTTTCTAAGAGCGCTGGTAAAATGTTTTGGGGACCTGAGCAGATCAACATTCCTGAGACCTTCATCTTTCTTTATTTTCAGATATTGTATGATCTGTGGCAAGACCCTGAAGGTTGTTGAGGGTTGTGTTGGTGTTACCGGTGTTCTCAGAAGGAGGTCTTTCATCTCGCAGGGCACACTGGATATCATTGAGAGGAGTCGCAGCGCATTGCTCAGTGGCAACTCTGGTCTGTACCAGGAACTGAGAAGGACGGCTGCGACGGCTCTGAGGGCAGATAAAGTGGCGTTTGTTAGAGGAATCTGTGAGCAAGTGACACACCATCTGTGGTCTAGCGACCCACGTCCTGCTTACAGAGGAATCGAAGCATTACGCACATTTGAATCTGTTCCTCGGAGAGTCGCAGTCAGGGCGGCTGATGGAACGGTCCTTACGGATGACAACCCGCTGGGCTGGCTACTTTGAGCAGTTGTTCAAAGCTGATCCTCCGGCTTGCCATCCGTATCTGGAAAGTGAAGGGTGATCGCCTGGATTGCAGCAACTACAGGGGGGATAACACTGCTCTCGGTGCCGGGTAAGGTCCTTGCTAGGGTCGTCCTCAATAGGATCCATGATCACTTGCTCACCTACCAGCGACCGGAACAGTCTGGTTTTACGCCTAAAAAGTTTACCATCGACCGCATCCTGGCACTGATGGTTCTCATGGAATGCAAACGCGAATATCAACAGAGCTTCTTTGCACCCTTTGTCGATTTTCATAAAGTGTTCAACTCAGTTGATCGAGCTGCCCTGTGGGACATCCTGAGGGTTCTCAGGATCCCCTTCAGGTTGCTGGATATCACGGCTGACCTGTACACTGGTACTGTTAGTGCTGGCAGAACCTCTGCGTTTTTCCCAGTTGATTCTGGGGTTCATCAGCGTTGTGTTCTACTCCTACTCTGTTCAATGCTTGTATGGACTGGTATTGGGCAAGGTCATGGGGTCCAGCAGCTGTGGGCATCTGTTGGTGAAGAAAGATTTACAGATCTTGACTTTGCTGACAATGCTGTGATCTTCGCGGAGTCAATGGAGGCTCTGATTGGGGCTCTTGAGAGACTGAGAGAGGAGTCTGAGTGTCTGGGCTTGCAAGTGTCCTGATAAAAACCAATAAACATCCAGGCCTTTAATGACCTCTTGGGCACGGCCATCAGCAGTGTGTCTGTCAGTGGAGAGAGTGGCGACCTCGTCGAGGGGTTTACTTACCTCGGCAGTGACATTCATGTCTCTGGTGACTCTTCCTGTGAAGTCAGTAGACGGATTGAGAGAACATGGGGGGTCATGAGGTCGCTTGAAAGGGGTGTGTGGCACTCCCGATATCTCTGCAAAAGGACGACGGTCCAAGTCTTTAGAGTCCTGGTGCTTCCTGTCTTGCTATATGGTTTTGAGACATGGAGGCTATCCAGTGACCTGAGATGAAGACTGGTCTCATGTGTGTCGGATAATCCTTGGGTACCGTTGGTTTGACTTTGTGCTGCTCATGGAGTCCTAAATGAGGCACATGACCTGCATTGTGAGGGAGTGTCAGTTACGGCACTACAGCCATGTGGCACGTTTCCCCGAGGGCAATCCGGCTCGTAAGATCCTCAATGTTAGGGACCCGAGTGGCTGGACCAGGCCAAGGTGTCGCCCACGTAACACCTGGCTGTGCCAGATAGAGGGTCATTTCCGGAGGGTTGGACTGGACCACGTGTCTGCCTGGGGGGTTGCAAACCGGGATCCCAAGTTGTTTCGTTGTGTAGTTGGTGCGGCAACGAGCTGTACCAGTGCGTGCTCCCCAACTTGACTTGACTTGACTTGAATGATGGTTACAGTTTGCTGGTCATGTTTTGGCTCATTTTGTATCTCATTATTGTTTGGCTGCTAATGAAGAAAAAAGAAACAATTAAGGGGTCTGAGTCTTCAAGAGCAAGTCAAATAAAAGCAATACAATAGAAGTTAATTAGCAGCAAAAACAGGTCACCAATTAAGAAAAGGGTGAGAATGAAAACCTGCAGCCACTGTGACCCTCCAGGACCAGAGTTGGGGAGCCCTCTCTAGATAAAAGACAAAATATAGAAAAAATTTTAAAAAAGCAACATGGTACTTATTAACATATAACAATACCAAATAGAAGAAAACAAAAAATAAACTTGACATCAAAGTCTGAATATGAACAGTCTTAGAAAAGATAACTGAGAATCAGAAGCGTCAAGAGATTAATGTTATTGGTTTAGCGATCAGTGTTGTTAGGCACTTTCAGACACCTAAATCAGATGATATCACATCTCTTGATCTCTGACGTCAACCCTCTGTCATTGTTTCTTCTTCTTCTTGGTCCATCAGACAAGCCACATTTATGTTGAAATGCACATGTGGGGTTTCGGGACATGTGACATTGCACACATTTGATTGGCTGTCTTGTCCTGATGACGGATGACTCTAATCAGAGGGTTTGTTCTTTTAAGCACCTCCGCACTTCACTTCCCAAACTGTAAACTAATCCAATCCCTGCATCATCCATCCGTTTGTACCACCCTCTGAACTGGCACAATTATAACATGCGCTGCCGTCCTCCAGCGGCAGCAAGAAGCAAGAAAAAATGTAAAGAAATGAAAAGGGGTGCGAGCGACCGAAACTACTTCACTACTACACCACCACAAGTACAGAAACACACCAATGAAGGCAGAGTTCAGTTAAAAAAAATGATTATTATAAAAAACCGGTAACGGTGCACTGAACGATAACGTGTGGTGAATACACTTGACTTATACTTTTCATTCTCTTTCTCTGTACGTTTAGTATTCATTTGCTAGGAGGTTGATGCGCTTTCTGCTTCCTGAGCAGCTCTTCTATTCTCCACCCTAGTGGCACCGCTTCTTCTCTTCTTTCATCAGCGTCTTTTCACGTTAAAACTGATTAAGTCAGTATTTGTGTTGCAATTACTTAGTATGTTTTTCTTAATTTTTCACTTAAGCTGGCACTTAAGTCTTCAATCTGCCTCAGGAATGACTTAAGATATGAAGAGGTAGAGGAAGTGACGGCTAAGGTGGAAGGGATGAGAACGGCGCTCATACGCATGTACCACATGGCCGCCCTGCTGCAGGCTGCCAAGAGTTAATTCTACAATAAAATAAAAGGAGGAATAACCTTGGAGGTCAATCATCGCCCTGAAAGCGGATAGTAGACGTCACTTATTATCTGTGTACCAAATTTCAGGTCAAACGGTTTGCGAGTTACAAGTGATTTAAAATCCTGAACAGACAAACGGACAGCCACGGTAGCGCATTATAGAAGACCAGTAACAGCGAACTACACGATAACATGCGGTGAATACACTTGACTTGATCATTCCTAGTTTCCATCCTCTTTCTCTGTACGTTTATCATTCGTTTGCTCAGAGACTGATGCGCTCGCTGCTTCCTGAGCTGCTCTTCTTTTCTCCACCCTAGCGGCCCGCTTCTTCTCTTTTTTCGTGTGCATCTTTTCACATTAAAATTGACTAAGTCAGAGTTTGTGTTGCAATTACTTAGTACGTTTTCCTTAATTTTTCACTTAAGCTGGCACTTAAGTCTTCAATCTGCCTCAAGAATGATTTAAGATATGAAGAGGTAGAGGAAGTGACGGCGAAGGTGGTAGGACTGAGAATGGCACACGTACGCCCTGCAGGCTGCTGCCAAGTGTTGATTCTACAACAAAATAAAATAAAAATAAAAATAGAAATAACCTTGGAGGTCAATCATCACCCCGAAAGCGGATAGTAGACGTCACGTAGTATATGAATACCAATCGGTCAATCGGTCAAACTATTTGTGAGCTACAGGCGATTTAAAATCCTGGACAGACAAATGGACATCCACAGTAGCGTATTATATAAGAAGATTAGACACATCTAACTAAACCCTCTATATAATACCATTGCGCTGAAGTGATTTCCGCCCACAGATATCATGACACAAGCCACTCAACCACATACACCACTCATGCATAAATATGGGAATGAGGAAAGAAAAAACTTAATGCGTTCAGAGACCATTAAATATCCACTGTTAGAGATGATCATCTACAGCCTTTTGGCAGGGACGGATGCGCTGAACCAAACCTCCTGTTCAGGGAAACATACAGCTAAACAGTCCCTTGTGCTGGCCCATCAGGTCCTCTCCCGAATGCCTTCACCTCATTCACAAGAAAAGGAAAATAATTTGTCCAGAAATTAACCCGGGTTCACCTGATTTTTTCCATGCAGGTTGAATAGCTTTCCCTCTTGCCATTTTTTTATGGTGTCTGCCTCTCCTTTCGGTCTTCTTCTCCTGCTCCACACATTTACATACAGGTTGGCTCCTCCCCCTACAGTCTGTTTGGCCCTCCGAGTCATGTGCTCCCCTCCCCATGTACCATTGGCCGGCCTTACACATTCAGCCATTCCACCCTTAACAGGAATGGGAGAAAAGTGCAAACTGCCAGTGACACTCACATACAGGTGCCGGTCATAAAATTAGAATATCATGACAAAGGTGATTTATTTCAGAAATTCCATTCAAAAAGTGAAACTTGTATATTAGATTCATTCATTACACACAGACTGATGTATTTCAAATGCTTATTTCTTTTAATTTTGATGATTATAACTGACAACTAATGGAAGTCCCAAATTCAGTATCTCGGAAAATTAGAATATCAATTAAGACCAATGCAAAAAAAGGATTTTTAGAAATGTTGCCCAACTGAAAGGTATGAACATGAAAAGTATGAGCATGTACAGCACTCAATATTTAGTTGGGGCTCCTTTGGCCTGGATTACTGCAGCAATGCGGCGTGGCATGGAGTCGATCAGTCTGTGGCACTGCTCAGGTGTTATGAGAGCCCATGTTGCTCTGATAGTGGCCTTCAGCTCTTCTGAATTGTTGGGTCTGGCGTATTGTATCTTCCTCTTCACAATACCCCATAGATTTTCTATGGGGTTAAGGTCAGACGAGTTTGCTGGCCAATCAAGAACAGGGATACCATGGTCCTTAAACCAGGTACTGGTAGCTTTGGCACTTTGTGCAGGTGCCAGGTCCTGTTGGAAAATGAAATCTGCATCTCCATAAAGTTCGTCAGCAGCAGGAAGCATGAAGTGCTCTAAAACTTCCTGGTAGACGGCTGCGTTGACCTTGGACCTCAGAAAACACAATGGACCAACACCAGCAGATGACATGGCACCCCAAACCATCACTGACTGTGGAAACTTTACATTGGACCTCAAGCAACGTGGATTCTGTGCCTCTCCTCTCTTCCTCAAGACTCCGGGACCTTGATTTCCAAAGGAAATGCAAAATTTACTTTCATCAGAGGACATAACTTTGGACCACTCAGCAGCAGTCCAGTCCTTTTTGTCTTTAGCCCAGGCGAGACGCTTCTGACGCTGTCTCTTGTTCAAGAGTGGCTTGACACAAGGAATGCGACAGCTGAAACCCATGTCTTGCATACGTCTGTGCGTGGTGGTTCTTGAAGCACTGACTCCAGCTGCAGTCCACTCTTTGTGAATCTCCCCCACAGTTTTCAATGGGTTTTGTTTCACAATCCTCTCCAGGGTACAAGCGGTTATCCCTATTGCTTGTACACTTTTTTCTACCACATCTTGTTCTTCCCTTCATCTCTCTATTAATGTGCTTGGACACAGAGCTCTGTGAACAGCCAGCCTCTTTAGCAATGACCTTTTGTGTCTTGCCCTCCTTATGCAAGGTGTCAATGGTCGTCTTTTGGACAACTGTCAAGTCAGCAGTCTTCCCCGTGATTGTGTAGCCTACAGAACTAGACTGAGAGACCATTTAAAGGCTTTTGCAGGTGTTTGGAGTTAATTAGCTGATTAGAGTGTGGCACCAGGTGTCTTCAATATTGAACCTTTTCACAATATTCTAATTTTCCAAGATATTGAATTTGGGACTTTCATTAGTTGTCAGTTATAATCATCAAAATTAAAAGAAATAAACATTTGAAATACATCAGTCTGTGTGTAATGAATGAATCTAATATACAAGTTTAACTTTTTGAATGTAATTACTGAAATAAATCAACTTTGTCATGATATTCTAATTTTATGACCGGCACCTGTATGTTCAAGACAACCGTTACACATTTGCAGGTCATAATTTAATTAAAACCCGTTCTGTGGCATCTGTGCTTATTTCTAAATTTTAGGTTATAAAGTAATCAATAATGGACAAATGCAGACATTACTACTACAATGCGAAAGGATGCCGGCAATGCCTTTAATTAAAGTTTGTAAATTCACTTCAATCCTGGTCTATTTGAACAAAATAAGTGACATTTAAATATAAACAGTTTGCAGGTGAAAAACTGAAGGTTTTCCACACCAAAACAACATCTGGCCATTCTGCCATAAAGCTAAGATTGGTGGAGTGTGTCAAAGATGGTTGTCTTCCCTTGAAATGTCTCCCATTTCCACACGTGCTGTCTGGAGCTCAGCCAGAGTGACCATGGGGGTTCTTGATCACCTTTCTTACCAAGGCCCTGTTGTCCTGGTGGTTCCAGACTTCTTCCGTTTATCACTATGAACACGAGGTAGAAGTTCATTCAGTCTGTCAAGGAGTAACGTACAACATAACCCGTACCTCAGCTCACAGCCACTACAGACGCAGACATCTTGATACTCAGTCTCTGCTCTCTAATACAGTGCTGCCACTTAGTGGAGAGCCACAGAATTTTTTTTTTGCGCCGCAGCTTGCAGAAAATAGTGCCATCAAAAGAGAGTCCGCAGTCATGTTGTTCTGAAACGGGTATAAAGATGCTGATGTTTTTGAATCAACTTGATTTGTTGCAAGATGAATATTTTGACGAGAGTGATGGTGATTGAGACATAGTGACAATCAACTGGATGATGTGGCACCCTGTAGGCTCTGGCACTGATGCAGATTGCTGCCCTGGAGGCATTTCTTCATTACAAGGCAGGTCATGACTACCCGGGCAGCACTGCATGGACATTCTGCCACCCACTGACAGTCACCAACTACCAAATATGTTTTGTGCAGCAAGCGTGGACAGCGCAGAGAAGCATATTACATTTACCCTGCATGCTGCGTGGTGCCATCCTTCAAGGACTTTTATTCAATTACAGACTTTAAGACATGACGCTGGTGAAAATACAGTAATTAACAGTTGTAACTGCTGTTCTGAAGTGTTACCCAAATATTTACCTTTATAAATGTTTTTCAATAATAGACAGTGTAACGTAATCACTGGGTTGTTGTGTCTTAGTATCTTACTGAGCCATGCTGATGATTTCTATCACATCTATTTTGGAATTTTGTTTCGGACTCTCCAGAGAGCAAATCATTGAGTTTACACCCCACGTCATAAAGTACATAGCTAGGAACTGAAGTTAATTCATTTTAAGGACATGATTTAGAAAGGCACATGAATTTCCATGATTCGAAGGTCAAACAATTCACACTGCAAGTCAGGACAACACCAAGACATAAAGTCCTAGAAACCTTCTTTAGACCTCTGTGATCTAAATTTTGATGAGGCAAAAACAGGATAAGGAGCTCAAACCTTTCACAAAGCTTTGAGGGCTCCCAGAAGGACAGTGGCTTCAATAACTGGGAAAAGAAAGAAGTCTGGAAACACCAGGACTCTTCCTGCAGTTGGCTGTTTGGTCAAATGGAGTAACCAGGCAAGAAAGGTCTTGGTCAAGGAGTTGAAAGACACTATATGATAGATAGATAGATAGATAGATAGATAGATAGATAGATAGATAGAT
>JANRMT010062820.1:24416295-24461187 GCA_026402145.1 Polypterus bichir lapradei
CTATCTATCTATCTATCTATCTATCTATCTATCTATCTATCTATCTAATCTGAATATGACAGATGGGATGGATAAAATTTCCTTGAGATTTATTTCGAAATGAACCTTATCAAAGTAAAAACACATCAGGAAAACTGAAGTGAAACTGAAAGTGAACGTAAAGTGAAAACTGTACAGCATTTTTAAAAAGTATGCAGACTGTTACAATCATTTAAATTCATTTTTTCCCTGATTACAATAAGCAACACCTAATATTCCAGAATGAGAAAATGTAAAAAGTATTTTAGACATTTTTGCAGCATTATTAAAACTTAAACACTGAACTGTCCCTTTGACCCAAGTATTCAGGCAGTTTTGCTCTGACACCTGAAGTGTGGCTCAGGTGACTCCCATTCTGTTGATCTTCGCTCAGATGTTTCTCCACCTTGTTAGGTCCATTCAGTTGATTAGGAAAGGCAAACCCCCGTCAGTAGGAGGCCCCACAGTTGAGGAAAAACTAATTTGCAAACATTTCTAAACTCCTGTTTTCGCTTTGTCATTTTTGGTTATTAAGTTTTTATTATTATAATTATTGTTATTATTAAGCTATTATTAGTTATTCTGATGAAGCTATAACATAACAAAATGTGATCAAAGAGAAGCGGTGCCGTTACTTTTTGGATCCAGTGTGTGTCACCATCCTTTTTAGGGCTCTGCCAGTGTCTGGCTGTTCCTTCCATCATTTAACGTCCATCGTCTAATTTATCAGATTTGCACTCCATTGATGTTTCTCACTCCACTCCACACGTGCTGCTCTGTTTAACTCCGACTGCCCGTGTTACAGTGAGTGCCGAATCTCACTATTATGCCATCTAGTTGGTAATGAGGATGCTATAATGGGAGGACTTGCTTCACAGAGGGCCGTGTTTCCTTCTCTTCCCACAAGCCGATTCATCACGTTTTGTCCTTCATACAGCATCTCATTTAAAAGGCTGAAAGTAATTACATTTTTCATTACACGCTGTATATCATGGCCGAGCTGCGGTTGTTGCTATGGCCGGCGTTGAGATGCTAAGCATGTTCCTGTGTAGAAACATGATGCCATTTTGTCACGCTTGTCAACTTTCTTGATGTAATTCCAAGTTGGTCTTTATAGATGTGGCTTCAATTCTATTGAGCCAAGCAATAAAACTCGACTACAGAGAAGTGCGAGCACCGTGGAGATGGTTTCCTTAAAAAATAAAATAATAAGTTTAATATCACAATTCAGGCAGTTCACTTTAATTATCGTTAATTAGCCAGTATAGACATTTAAACCAGGCCTTAAGATATTTGTCAGATAACTATGCAGCGTTCCTAGGGACCCTTTCCCCACCCTGGGACTGCACAAGTACAATATGTGCTACTGAACCTTAGAGCAGCAGCAAAATGAAAAATAAATAAATAAATAAAAGATCCGGAGCACAAGTGACCAACACTACTTCACTAACACTACACCAACACCGTGGAAAGTCTGCAGAGGATTGACAGAGAAAGTCAATGCAACGACTCCACCCCTTGGTCAGACATGGAGTTGTCACTATTCAAGCCCTTTAGCTGCCTCCCAAGCGCACGTGTGTGATGCCCGACAAGTTAAAAACACTCTGGACTGCCTGATAACTGCCCCCCACAGGAAAACACACACAACTACAGTACAATCTGGGCTGCAGGCTGGCATTTACCAGAGGCAAACAAATGCGAATGTAGGATCATATTGAAGTCAATTAAGCGGCACTACAAAACACAACTAAAACGGCTCGAGTCGCTGAGTGCACACTCATTTAACCAAGATCTGAACGCCTGTGTGGAACATTTTACTTCTCAGAGTTTGACCTTTGATGGCTCCTCAGACTTCGCAGAGATTCTCATTTCCGTTTCATTTAAGAATCAACTTTGTCACAGATAGTTCTGATAAAATTCCTTATGAGACAAAGCTTTAGACAAAAAAGGAGACATAACTGAGGTAAAAGAAGCCAGAACTGATCATTTTCTATGGAAAGCATGGCATATTTTGTGAAATCTCTTTCTAGACTGTATGTTTTTTTACTTTTTATTAGACTGATGCTTTTATCCAATGTGTCTTACAACATTTTAGAAATGATTGATTACAATTCTTTTGTTTTTCCAATTGAAGCAAAGGCAGATAAAGTGACTCAGGGTCACACACTTGTGTCAGAAATGGAGTTTCAACCCACAACCTCAGGATTTAAACCCATAGTCTTATAATGCCACAGTGCCTGCCTTTTCTTCTAGAATGAGTAGGCCCTAACTGCAGCAAAGAAATACAAATTAGAGTTACTAATAGCATTATTCTGAAGCAAGGACTTCTTCTTCTTTCAGCTGCTCCCGTTAGGGGCCGCCACAGCGGATCATCTTCTTCCATATCTTTCTGTCCTCTGCATCTTGTTCTGTTACACCCATCACCTGCATGTCCTCTCTCACCCCATCCATAAACCTTTTCTTAGGCCTTCCTCTTTTCCTCTTCCCTGGCAGCTCTATCCTTAACATCCTTCTCCCAATATACTCAGCATCTCTCCTCTGTACATGTCCAAACCAACACAATCTCACCTCTCTGACTTTGTCTCCCAACCTTCCAACCTCAGCTGACCCTCTAATGTACTCATTTCTAATCCTGTCCATCCACTCTTCTCCCCCCATTCCACCCTGCATGCACTCTCCTTTGCACTTCTCTTCCACACTCCTCATTACTCTGTACTGTTGACCCCAAGTATTTAAACTCATCCAACTTCGCCAACTCTACTCCTTGCATCCTCACCACTCCTTTGACCTCCCTCTCATTCACACACATGTATTCTGTCTTGGTAGTCCTACTGACCTTCATTCCTCTCCTCTCTAGAGCATATCTCCACTTCTCCAGGGTCTCCTCAACCTGCTCCCTACTATCACTACAGATCACAACGTCATCAGCAAACATCATAGTCCACGGGGACTCCTGTCTAATCTCATCTGTCAACCTGTCCATCACTATTGCAAATAAGAAAGGGCTCAGTGCCGATCCCTGATGTAATCTCACCTCCACCCTGAATGCATCTGTCACTCCTACCGCAGACCTCACCACAGTCACACTCCCCTCATACAAATCCTGTACAACTCTTACGTAATTCTCTGCCACTATGGTCATTGATTTAGCAAAAATGACAAATTTATTAAATCTACAGCATGACAAAGTGTGCAGAAAAAGGAAGGGGTCTCAATACGTTCTCAAATGACTGTACTTGTGCTCTGGAGCAGCACTTTAAATTAAACCTCTCAGTTTCTCATCAAAGTGGTCACCCCAAACATCTTTTTCGCTTCTCTTCTCCAACTCTTCTTCTTCTTCTTCTTCTTCTTCTTCTTCTCCGGGAGTGAGCCCTCCCCGTTAAGAGAAACATGCATGTTTATTGAAAACTCCCAGCTCTACACCTTTCATCTGCTCTTTAGTAATCTGAGTGTTGTTTCCGATGATCCGCGTCTAATGAGATTTACGCTGGCTTCAGTGAATCACCTTTTCAAAGTCTACTTCTGTGTCAGCTTCTTGGGTGTCCTGACACTTTGAAAGACTTGATGTGGCTCGTAGTTTGAAAAAGGAGCTCTTCTGCAATTATTTATGCATTCAAATAGTATTGAGATTAGTTTCTTTATTTATGAATATCCTAATGCACTTGTGTGTGTGTGTGTAAATTACCATAAGTATTTTTTTCCAAAGCCACAGCCAAAGAACCGATCATATGAGGACTACACACTCGCTGACCACCATACTAATACCTGGAACGGCCTCCTTTTGCTCAAAAAACAGCCTCAGTTCTTCATGGCATGGATTCCACAAGATCCTTCAAGATTCTGGTCCATGTTGACTTAATATGCTTCTAGTTTCTCCTTGACAATAATGAGGACAGCAAGAAATAAAGTGAAGACATTGGCTTTTGCCTCTTGCTGCTCAGGTGTTTCTTGTGGTATTCTCACAAGAGTCTCCTCTTCAGTTTCAGCGGAGATCTCACCAAAATCATACAATGGGCTCAGATCTTCCAAGGGGTGTCTTGACATTTTGTTTGCCATTTGAATGTATTTGCATTGTGCGCTCAGTAATATGTGGTGAAAGGTATGGATGGTAGTAACAAAATGTTTTACTAAGATTACAAAACTGTGCTCCTTGCTTCAGAATAATACTATTAGTTGGAGAATCTGTTGGAGGGATGTGGTGGAGTGATGTCTAGCATTAGAAGTTGATAAATATTTTGTATGTTTTTAATTTTTAAGCTTGACAAATCATATGTAATACAGTCATATGAAAATGTTTGGGAACCCCTCTCAGCCTGCATAATAATTGACTGTGCTTTCAACAATAAAGATAATAGTGGTATGTCTTTCACATCCTAGGAACATCTGAGTGCTGGGGTGTTTTCTGAACAAAGATTTTTAGTGAAGCAGTATTCAGTTGTATGAAATTAAATCAAATGTGAAAAACTGGCTGTACACAAATGTGGGTCCCCTTGTAATTTTGCTGATTTGAATGCCTGTCACTGCTCAATGCTCATTACTTGCAACACCAAATTGGTTGGATTAGCACGTTAAGCCTTGAACTTCATAGACAGGTGTGTCCAATCATGAGTGGTAAAAGGTATTTAAGGTGGTCAATTGCAAGTTGTGCTTCCTTCCCTTTGACTCTCCTCTGAAGAGTGACAGACAGCATGGGATCCTCAAAGCATCTCTCAAAAGATCTGAAAGCAAAGATTGTTCAGTCTCATGGTTTAGGGGAAGGCTACAAAAAGCTATCTCAGAGGTTTAAACTGTCAGTTTCAACTGTAAGGAATGGAATCAGGAAATGGAAGGCCACAGGCACAGTTGCTGTTACACCAACCCAGATCTGGCAGGCCAAGAAAAATACAGGAGTGGCATATGCGGAGGATTGTGAGAATGGGTACAGACAACCCACAGATCCCCTCCAAAGAACTGCAAGAACATCTCGCTGCAGATGGTGTATCAGTACATCGTTCTACAATTCAGTGCAATTTGCACGAAGAACATCTGTATGGCAGGGTGATGAGAAAGAAGCCCTTTCTGCACTCACGCCACAAACAGAGTCGCTTGTTGTATGCAAATGCTCATTTAGACAAGCCAGATTCATTTTGGAACAAAGTGTTTTGGACTGATGAGACAAAAATTGAGTTATTTGGTCATAACAAAAAGCACTTTGCATGGCGGAAGAAGAACACCGCATTCCATGAAAAACACCTGCTACCTACTGTCAAATTTGGTGGAGGTTCCATCATCCTGTGGGGCTGTGTGGCTAGTTCAGGGACTGGGGCCCTTGTTAAAGTTGAGGGTCAGATGATTTAAACCCATAGTCTTATTCTTTAGAATAATGTTCAAGCATCAGTCACAAAGTTGAAGTTATGCAGGGGTTGGATATTCCAACAAGACAATAACCCAAAACACAGTCTGAAATCTACAAAGGCATTCATGCAGAGGGAGAATTACAATGTTCTGGAATGGCCGTCACAGTCCACTGACTTGAATATCATCGGGATCTATGGGATGATTTGAAGCAGGCTGTCCATGCTTGGTAGCCATCAAATTGAACTGAACTGGAGAGATTTTCTATGGAAGAATGGTCAGAAATACCTCCATCCAGAATCCAGAGACGCATCAAAGGCTACAGGCGGTGTCTAGAAGCTGTTAGATTTGCAAAAGGAGGCTCAACTAAGTATTGATATCATATCTCGGTTGGGGTGCCCACATTTATGCACCTGTCTAATTTTGTTATGATGCATATTGCATATGTTCTGTTAATCCAATAAACTTAATGTCACTGCTGAAATCCTACTGTTTCCATAAGGCATGTCAGATATTAAAAGTAAGTTGCTACTTTGAAAGCTCAGCCAATGAGAAACAAAAATCCAAAGAATTAAGAGGGGTTCCCAAACTTTTTCATATGACTGTGTTAGACAGTGTTTCAGGAGGCCTGTTTTACTTAATGAGAACAGCGGTGCTTTGAGGTTGATGTCACCAACTCCCGCCAGTCTTTAGGATGAATTCAGGATGAGCAATTTATGGTGAGGGGGATGCAGCATCAGACCGGCTTGGCAAGGGTGACTGTGTTTGGACTTAGAGACTATAAGTCATTTGCCGCAGAAAGGCCATCAACTAACAGTACAACAATGACTACAAATGATTATCAAACTGTAGTCCTTGCTTCAGAATAATACTATTAGTTGCTCTAATATGTATTTCTTTGCTCCAGTTAGAGCCTACTCATCCTAGAAGAAAAGGCAGGCAGTGAGGCAGTGGTTCAGACTTTGGATTTTAAATCCTGAGGTTGGAGGTTGAAATCCCACTTCTAACACCAGTGTGTCCGTGAATAAGTCACTTTGTTTTCTTGTGATCTAATTGGAAAAACAAAAGAAATGTTACCAAGCATAGCTCATATGTTCTAAGACACCTTGGATAAAGGCATCAGTCTAATAAAAAGTTATAGTAGTAAAGTCTTGAAAGAGATTTCACAAAATGTACCAGACATTTTCAAACCCGATTCTCAAGTGTGACTCCTTTTACCTCAGTGGTATCTCATGTCTCTTTTTATCCCAAAGCTATGTCTCATAAGGAATTTTAGCAGAAACAGTTGTGACAAAGTTGATTCTTCAATGAAACAGAAATGAAGTCTCAGGGGCCATTGAATGTCAACCTTTGAGAAGTAAAAATTTCCGATGGGTTGATTTGGGATAAATAAGGCCTAACAGTAACCAGAAGCATCCAGGGGATTTCATGCATTTGTATTCTGGGCCTACTGTGACTCAAATTCAATAAACTATAAAGTAAAGTAAAGTGTGGGTGTATGTCACTTCCATTTTGGGTCAGCAGTAACCCAGCTATTACTAGCCATTTGTATCTATGAAAGGCCCATTTGGCAGGGACACTTTAACTTTAATATCCATGTCTAACAGAACTGTGTCGAAGTGTTAGGCACTTGTGATTAAGTGCTGTTAAGCAAGGATGATCCCAAAAATAATGACATAACTCATAAACTTTCGACAAACAAAAACTACATTCATCAAAATTTGCGGTGACCACACGGCCGCAGTTCTCTTGGGCTCACATGTGTGCAGTTTCCGTAGTGTCTTTGTGCTGTGGCCCAAATTCTGCTACATATCATGGCTGAGCTATAGCTGTGCTCTGGCCCAGTTGTGCTCAAGACATTGTCTTCAGAAGGTTTAATTATAGCCCAGTTCTGGCCCATAGCCCACCTGAGATAAGGTTTAACATGAGTTGATTTGTGGCCGCGTTCTTGAAGCCAGGCATGGATGAGTTCATCACAGTCATTCCATAGTGGTATGTGGACCAAATGAAGGTGGTGAGCATGGGCCAGCATGGGGCCATTACTTATTTGCTATCTGGGACATGTTCTGCCTCTTCTGCATCGAAGATATATAACTAGATATACTTCCTTCCTTACTTAGAACCGCAGATTCTGGGATGGTCGCTATTCTAGTTCTCCTTGACTTAAGCACAGCATTTGATACAGTTAACCATAACATTTTTTGTCCCAACTTTCAGCTATTGGTATCTCTGGTGCTGCTGTTTCCTGGTTCACATCATACCATCTTCGCTTATTGACTGCATTGCTAAAATTAAATCCTGGTTTTCTTCAAATTTTCTTAAATTAAACAGTGACAAAACTGAGGTTCTCCTCACTGGTACAAGATCATCATTATCCAAAGCCGATAATCTTTCACTTGTTATTGATAATTTCTTTGTTTCCCCTTCACCTCAAGTCAAGAGTCTGGGTGTCATCCTTGACAGTATTCTATCTTTCCAATCTCACATTAATAACGTCACCTGGTCAGTTTATTTCCACCTACATAATATTAATCGCATTCGCCCCTCCCTCACCCCCCATACCACTGCCATCCTTATTCACATTCTTGTTACTTCTCGTCTGATCTACTGCAATTCGCTCCACTTTGGTCTCTCTAATAAATCTCTCCATAAGCTTCAGCTAGTCCAGAATTCTGCTGCTTACATCATCACTCGAACTCCATCTATTCACCATTTTACTGCAGTCTTGCAGCAGCTCATTGGCTCCCGATTAAGTTTTGATTTGATTTTAAAATTCTACTATTGACATTTAAGGCCATTCATAACCTCGCCCCTCCATATCTGTCTGACCTTCTTCATGTTGCCATTCCCTCCCGTAACCTTAGACCCTCTTCCTCCATCCATCTGACTGTCCCTCTCAACCGTCTAACCACCATTGGGAGCCGAGCATTCAGCTGTTCTAGATAGATAGATAGATAGATAGATAGATACTTTATTAATCCCAAGGGGAAGTTCACATACTCCAGCAGTAGCAAACTGATAAAAAACAATATTAAATTAAAGAGTGATAACAATGAAGGTATAACAGACAGACAATAATTTTGTATAATATTAACATTTACCTCCCCGGGTGGAACTGAAGAGTCGCATAGTGTGGGGTCTCCTCAGTCTGTCAGTGGAGCAGGACGGTGACAACAGTCTGTTGCTGAAGCTGCTCCTCTGTCTGGAGATGATCCTGTTCAGTGGATGCAGTGGATTCTCCATGATTGACAGGAGTCTGCTCAGCGCCCGTCGCTCTGCCACGGATGTCAAACTGTCCATCTCCGTGCCTACAATAAAGCCTGCCTTCCTCACCAGTTTGTCCAGGCATGAGGCGTCCCTCTTCTTTATGCTGCCTCCCCAGCACACCACCACGAAGAAGAGGGCACTCGCCACAACCGTCTGATAGAACATCTGCAGCATCTTATTGCAGAGGTTGAAGGATGCCAGCCTTCTAAAGAATTATTGTCGGCTCTGTCCTCTCTTGCACAGAGCATCAGTATTGGCAGTCCTGTCCAATTTATCATCCATCTGCACTCCCAGGTATTTATAGGTCTGCACCCTCTGCACATTCACCTCTGATGATCACGGGGTCCATGAGGGGCCTTGGTCTCCTAAAATCCACCACCATGGATAGTCCACGATCCATGCCAACAGATATGAATCTACTCCCATCTCTGTCAGCTTGTCCCTAAGTAGCAGAGGTTGGATGGTGTTGAAGGTGCTAGAGAAGTCCAGAAACATAATTCTTACAGCAACACTGCCTCTATCCAAGTGGGAGAGGGATCGGTGTAGCATATAGATGATGGCATCCTCCACTCCCACCTTCTCCTGGTTTGCGAACTGCAGAGGGTCGAGGGTGTGGCGGACCTGTGGCCTCAGGTGGTGAAGCAGCAGCCGCTCCCTGGTCTTCATCACGTGTGATATCAGAGTGACAGGCCAGAAGTCATTCAGTTCACTAGGACGTGATACCTTTGGGACTGGGGTGATGCAAGATGTTTTCCAAAGCCTCGGGACTCTCCCCTGTTCCAGGCTCAGGTTTAAGTTGCGCTGTAGAGGACTCCCCAGCTCCAACGCACAGGACTTCAGCAGTCGTGGTGATACTCCATCTGGAACTCACTTAGAAATATCAAATCATTTTCAACCTTCAAATGTAAACTTAAAACCCATCTGTTTAAAATGGCTTTTTCTCTATGATTACAGTGGCTTTGTTTGATTGTAATTTTTATATTTTCTGTATTTTCTGAAGTTTTGTTTATAATGTGTTTTTTATTTATTGTTTGTTCGGTGTCCTTGAGTGCTTAGAAATGTGCCTTGTATAAATAAAATGTATTATTATTATTATTATTATTATTATTATTATGTCTTCATTAGGGAATACAAATCTGCCACTATTTCACTCACCCAAGGTATCCCTCAAGGGTCAGTTCTCTGTCCAATCCTCTCTAGCATCTTCAATATGCTCCCTTTAGGTGAGATTATTCGTCGGTAAAGTCTGAGCTTCCACTGCTATGTCGATGACACGCAACTTTATGTAAATGTTGATGCAACTGCAACATCTTCATTGGTTGCACTGACTGACTGCATTCGGGAAATCAATCATTGGATGACAGATAATTTTTTATGACTTAATCCTGATAAAACAGAAATCTTATTGGTTGGTACCAAATCTGTCCTCTCTACCCTTCATGGACTAAAAATTGACATCGTTGGGATCCTGGTTGAACCCTCAGCATCAGTCTATAATTTGGGTGTCATCTTTGATCAGCTTCTTACTTTCCAACCACACTATAGCTCAATTGTACAGACAGCTGTGTTTCATCTTCTCAACTTTGCTCCTTTGCATTCTTGCCTCAGTGTGCAGGATACTGAAATACGGATTCATCATCATTACCGGTCTGGACTATTGCAATGCATTGTTTTATGGCCTCCCGACTAAATATATCAATAGATTACAGTATGTTCAGAATTCTGCTGCTCGTCTACTTACACACACTAAAAAATCTGCTCACGTCACTCCTGTCCTCTATTATCGGCATTGGTTACCAGTCTCTTCAAGAATCAAATATAAAATTATTCTCATCGCCTTTAAAGCCCTTCATGGTTTAGCCCCTCATTATCTGCTTCCTTACACTCCTGTCCGTGCATTAAGATCATCGGACGCTAACTTACTCACTGTACCTAATGTAAGAGACAGCTGGGACGCCCCTTAGATGGAAGGACAGGGGAAGGCAGGTTTTCTGATGTCCCCTGGACTGCAGTGGTACCCCAGAGTTCCACAGGGCACTATGGGACATGGAGTTCAGACACACAGCCATGCTGGGTGCCATGGGTGCCGCCAGGGGGAGCTGTCAAAGGACCTGGGGACATATTCCTTTCCTTTCTAAGGTAGTCATGAGGACGGAAGCAGCAAGGTACTTCCGGGCTGAAGAAAATCCCAGTTCTTTATTAGACCCGGAAGTGGCAGCCAGTCACGTGGTCAGAAGGACAGAAGCACTTCCGGGTTCAAAGACTATTTAAAGGACTGATGGGAACACAGCAAGCCGAGCCTGAGTCGGAGGAAGTGGTCAATGCTTGCTGGGAGTTGTGGAGGAGAGAAAAATATTGTGTTTATTGCTGCTTTGTGTGTTTATTGTGGCTGTGGTGCTATGGAGGCACTGGAAAGCAAGAAAATAATTTAAAAAATATCTTCTTGGTGCTTTTACCCTACGTCCTGCATGTCTGTCTGTTGGGTTTAAGGGGCAACATACTAAATACAGGTTAGTAACTATGGGTGGCACAGCTTTCAGTGTGATGGCCTCTAAAATTTAGAATGCTCTTCCACTCAGCCTTCGCAAAGAAATATCTATTATTCATTTCAAACTCTTGTTAAAAACACATCTCTTTACTGAATAGTATTCATTCCCTTGTATGTAATTTCTACTGTCTTGTTAATGTGTTTAATGAATTATAAAATGTCCTTGAGTGTATGAAAGGCACTACATAAATAAAACATTATTATTATTATTATTATTATTATTATTATTATTATTATTATTATTCCTTGTCTCGCTGCTCCAAGGGTGCAATGTACCTACCTTGTGATGAACCTAAAACAATATGGCCCGTAACCTGGTGGCGGAGTGATGTTTTCCCCTCATAAAAGCAAATGCTAATGCACTAATAAGTGAATATTTTGCACGACATGCAGTGGAGATATGTGCCTGACATAAGCTGCTGGAACAGAATTGGGACCTCTACAGGTGACAGTACTACTTTCTTTTGGTGACAGCGCCTTGTATACACCACTGTTGTTGTAAAAATACATATCAATGTACACATTCACTTCTCATCTCTCCACAGTGACACTGTTCCACACCATCGAGAAGGTTGTGATGTATGATTTAACCTCTGAATTCGCCTCTGAAAATCCTCTGCTCAGTGTGCAGGGCTCTGCTGCTGATTTTCAGACTACCTTGTCAAGCTGGTATATGTAACGTTAATCCTCGATATCCTCCAGTGTCTCAGCTTGTCTTGCCTGATGCTTTTTTTGTTTATCTCATTTGCGTAAAGCCTGTTTGTGCGATTCTGTCATTTTGCAGTACCTTGTCTGCTTTTTGAAAGGCCACCATTACCAACTATGAAAATAGTAGGCACACTCTCACAAATACTTTTCATCGATGACGGCGACTCGAGTTGCACGTCGTTTAATATTTAGTGATGCAATGTTGGTTGGTAAGTTTTTTGATTTGCTGTCATTGAACCTCTCCGTTGAACTGTTAGATTGAAGAACTGAAATTTGCACCTCCAAACTGTCCTGCCTTCATCTTCTACCACTGAGCAACCAAAAGCCAAACTAACCAAAGAACATAACAGGGTAACCCAATTTACTTCCGGAATCTGCTTAAACCCACACATGGTTGTCTATATTGACAGCTTTTTAAAAATGACTTTGCCATGCCATTAGTGGTTTTGTTGCCTTGGATCCAACCTGGTGATTCAACTGACCAATCAAATTGAATCAAACTGATCAGTGAAACTGGATCCAAAGCAAAACTGTCAACTCAGAGCAAAGACAAACTGACCAATCACAGATCTTAGCACCAATCGGTGCTGACCAATTGTTTTGTTGCCTTGGTTTCTGCCTTGGTGAATCAACTGACCAATCAAATTGATTAAGGAACTAAAGCACAAGTGACCAATCAGACCAAAGCCAAGTTAACCAATCAGATTGCTCAAAGGGGTGGGACTAACAAGTCAGACAGAGTTATTTTTGCTTTCATGTTAACTGTTAAAATAGTGTTTTTTTGGAATAATAAAAAAGATTCTTGTTAAACATAACAGGGTAACCCAATTTACTTCCAGTATCTGCTTAAACCCACACATGGCTGTATATATTGACAGCTTTTTTAAAATGACTTTTTCCCGTCTTTTAACCCATGCCATTAGTGATTTTGTTGCCTTGGTTCCGACCTAGTGATTCAACTGTCCAATCAAATTGCATCAAACTGACCAATGAAACTGGAACCCAATCTAATTCCACAATATGCTTTTTTCTATTTTTGCTTTTTTTGTTTCCAAGTAGGAATTACCAAAGATAAGACCCTTCAGCCTTCACCAGGGGACACACATTAACACAAACATGGTTGTGTACACTGATAGCTTCTTTAAAAATGATTTTGTTCCATCTTTTAAGCCGTGTCGTTAGTGGTTTTGTTGCCTTGGTTTCTGACCTGGTGATTCAATTGACCAGTTAAAATGAGGAACCAAAGCAAAAGTGGACAATTCAGGGTAAAGCCAAACTGACCAATCAGAGATCTTAGTACAAATCAGTGCTGACCAATCATTCTGTTGCTTTGGTTTCTGACCTGGTGATTCAGTTGACCAATCAAACTGATGAACCAAAGTAAAAGTGACAATTCAGAGTAAAGCCAAACTGACCAATCTGATCGCTCAAAGAGACAAGACTGGCAAGTCAGACAAATTTATTTTTGCTTTCATGTTGAATATTAATTTTGTATTTTTTTAGAATAATAGAAAAAAGTGTCCTGTTAAATATAACAGGGTAACCCAATCTACTTATGGAATCCGCTCAAACCCACACATGGTTGTCTTTATTGACAGCTTTTTTTAAAATGACTTTGCCCTATCATTTAAGCCATGCCATTAGTGGTTTTGTTACCTTGGTTCGACCTGGTGATTCAACTGACCAATCAAATTGAATCAAGCTGACCAATAAAACTGGATCCAAAGCAAAGGTAACAATTCAGAGTAAAGCCAAACTGACCAATTGGAGATTTTAGCATGAATGGGTGCTTACCAACTGTTTTGTTGCCTTGGTTCTGACCTGATAATTTAACTGACCAATCAAATTGACTGAGGATTCAAAGAGAAAATTGACTAATCAGACTAAAGCCAAGCTAACCAATCAGAGTGCTCAAAGGGACAGGCCACACAGACCTTAGCATTTTATTATAGAGTAGATAGTGTAGTAAAGAAACCCAAACAGCAAAATAAAGAATTAAAGGCCTATTTGAACCTCTAGTGGCCACGACATATATTTCTGAAGATGTATATAGACTAGTACTAGTAAAATATGGAACAAAAATTATATAATAGTTAAAATAATGGCAATAATTTATTTCAAAACAGAAAGAACATTGGCCGTTGCTCATAGGTTTGCTCACTCCAGATTTTGAAGAATTCTCCAGAATTTGAAACACACTTGGAAATGTTGGAGCACCTGAGACATCTCAAAGGCCACCTCAGACGTGTTTCTGCACTGCTCGTATTTACCAGGTGTTCATCAAGGATCCATTTTAGCTCCGATTTGTGGACCTCAAATATGAGTCTGAGACTGGATAATTAGGGTTCAGATCATACAGTATGAGCAGTAGAACATGACAGCTGTTTTTGTGCAGTCCTACTTCTAAACCCTTGAAATGCCTATTTTCTCATCCTTTTTCATTTTTAGAATCAAACTTCTAAAGTCTATTAATAATATTTCCTGTATATTAAAAAAAATAAAATAAATGTTAAAAAAAGTGTTATTTAAATGACCTTGATTGCAATCATTTCTGTCTCTTTATTAGAAAATCAAAGGCAATTGAAGCTTTTCAACTTGATGTTTGGTGAGTGGCTTAATTCTTAAAGCTCATTTATCACTTTTTAATAAGGTCATCAGCGGAAAGCTGTTTATAGAAAATGTAGACAAATATGCAAATCTCTTCAAAGAGCGCAGGGTCCAAACTACGTTCCTAATTTCCTATCTGCTGTTTAAAATACTTGCAAGTCAGACAGATTTATTTTTGCTTTCATGTTGAATATTAATATAGGTTTTTTTTTGGAATAATAGAAAATGAGTCTTGTTAACCATAACAAGGTACTCAATCTACTTCTGGAATCTGCAATTCTTTCATTTTAGGGTGTTTGTCAAGTAGGACTTAGCAAAGATAAATCAAACACACACGGTAGTTTATACTGACAGCTTTTTAAAATGGTTTTATCCCATTCTTTACACCATGCTTATTCTCCATAGTTGCTGCCATTAGCTGTTTTGTTGTCTTGGTTAGCACCTGATGGTGGTCATGTCACTTATGTGACCAGATCTGAGAGTCACCCTTCTGTCCTGTCACCATCCGAGATTGCGGATATCCTTATAGACTTTGCTTGTGTTTGCAGTCCCACCTGCCTAAATTAGATTCACCAGTTAAAAATCTGATGACAGCCTGTGAGAAAAATATGGACACCACAAGAAGGTGCAAAATAGAAGCTAAAATGTGGAAAAAGCGATTCTCGCTATGCCTCTGCTCCACCCATTCAATTAAATTAACAGACTAACTATGTTGAAAGTTAAGGTTCTATGAAGTCAGGAGCATTTTAGGGGTAAGGATCACACAGTGCACTGGCATTTAATAATCTGTGACCAGGGCATTCTCTTTTCCCTAACTGCTTACCCTTCTTCTTCTTCTTCTTTTGGCTGCTCCCGTTAGGGGTTGCCACAGCGGATCAACTTCTTCCATCTCTTCCTGTCCTCTCCATCTTGTTCTGTTACACCCATCACCTGCATGTCCTCTCTCACCACATCCATAAATCTCCTCTTAGGCCTTCCTCTTTTCCTCTTCCCTGGCAGCTCTATCCTTAGCATCCTTCTCAAAATATACCCAGCATCTCTCCTCTGCACATGTCCAAACCAACACAGTCTCACCTCTGTGACTTTGTCTCCCAACCGTCCAACTTGAGCTGACCCTCGAATGTCATCATTTCTAATCCTGTCCATCTTCGTCACACCCAATGCCAATCTTAACATCTTTAACTCTGACACCTCCTGCTCTGACTCCTGTGCAACCGTCACAAACCCATATAACATAGCTGGTCACATTACTGTCCTGTAGACCTTCCCTTTCACTCTTGCTGGAACCCGTCTGTCACAAATCACTCCTGACACTCTTCTCCTCCCATTCCACCCTGCCTACACTCTCTTTTTCACTTCTCTTCCACAATCCCCATTACTCTGTACTGTTGATTCCAAGTATTTAAACTCATCCACTTTCGCCAACACTACTCCTTTCATCTTCACCATTCCACTGACCTTCCTCTCATTCACACACATGTATTCTGTCTTGTTCCTACTGACCTTCATTCTTCTCCTCTCCTCTCATTTCTCCACCTCTCCAGGGTCTCCTCGACCTGCTCCCTACTATCGCTACAGATCACAATACCATCAGCAAACATCATAGTCCATTGGGACTCCTGTCTATTCTCATCTGTCAACCTGTCCATCACCATTGCAAATAAGAAAGGGCTCACAGCCGATCCCTGATGTAATCTCTCACCCTGAATGCATCCATCACTCCGACTGCAGATCTCACCACGGTCACATTTCTCTCATACATATCCTGTACAACTCTTACATACTTCTCTGATACTCCCGACTTCCTCATACAATACCACAACTCCTCTTGAGGCACCCTGGCATATGCTTTCTCCAGGCTTTAATTCAAAACTACACTACTTATGAAATTGCATAACATTAAAACCTACAATAAAACTTTCCATCGAATTTCTTCAAGTTGTCTTAAATACTTACTAGAATTTCTTCCTTCGTGCTTTTGTCCATGAAAAGGCTTCAATTGTTTCATTGAAGTCGACAGATCTTGTTAAATCTGCTTCAATACAAAGAAGTGCAAGGGCATTCAGCTTATTTTGCTGCATCATAGATCTTAAATGATCCTTGATTCTTTTCAGAGAAGAAAAAGACCTTTCAGCCGCGCATTTCGTCACTGACGTGCAGACAAACATTCATAATAAAATGTCAGCATTTGGATAAACTGTTTGTAGTCCTTTTTCTCGTAGCCATTTGCAAAGTGGTAAGGGGTTTTTAGTCTAAATGTTGCAATCAGTTATGTGAGATTTCAGATGGTCCAGTTCATCGCATAGACCGGGTTCCAGATCATCTTTGAAAAAGTAGGTTTCTTCACTCTTCTTCAAGATCAGGAGAAGTCAGCAACCAAAATTTTGTAATAGCATCATAAGTAGTAACAATATATTTTACGTACCTACAATCAGTAGATATATAGAAGTCAAGTGATATGAGTGTAATGAGTCACTTGGAATCACTATTTTAACGCCACATCTGGAATTTTCCTTTAACACGTGGTTTATGCTGAGTGTGTGAGAGAGAAATAGCAAATGCTTTTTGCCTGTGACTGAGCAAGACAAGCTGTAGAGATGGGCAACGTAAATGTACCGCTCAATTTATTTAATGTATATGGAAGTAAATTTTAAAAGCATTTTATATGGCCTTTTCAAAATAATACTGAAAAATCTGTAAATATTTGGTTGTTATTTCTTCTGTATATACGATTTCCTGACTGTTGCGCCCTGGGCCGTGGCCTAGGTTGGACTTATGGGAAATCTGACCCAGGAGGCAACAAAAGGATATGATCAAAGTGGAGCAGATGATATTATTTATCTGCACTTTCAGAAAGCATTTGATAAGGAGCTACATCAGAGGTTGGGCATCAAACTAAAAGAAGTGGCAGTGCAGGGTGTGGTGTGTAGATAGGGGCAGAATTGGCTCAGACACAGGAAGCAGAATTGGCCGATGTTAAGAGTGGTGACCAGCAGGGGTCAGTGATGGGGCCGCTGCTATTTTTAATAGATATAAGTGATGTAGATAGGAATATAAGTAACAAGCTGGTTAAGATTGCTGATGATACCAAGATAGGTGAATTAGCAGATAATTTGGAATCCGTTATATCATCACAGAAGGACTTGGATAGCAGACAGGCTTGGGCAGATTTGTGGCAGATGGAATTTAATGTCAGTAAATGTAAAGAGTTACACACAGGAAATAAAAATGTTAGGTTTGAATACACAATGGGAGGCCTGAAAATCGAGAGTCTACCTTATGAGAAAGATTTAGGAATCGTAGTTTACTCTAAGCTATCGACTTGCAGACACTGTTCAGAAGCCATTAAGAAGGAGCCTTGATGTGTGAAGTCACAGGAGGTTCTGCTCAAGCTTTATAACACACTGGTGAGGCCTCATCTGAAGTCCTGTGTGCAGTTTTGGTCTCCAGGCTACAAAAAGGACATAACAGCGCTAGAAAAGGTCCAGAGAAGAGCAACTGGGCTGAGTCCAGGGCTACAGGGGATGAGTTATGAAGAAAGATTTAAAGAGCTGAGCCTTTACAGTTTAAGTAAAAGAAGATTAAGAGATGACATGATTTAAGTGTTTACATTTATGAAGGGAATTAGTCCAGTGGATCAAGACTGGTATTTTAAAATGAGGTCATCAGGAACACGGGGACACAGTTGGAAACTTGTTAAGGGGAAATTTCACACAAACATTAGTAAGTTATTCTTTACACAAAGAACAATAGACACTTAGAATAAGCTACCAAGTATTGTGGTAGACAGTAGGACTTAGGGACTTTCAAAACTCAACCTGGTGTTATTTTAGAAGAAATAAGTGGATAGGACTGGTGAGCTTTATTGGACTGAATGGCCTGTTCTCTTCGAGATTGTTCTAATGTTTGAATGGCCACATAATTGGATCACTGGTGGAGAACTCGACCTCTGTCAGCCCATTTTCTCAAAGGCCGATAACGTGTTTCTCTAATCCAGAGCTTCCCAAACTCAGTCCTGAGGGACCCACTGTGGCTGCAGATTTTTGTTCCAGCCAGCTTCATAACACTGGTCAAAACACATTTCGGTGCCTTAAATGTTAGACCTGTTTCTGGGTATATTTGACCTGCTGATTCCAGTTTCCCCCTATTGGCTCTAGATTTTGAGATACAAAACGTATGGCATATACAACTCTTCACTTGGCTCGCCCATAAAAAAATCAGGATATTTTAATGTAGTGTTTAAATTAATATCTTTTAAGCATGAAGGAAACACATTAATTATTAAAAGAAAAGTGTACTACATGAAAATCTACTTACGTCATACCAAAAGCACAGATTTATTATACGAACTTTCCAGTCATTCGACACACAAGGTGTAAGACTTTTGAGAGTTGAATATGCCAGGACAATCCCACATAAGATTCCAGCAATAGTCTGCCATCATATGTGCATCTCATCTTCCTCTGTATCTGGCTTCCATTGTTTTTATGTCTTGTTGAAATCTTTCACCGTGCTCTTTGCTTAAGTCACCAAGGTTCTCTAGAAAGCGATCTAAGTGACTGTGAAGATAATGGACGTTAACACTCATGTGACAGCCAAGCCTGTCGAAATGAAAGCGCAGATCTTCTACTAATTGGGTGAAGTTGTCTGCCTTCTTGTTGCCAAGAAAGTTTGTCACAACAAGAACAAATGAAGGCCAGGCATACGATTCGATTCCATTCATTGATGCTACAAAGTGTGGGTCATTTTTAAGTTGTCTGATCTGCGAACCATCGGAATTTCCTGCCTTCAGTTTTTCCATGGTAATTCCAGGTAACTTACGCGGTACATATTGTGGAAGTAACCCCAGAGGAAGACAGGAATAGTTCAATCAATCAGTCTTTATTCAGGCACCAGTGGGTACATACGATTCACGCATTGCAAGGCAGAAGAGCGCAGATTTCCTTATCGGTCAGCTTTATATTATTTTCCTCACTTTTATTTACGTTTATTTACAATTGGGGACCTTTTCACTCTGCTCCCCAGAGCTCAGTGCACAAATCACCACATAAGGCTCACAGCCCAACACAGTTCCTTCTTTGCCGCCAGTCCCTCCGCCTCCACTCCCCCTCAGGCTTTGTCTTCTTCCTCCCAACTCTGGCCATTGAGTGGTGGAGACTGACCCCTTTCTATAGGACTCCAGGTGCCCAACGAGCGTCTTCCAGCCACTATTCCGGGTGTGGCGGAAGTGCAGCCAAATAAGGCGAAAAGGGTCTAGCTGCAGCTTACAGTACCTATGACATAGGTCAGGTAGTGCCCACAACATCAGTCACAAAATGCCCTTTGATTCAGATAACCCTCCTACAACCGTAATCTTAATCATAGTGAAACAGGGCCCTAATGTTAACCATAGTCTAATGTGATGGGTGTTACGTGACTGACGTTGAGGGCGTTTCATGATGTTGGGGCATTACATGACTGACCTCATAGGTACTGTGGTCTGCAATTACACACTGTTGAACAATATCCCTGGAAATGTCCATGTGCCCCCTGGTGGCTGTTCCTGAACATGTGCATTCCTCCCTGGCCACAACTGACCCAACTTCTAATGGTATAACAATACGCCATGTCACAAAGCAAACGGGTTTCATGAACATGACAATGCATTCAGGGTTCTTCAGTGGCCTTCCCAGTCACCAGATTTGAATCCAATAGGACACCATTGAGATGTGGTAGAAAGGAAGATTGGCAGCATGAAATGTGTAGCAGACAGATCTGCAAAAACATCATGGATCAGAACCTTAAAGAGAAGTTTTCAACATGGCTACTTCCGGTCTCATGAAGAGCTCCAAAAATATTGGTCCACCACTGGACAGTGGTGGTGGTGTATTCGTATGAGGAATGTTTTCTTGGCACACTTTGGGCCCATTAGTACCAATCAATCATGGCTTAAATGCTGTGGCCTATTTGCCTATTGATGCTGACCATGTGCATCCCTTCATGCCCACAACTGACCCAACTTCTAATGGTATGGCAATACGCTATGTCACAAAGCAAATGGGTTTCACGAACATGACAATGCGTTCAGGGTTCTTCAGTGGCCTTCCCAGTCACCAGATCTGAATCCAATAGGACACCATTGAGATTTGGCAGTACGGGAGACTGGCAGGATGAAATGTGCAGCAGACAGATCTGCAGGAACAACATGGACCAGAACCTCATAGAGATGTTTCAAACATGGCTACTTCCAGCATGATAATATAAAACAAAACAAACTGGTTTCATGAAGCACCCTAAAAAACATGAAGGTGCAGCAGACAGACCTGAAGAAATTATGTAGCACAAACATGGAAACATGGACCAAAACCTCAGAGATGTTACCAACATGGCTACTTCCAGCATGATAATACACCATGTCACAAAATAAACTGGTCTCATGAAGCGCCCCAGAAATGACGGTCTAGCAGTGGATGGTGGTGGAGTAATAGTAATGGGTAATGTTTTCTTGGCACACTTTGGGCCTGTTAATACGAATCAATCACGGCTTGAATACCGTGGCCTACTTGCCTATTGATGCTGACCATGTGCATCCCTTCATTCCCACAACTGACCCAACTTCTAATGGCATGGCAATACGCCATGTCACAAAGCAAAAGGGCTTCACGAACATGACAATGTGTTCAGGGTTCTTCAGTGGCCTTCCCAGTCACTAGATTTGAATCCAATAGGACACTGTTGAGATGTGGTAGAAAGGAAGATTGGCAGCATGAAATGTGCAGCAGACAGATCTGCAGGAACAACATGGACCAGAACCTCAAAGACATGTTTCCAACATGGCTACTTCCAGCATGATAATATAAAACAAAACAAACTAGTTTCATGAAACACCCCAAAAAGCATGAAGGTGCAGCGGAAACATGGACCAAAACCTCAAAGAGATGTTACCAACATGGCTACTTCCAGCATGATAATATATTGTATTCACAAAACAAACTGGTCTCATGAAGCACCCCAAAAATGTTGGTCCACCACTGGATGGTGGTGGTGGTGGTGGTGGTGTAATAGTAATGGGTGATGTTTTCTTGGCATACTTTGGGCCCGTTAATACCAATCAATCATTGTTTGAATGCCGCAGCCTATTTGTGTATTGTTGCTGACCACATGCATCGCTTCATGCGAACAACTGACCGAACTTCTAATGGCATGACAATACGCCATGTCACAAAGCAAACAGGTTTCACGAACATGGCAATGAATTCTTTGTTCTTCAGTGGCCTTCCCAGTCATTGGATTTGAATCCAACAGACCCCCTTTTGAGATGTGGTAGAACAGGAGATTCGGAGTACGAATGCCCAGCTGACAAATCTGCAGACACTGCATGATGGAATCAAGCCAGCGTGGACCAGAATCTCTAAGGATCCAAGGAACAAGAGTTAAAGTTGACCCTTCCATGTATTCGTAGGTAGTCCTAAGCATTTGGTCAGTGTGTGTGTACGGATATAATAGAATTCATGTCAGAATTTTGCTTTATTTTTGTATTGATTGATCTGTTATGGACCTATTTTCAGGTACTTTGTGTGCTGAGGGCAACATTTAACTTATAATCGATCAAAAACTCCTGTTTATCCCTGAAAACTTGAACTCATTTTTATTTGGCAACTTCAGCAGGGAATAAGGACTTATACTGCGGCTGTATAATCTACGGCTGTGATATTGAAACCCTTATCAAATAATTCTCTTAAAGCATATTTACGATGGGCAAAAACGTTGTATTTTCAAGGACAGTGAAGCGGTTGGCCCGTAAATCACACTCTGTGCCGCTTAGAAGTGTTAGCTGCCGTTTTTTTTCTTTTTTTCACTTTTGTCAACCAAACCCATGAAAAATCACAGCAACGCAAAGTGCAACATGCCTCCAAAACAGTCATGTACTCGCCTGTGGCCATAAAAAAAAAAAAAAGAATCTGTTCTTGCAGCAACTCGGTGATTGATGAAACGTTCGGGGTGATTTTTCACTTTTCAGTTATTCTGGTTGCTTTTTTTTTCTTTTAACATCTTCTATTCTGCTGAAAGAATGTTTTTGAAGGCGAATTGAGCTCGCTGTCACGTTCATTCATCCAAAGTGCAAATAATTTGGAGCAGCAAGTAATCGGCTGCTCTGCCGTCATCACCTCTGACATAAGGTGCCAGATATATCATCTCGATTTCTTTTTCCTTGAGTCACTCTGTTGCTCAATTTAAAACTAAATTCCAAACCAGTTTAAATGCATGATAGTAGAGGGAGCTGGCAAAATAAATGAAACGGTGGAGTAAAATGTGGGATACGAGCTACATGCTCCGAACCGGGGTGGTCATTGTGATATTTAAGCTCTTTAAGATGCCATCATTCCTCGGGTCAATTATAAAAGTGACGGACAGACCAAACTGTTCATTATATTGGCTACAAGTCAGGTTAGTCAGGTTGGGGAGCCTGCACTGGTACAGAGCATTGCTGCACCCACCACATGACAAAACATCTCGGGATCCCAGTTGGCAACCCCCCAGGCAGACACATGGTCCAGTCCCACCACCCAGAAATGACCCTCTATCTGCCGCAGCCAGGTGTTATGTGGGCTACCCCTTCGCCTGGTCCCCAACAATGAGGGTCCTTGCAAGCCGTATCACCCTTGGGGAATCCCGCCACATGGCCGTAGTACCGTAATTGACACTCCCTCACAATGCAGGCCATGTGCCTCATTCGGGACTCCGTGAGCAACACAAACCAGCGGTACCCAAGGATTTTCCGGAGAGACACAGTACTGAAGAAGTCCAGTCTTTGTCTCATTTCACGGGATTGCATCCTTGTCTCACAACCGTATAGCAAGACAGGAAGTACCAGGACTCTAAAGACTTGGACCTTCATCCTTTTGTAAAGATATCGAGAGAACCACAAACCCCTTTCCAGCGACCTCATGACCCCCCATCCCCAATCCATCTATTGACTTCATAAGAAGAGTCCCCATGAGACATGAATGTCTCTGCCGAGGTAAGTAATCCTCTTGACGAGGATGACACTCTCTCCACAGACAGAAACAAAGCTGATGACCGTACCCAAGAGGTCAAAAAGAGGAAAAAGATGATCTGTGACTGGAAGGGTGCCGAGTGTCTGAACACACTTCTTAGGGTGTGGTGGACATCCTGGGCCCTTACGCGGTTCGCTGACCTTCACTCAAATAACTAATCTGAATAAAATCTATTCTACCACACTCTTGTTCTTCTCATACTTGTATCTCTTAGGTTTAACATTTACCCTTGACATTTCTGTGCATGTGACAACTATGTGACAACTGTCTAGCCCTGTTGTTTACAGGACATCTGTTGATCTCATAATCATTTTGTGTCTAAGATCACACCCAATCTTAGTACATCTTTGTCTTTTGTTTACTTAACCATTTAAGTAGTTTTTCTTCATGACATTTCCAAAACAAATTCTTATATACTTCAATGTGAAGAGTAAACCAACATACTCACCTACTATTACATTGACGTTATTCTCTCACAAGGAACATAAACGACTACTCCCACCACAGTGAGTTCCGACACCCCTCTGGTAAATGAGCTTAATAATTTCTAGGCCTGCCTTGATGGGAATGCCACAGATACCAGCCATCTCCACTACCTTATAAGGAGGTTGTTATCAATGGATGCATGAAAGGGAAAACAGTGAAGGTCCCAAATCAGCCTGGCAAATACCAACCTTCTTGCTATGCCAACCCCTGATTCTAATTTTATCTTTTTAATAAATGGTGATAAATGTAGGGGTGTAGGGTGTAGGACGTGGAAGAAATTAAATTATGAGTTATATTTAAGGAAGTAATCTTGTCCTCAACAGGACCTGTTACAGTCAGGAATCAGGCTGGAAGGAAACTCTGTTCATGTGTCTTTAATTATCACTTCATGAAGAGGGAGCATTCATCACAGCAGTCTGCTACAGAATGGTCAGGATGGTCAAAACAATAAGAGCAGAGGTCCACCGAAGTGCTAACTAATGCATACATTTACATTGATTGGTTTGTTGGCATTCACTCAAATAACTAATCTGAATAAAATCTATTCTACCACACTCTTGTTCTTCTCATACTCGTATCTCTTAGGTTTAACGTGTATCCTTGACATTTCTGTGCATGTGACAACTGTCCAGCCCTGTTGTTTACAGGACATCTGCTGATCTCGTAATCATTTTGTGCCTGACATCACAGCCAGTCTTGGTACATCCTTGTCTTTTGTTAACTTAACCATTTAAGTAGTTTTCTTCATGACATTTCTAAAACAAATGCTTAAAAATTTCAATGTGAAGTGCAAACCAAAATACTTACCTCGACGTTATTCACTCACAAGGGCCATAAACGACTACTCCCACCACAGTGAGTTCTGACGCCCCTCTGGTAGATGAGCTTAATAATTTCTAGGCCTTTTTTGATGGGAATGCCACTAATGCCAGCCAGCGGTCCATCACCATTGTAGAGGGTAGAACCGCTCACTGAGGAAACGGCACTCACTTTGTCAGAACACAACGTAAGGAGAGTGAATAGAAGGTGTTCTAGGATGTGTTTTTTAGATCTCTGCTGTTAAGCTTACACCAGTGTTCATGATAATATTTAATCTGTCCTTAACCAAGTCGGCAGTATCAAACTGCTTTAAAGGATATACACCTGTTGTCCCTGCACCTAAAAAATCAAATCCAACCTGTTGGAGTGGCTATCATCCTGTTGCACTAACATCTGTAGCAATAAAGTGTTTACTGTAGAGAGGTTGGTCGAAAATCACATATGTTGTTCTCTGCTAAAAGAACTGGATTCATTACAATTTGCATATCGCTGCAGTAGAGCCACAGGGGACTCCATACACCTTGATCCTACATACAGTTCAGGCCCACCTAGACAGCAGGAGGGGGAATAATATGTGAATGTTGATGATAGACTACAGTAACATTTAAGTATTTGCGACCCGAGTTTTCATAATAGTTTTAACCGCAACCCCCCTAACATTCTCAGCCAAGGTAGTGAGCTCACTCACAATTTGGCCTAAGAACACAGCCATGAATAAAGAATGGGACCAAAACATCTTCCGAGAGCAACTTCTCCCAACCACCTAAGAACAGTTTGGTGACCCACAATGCCTTTTCCAGCATGATTAAGCACAGGGCCATAAGGCAAAAATGAGAACTAAGTGGCTCAGGGAACAAAACATCGACATTTGGGAGTCCATGGCCAGGAAACTCCCTAGACCTTTAATCCCATTGAGAACTTGTGGTCAGTCCTCAAGAGGCAGGTGGACAAACAAAAACCCACCAATTCTGACAAACTCCAAGCATTAATTATGCAAGAATGGGCTGCCATCAGTTAGGATTTGGTCCAGAAGTTGATTGACAGACAGGCTGCCAGGGCGAATTGCAGAGGTCTTGAAAAAGAAAGAAGGACCAACACTTCAAATATTGACTCTGCACATAAACTAAATGTCATTGTCAATAAAAGCCTTTGAAACATATGAAATGCTTGTAATTCTACTTCAGTATACCACAGAAACATCTGACAAAAAAATCTAAAAACACTGAAGAAGCAAACTTTGTGAAAACCAATACTGTACTTATGTCATTCTGAAAACTTTTGGCCACAAGTGTACAGTTCAGCATTTAACACAATAAACTTCTCTTAACTCATCACCAAACTTGGGGACCTGCCTCTGAACACTTCACTGTGCAACAGAGTTTTGAACTTTCTGATAGGCAGACCCCAGGTGGCTCGAGTGGGTGGTCACACTTCCTCATCCCTCACTCTCAACATTGATGCTCCACTGGGCTGTGTTCTGGGTCCTCTGCTATATGACTGCACGGCTGCAAATGATTAACCTCATTGCCATGTTTTCTAATAATTCAGCTCTGGTAGGCCTTGTATCCAACAACAATGGATGAAGTGGTGAGTCTCTTATGCTGGTGTCCTCAGGTCTGCTACTGAAGGTCAGCAAGACAAAAGAGTTGATTGGAAACAGTTCTGCCAGCATCTGCAACAGCTTCTACCCCTGGACTGTCCAGACTTGTGTTCTGGCACCTTGACCGAGACAACTGGTGGTGACATCAAATACATAATAATTGATTATATAATCAATTGTTTGCTGTTCAAATTTGTATATTTGTACTTGTCGCTCTGCATTTTATGTTAACTGGTTCTGGTACATCCTACATTCATCCATATTGCTTAATGGCCTTATTGGTCCTTTTTTGGTTTTATTAAAATGCTATCCCTGCTTAATAATTCCATTTGACGTCACCACTCTGCCATTGTTGTTTATATTGCAGTGCTGTCAAAAGTCAGAGTAATACGAGGGACATTCAAAAAGTTTTTTATTTTTGTTGGAAACAGTGAAGGTGGGAGGAGTTAGTGAATGGTCGTGTCTGAGAGTGTCATGTGACTAGTTCTGTCTGGCAAGCCGGCTGCCTTTACAATATAGTAGAAGAGTTGTCACCCTCTGGTGAAACTTATAAACTGCACCAAAGAGGAACAGCATTCTGTCATATGCTTTTTGTGGGCAGAAGGTGTGGCGGGAGCACAAATTCATCTCCACACATATGCTCAGTAAAGTTCTCTCTCGTAGAGTCGTCTATGAGTGGAGTGAACTGTTCAAAAATGGTCGTACTAGTGTGACGGATGGTCCAGCTACAACCACGACCATGAGGAATGAAGAAAGAAACTTGCTGTGAAAGCAGCAGTGCATCAGTGGCTATGGGCTCAACCAAAAACATTTTTTGCTGATGGCATTAAAAAGTTGGTATGACGCTGGGAAAATTGCATCACAAAGAAAGGTGACTATGTAGACAAGTGATGGAATTTGTTTTTGAAATTCTTAATAAATGAGTTTAAAAAAAGTGCGGAAACTTTTCGAACATCCCTCATAGTAACTTATGTCACTCACATGCGCATAGGAGGGAGCTGAACGGACCAAATGAAGGTAATTCCACGCCAGGTCAGGGGGTGGTGAAGTGCACTAAACCTTTCTCTGTTATCTCTGTGGACCAAAGATGGGAAATTCTGCCTGAATCAGACCCGACGACATCACTTCCAGTTCCGGCCCCAAGAATGACGTCACTTCCGGGTCCGAACCTCAATGACATCATTTCTGGTTCTCTGCCTTAAATACCAGACATCTTTTATGTACCTCAGTTCTGTTTTGGATTCCATTCTGTTAAAGATCATTGCTATTTATATGCCTATTTGCAGCCAGAATTCAAGTATGCGGGTGGCTTCCCCAAACCTTTTCTTTTGTGTGTCGAGGCTAGTTATTTCACACTTAATAATTAAATCAAAAATAGCAAACGCATGCAGTAAGTGAGTGAAATTACTAATTAGGTTTTCTTTAGTTGCTAAGCACTAGAAATCCATTGATGAAATCAGGCAAAATGTTTGGAATGTTCTTTAAAACTCAATTAAATTAAGGACTGATTGTTTAGCGGGACTACATAACAACTTTTTTGTAGAATGCAGAGCTCGTTATTAACTTGCGATTGATATTCTTCGATTTTGAAAATTCTGTTTGTAATTTGAAACTGTCAGGCACAATATTATGCAGTACGGTACACATGACAATTTGTCAATTTCAAATTTTAAATGTTATTTTTCACCAAATAAAGTACTAGGACTCTCAGGCTCTATATACAATGGATAGTACCTCAGACTTGATCCAAATGTAACGTATGTGCACCGCCATCTTTTTGTGTAGAAAAAAAGCCCGAGCTGCACCACATCTCCCAGATCTGTGCCTAGTAGCCTATTTATATGCAGTACATTTGTTACTACTGTTGTTTTTATTATTTAGTAATTTATTTATTACTATTTCAAATTTTTACTATCTATTTTTTAACTATTATCTATTATAGTAAACTTCTTCAGTTGTCTTACACTTCCCCCTGTGTTTATGTGCAACGGTGAATCAAACGTAAATGCAATTTGAAACGTGAGTGGTAACCACAATGGTTAGGAGTCTACCCAATATAATATGTTCGCAATGACTTATGGGTAATTCAGACACACATGGTGCAGCATTCTGCTATGAAGCTGAGGTCAAATGATCATGTATTGTTGAACAGTGCGCTATATTGAGATTTCTTTGGGCAGGTAGAGCGAGTGAAACCTGCAGAAATTCACCTAAGGATGTTGGCTCAGTACGGAAGTGAAAACAGCAGGACTCAATGAAACATTCATTAATGGGTTGAAAGGTTTAAAGAGGGAAGAACAAGTGTAACTGACAAAACTCAGTCTGGTCGAACATCGACATTGTGCGCACAAACTCACCTTAACATGCCCGATGCCTTCTTCAGAGAAGATGGACAGATTATGTTGTCTGCCATGGCTGTACATTTGGATATAAGCAGTGGATGTGCACATAGAATAGTGAGTGATGACCTGGGGACAGTAAAGTTTGCTCAAGATGTGTACCCAGACAGCTTTCTGATCCGCACGAGCCGACATCCTTGTGTGAATTTCAGCAGAATTTCAAAGTAGGGGTTAGTACGGATTAAGTAGCCACCATGAATAATAATGACAATTAAATGCATATACAGAATATCAGAGTTACACTAAAATGAAGCTACGAGAAAGCCATGTTAAACTGATGAATTTTTAGAAGTTTTTTCAAGTGCTCCACCGTATCAGCCTGGTGAAATTCTATCGGTAAGCTATTCCAGATTTTAGGTGCCTCACAACAGAAGGCTGCCTCACCACTTCTTTAAAGTTTAGCTCTTCTAAGCAGACCCTAATTTGAAGATCGAAGGTTACGATTTGGACTGTAAGGTGAAAGACATTCTGAAATATAGGATGGAGCAGATTATTTAAGGCTTTGTAAACCTTAAGAGAGATTTTAAAGTCAATTCTAAATGACACAGGTAACTAGTGTAGTGACGCTCAGACTGCTGTGATGTGCTCGGATTTTCATTTCCTACTTAAGATTCTGGCAGCCCCATTCTGCACTTGTTGCAATCGATTAATGTCTTTTTTCGGTGGTTCTGAGAGGAGTGCGTTACAGTAATCTAGTTGACTAAAAACAAAAGTGTGAACTAATTTTTCAACATCTTACAAAGTTATAAGACATCTAACATTTGCTATATTTTTTAAGTGAAAAAATGCTGTCCTAGTAATCTAATTAATATGTGATTTAAAATTTAGGTCAGAGTCAATAATTACCCCTAAATTCTTTACCTCCATCTTGACTTTTGATCCTAATTGATCAAGTTTATTTCTAATACCCTCATTATATCCATTTTTGCCAATCACTAAAATTTTTGTTATCTCCTTATTTAGTTTGAGAAAATTACTACTCATCCATTCAGAAACACAAGTAAGACATTGGGTTCAGTGAGACAAGAGAGTCGGGGTCATCAGGTGCTATTGATAAATATAGCCGTGTGTCATCAGCATAGCTGTGGTAGCTCACGTTATGCCCCGAGATAATCTGACCTAACGGAAGCATGTAAATCGAAAAGAGCAGCGGACCCAGGAGAGACCCTTGTGGGACACAATATAGGATATCATGTGTCTTTGAGTTTTAATTACCACAACTAACAAAGAACTTTCCACTTGCCAGGTAGGACACAAACCAATTTAAGACACTGCCAGAGAGGCCCACACATTGACTAAGGTGATTTCTAAGAATATTTTGATCAATGGTATCGAATGAGGCACTCAGATCTAAGAGGATAAGAACAGATAAATGGCCTCTGTCTGCATTTACCCGCAAGTCACTGACTACTTTAACGAGTGCAGTTTCTGTGCTGTGATTTGTTCTAAAACCGACTGAAACTTGTCAAGAACAAAATGTTTATTCACGTGATCATTTAGCTGTGTAATGACTGCCTTCTCCAGCACACTGCGCACGTGATCATCACCTGTGAATGAGCTGTAGAAATGCAACTTCTCACGGGTTCCTTGCTGTGGCCGGAGCTTCCATAAAGTCAAATAACACTTTTTATTAAGAATGACGTTCGGACCTTGCATTGATCAGTAGAGAAGGGCGAGGTCTAGTATTTATTTCTGTGCAAGCCCTAATTGTGAAACGTCACTGATTTCGAAGTTTGACATTTTTGCCAGGGGGGGTGGGACAAGGGGGACTAAATTGGATGCAACACCTGCTGCTTACACTCAGCCCATCTCTCCTGCTTGTGGACCTGGCAGTTGCACAGCAATTTTTAACTGTGTGGCGCTTCTGCTTCTGAACTGCAGTGCAGGTGTTATCAGGGGGGACAAAAGATTGTAGACTGGGCTTAATGGCTTAGCAGCCCCTGCTGGTACCCATTGCTTCACGGGCTCCTCCAACCCCCCCTCACTCATTGATCCACAGGATACCCAACCCCTGGACTGTCAATAAAGTGTCTAAGCTTCACAGGGGACACATTTATAAGATTTTTGAGATTTGTAAAGGTAAATTGCTCAATTTATATTTAAATTTTAAGCACTGAGCTTAAAGCTTATTTGTTTTGGGTTCACCTTGTTTGCCTGCAGTGCTGTATGTGGATAAAAAATTAGACAAGTGATGTTACTGTTGTAGGGGGTGCGAACAGAAATCAAACATTTTCTAGGGGTGGGAGACATAGGAAAGGTTGGAAACCATTCATCTACATGGTCACAGGTTCACCTGTGATGAGGATAAGGAAGAGGTGGCAGATTTGGATTCAGGAGTAGCCAAAAAACTACTTCTCACATGGAATGAAGAAGTTAATGGAACGATACAAGAAATACATCGACCAGCAGGGAGACCATAAGCAGAAGTGAGAGAACTGTTTTAATTAGAACATTAGAACAATCTGGACGAGAACAGGTCATTCAGCCCAACAAAGCTCACCAGTCCTATCCACTTATTTCTTCCAAAAAAACATCAATTAATGGGTAAGCGGCCTTTACTTTTTAGTTCTCTCTCATATATGTCATTTCGTACCATTGTATGCTGCAATATGGTATGTGAGGGGATCAAGAAAGAAGCCATTCACAGTGTCCACATAAGGCCCACATAAAAAGGTCCACATAAAAACACAGAAGGCATTTGATATACATAATGAGAAAGATCCAGTTAAGATGAAGGAGAAGATTTTATGGTCAGATGAGACCAAAATAGAACTATTTGGCCAGACTTCAAAGAGATGTGTGTTGCGTAAAACTAACTCTTCGCATGCCACAGGAAAGGCCATACCTATGGTGAAATATGGTGGTGGCAGCACCAAGCTATGGGAATGCTTTTCATGTGCTGGCACTTGGAATCAAAGTGTCTGAATGTCCCATTGTGCACTGTTGGATCCATCATCAGAAAGTGGAAGGTTCATCACAGCAGACCTGACCCTTACTAGAACAGGCCATCCCTCAAAACTAAACACCAGCAGGACGCTGACCGGTGAGTGGAGCCACTAAAAATCAAACCGTCCCTCTCACAAGTCTGCAATGCTCTTTGGCTGAAACTGGAGTGGAGGTGCAGGGGTCCACAATTTCCAGAGCTCTCCATAAGACAGGAAGGGGAGCATGAAGGAATCATTCATTAAGACGGTCCACTTAAAACCACATATAACATTTGCTATAAAGCATAAGAAAGACCCAAATAAGATGTGGGAGAAGGTTTTATGGTCAGATGAGACCAAAGTAGAACTATTTGGCCAGACTCCAATGAGGTATGTGTGGCATAAAATACTGCCCATACCTCAGGAAACGCCATACCTATGGTGACATATGCCGGTGGCAGAAACCAAGCCATGGGGATGCTTTTCATGCACTTGGAAACAAAGTGTCTGAATGTCCCGTTGCGCACTATTGGATCCATCATCAGAAATTTGAAGGTTCATCACAGCAGACCAGACTCTTACTAGAACAGGCTGTCCCTCAAAAACTACACATCAGAGTGGGACGTCGACTGGTGAGAGGGACCACTAAAAATCCAATCATCACTCTCAGACATTTGCAATGCTCTTTGGCTGAAACTGGAGTGGAGGTGCAGGGCTCCACAATTTCCAGAGCTCTCCATAAGACAGGAAGGGGAGCATGAAGGAACCATTCATTAAGATGGTCCACTTAAAACCACATATAATGAGGTATGTGTTGCATAAAATACTGCCCATACCTCAGGAAACACCATACCTATGGTGACATATGGCGGTGGCAGAAACCAAGCCATGGGGACGCTTTTCATGCACTTGGAAACAAAGTGTCTGAATGTCCCGTTGCGCACTATTGGATCTGTCATCAGAAAGTGGAAGGTTCAACACAGCAGACCAGACTCTTACTAGAACAGGCTGTCCCTCAAAAACTACACATCAGAGTGGGACATTGACTGATGAGAGGGACCACTAAAAATTCAATCATCACTCTCAGACATTTGCAATGCTCTTTGGCTGAAACTGGAGTGAAGGTGCAGAGGTCCACAATTTCCAGAGCTCTTCATAAAACATGCCTTTATGGGAGGGGAGCAAGAATGAAGCCATTCTTTAAGAAGGTCCATGTAAAACCACATATAGCATTTGCTACAAAGCACGAGAAAGACCCAATTAAGATGTGGGAGAAGGTTTTATGGTCAGATAAGACCAAAACAAAACTATTTGGCCAGACTCCAATGAGATATGTGTGGCATAAAACTAACACTGCCCATACCTGAGGAAACGCCATACCTACGGTGAAATATGGTGGTGGCAGCACCAAGCTATGGGGATGCCTTTCATGCACTGTAACTTGGAATCAAAGTGTCTGAATGTCACCTTGCGCACTGTTGGATCTGTCATCAGAAAGTAGAAGGTTCATCACAGCAGACCAGACTCTTACTAGAACAGGCCGTCCCTCAAAAACTACACATCAGAAAGGACATCGACTGGTGAGAGGGGCCACTAAAAATTCAACCATCACTTTCAGATGTTTGCTATCCTCTTTGGCTGAAACTGGAGTGGAGGTGCAGGGGTCAACAATTTCCAGAGCTCCTCATAAAAAAAGGCCTGTATGAGAGGGGAGCAAGAAAAAAGCCATTCCTTAAGATGGTCCACATAATAATATGTATAGCATTTGCTGCAAGATATGAGAAGGACCCAGCTAAGATGTAGGAGAAGGATAGATGGTCAGATGAGAATAAAACAGAACTATTTGGCCAAACTTCAACGAGGTATGTGTGACATAAAACTAACACTGCCCATACCTCAAGAAATGCCATACCTACGGTGAAATATGGTGGTAGCAGCACCAAGCTATGCAGATGCTATCCATGTACTGGCACTGGGAATCCGAGCTGGAGCGACAAAGCAGTCATGTTATGTCATGCCACTGTAGGCTGTAATAGAGTGTATGGGTGGTGTAACAATAAGGCCACTTGACTTGAACATCCAGACAGCACCTCACTCTGCACTCTTCACTCTCAAGTGACGTTCCCCAGAGACAGGGTCCCAGAGGTCCTCTTTATCCAAGTAGTTTTTTTTTACCTTTTAATGAATGACTGCCATGTCAAGGAAGGGAAGACCATCAAAACCGAGGTGATTATGGGAGCATTTCACATTGATGACAGTGCACTGCAAGTTATTTCCTGTGGCAGACATCTGTTTGACAGTTTCCAGGCTCGAAAGTGCACAGGCATAACTAATTTGTGAAAAAAAAGCAACAGACTACACTGTTCATTTTTTTTTTTTTGTCTTTTTTTTATTTTTATAAGAACAGCCGGGAAAAAAAGAGAGAGAGTGAGAGAGACAATGGCAAGGACAATGGAAAATTATTTTGGCCTCCAGCTGTGCAGACTGTAATGCTGAATGCTGCATAATTTGAGTTTGCTGATAAAGTGATGAGCAGATTGCCCTTGCATAGCTTATTTCTGCTACATAGTGTGACGCTTTATAAAAATTGAATTTTTGTAATAAATAGCAATTTGGTTTTTCCCTTCGCCCAAAAGTGGGGCCTCAGTGCTAGTTGCAAAAGTGGTAAAACAGAAAGCCTTTCAGTGAATTAAGGGAGGAAAGGGTGGGGGGGGAATATTGCCAAGGAGTGCATATTCTTCTAAAGAAATCAGAACTGCTTGAGCCAATAAGGCGAGGGGTGGCACAGTGGTGATCGTGGCTGCCTCACTCAGCTTGCTTTCCTGGTGGTAGTGGAAGTATCTCCAGTTTTCCTCCCACATTCCCAAAAAACAAGCTGGTCAGGTGAATAGGGGATTCCAAACTTGCACCATTGTGACTAGTGCCCTGTCCAGGGCTGTCTAATGCCACAGAGTTGCAGTCATGCATTTATTTTTAGTAGGATTGACTACTGCAGTGCAGTGTTCACTGTATGTTCAAACTGTTCTTTATACAGCCTCCACTTAATCGAAAATGCTGCTGCAAGAATTATTACAAGAATAAGAAAATACGAACACATAACTCCAGTTCTTAAATTCTTATACTGGTTCACAGTTAAGTTTAGGGCAGATTTCAAAATCCTCCTTTTAACATATAAAGCCTTAAATGTCCAAGGTCCGGCTTACTTATCTGAACATATCACAACTTACAAACCAGAGCACATATTAAGATCTCAAGATGCCGGTCTGCTTATTATTTCAAGGATTAATAAAATAACAGTGAGTGTGGGGTTCAAGCTTTTAGTTACAGGGCCCCTAAACTGTGGAATGGTCTGACTGCTACTATAAGAGTTGCCCTTTCATTCTCAGCTTTCAAATCCCGGCTGAAGACTCACAACTTCAGTTTAGCACACCCTGACTTGAGCTGCTGATTAACTGTACAGACTGCATCTCTGTTGTTTGTCATTAGTATTAAAACAAAGGTAATGTGATTGTTAGAATTTGTTACTTCTTCTTCTTCTTCTTTCAGCTACACCCGTTAGGAGTCACCACAGTGGATCATCTTCTTCCATATCTTTCTGTCCTCCTCATCTTGTTCTGTTACACCCATCACCTGCATGTCCTCTCTCACCACATCCATAAACCTTCTCTTAGGCTTTCCTCTTTTCCTCTTCCCTGGCAGCTCTATTCTTAGCACCCTTCTCCTAGCATACTCAGCATCTCTCATCTGCACATGTCCACACCAACGCAATCTCGTCTCTCTGACTTTGTCTCCCAGCCGTGCAACTTGAGCTGACCCTAAAATGTACTCATTTCAAATCCTGTCCATCCTCATCACACCCAATGCAAATCTTAGCATCTTTAACTCCTCTGTGCCACCGTCTCCAACCCATATAACATAGCTGGTCTCACTACTGTCCTGTAGACCTTCCATTTCACTCTTGCTGATACCCGTCTGTCACAAATCACCCCTGACACTCTTCTACACCCACTCCACCCTGCCTGCACTCTCTTCTTCTCCTCTCTTCCACAATCCCCATTACTCTGTACGGTTGATCCCAAGTATTTAAACTCCTCCACCTTCACCAACTCTGCTCCCTGCATCCTCACCATTCCACTGACCTCCCTCTCATTTACACACATGTATTCTGTCTTGGTGTTCCTACTGACCTTCATTCCGCTCCTCTCTAGAGAATATCTCCACCTCTCCAGGGTCTCTTCAACCTGCTCCCTACTATCGCTACAGATCACAATGTCATCAGCAAACATCACAGTCCACGGGGACTCCTGTCTAATCTCGTCTGTCAACCTGTCAATCACCATTCCAAATAAGAAAGGGCTCAGAGCCGATCCCTGATGTAATCCCACCTTCACCTTGAATGCATCTGTCACTCCTACTGCAGACCTCACCACTGTCACACTTCCCTTGTACATATCTTGTACAACTCTTACGTACTTCTCTGCCACTCCCGACTTCCTCATACAATACCACAGCTCCTCTCAAGGCACCCTGTCATATGCTTTTTCCACGTCTACAAAGACGCAATGCAACTCCTTTTGGCCTTCTCTAAACTTCTCCATCAACACCCTCAGAGCAAACATCGCATCTGCGGTGCTCTTTCCTGGCATAAAACCATACTGCTGCTCACTAATCATCACCTCTCTTCTTAACTGAGCTTCCACTACTCTTTCCCATAACTTCATGCTGTGGCTCATCAATTGTATTCCCCTGTAGTTACTGCAGTCCTGCACATCCCCCTTATTCTTAAATATCGGCACCAATACACTTCTTCTCCACTCCTCAGGCATCCTCTCACTTTCCAAGATTCCATTAAACAATCTGGTTAAAAACTCCACTGCCATCTCTCCTAAATACCTCCATGCTTCCAAAGGCTTTTCCATTTTTCATCCTCTTCATAGTTGTCCTTACTTCCTCCTTGGTAATCCGCTGAGCTTCCTGATTCACTATCTCCATATCATCCAACCTCTTCTCTGTCTCTCATTCTCTTCCTTCATCAGCCTCTCAAAGTACTCTTTCCATCTGCTCAACACACTCTCCTCACTTGTGAGTACGTTTCCATTTTTATCCTTTATGACCCTAACCTGCTGCATATCTTTCCCAGCTCAGTCCCTCTGTCTAGTCAATCGGTCCTTTTCTCCCTTCTTAGTGTCCAACCTTTCATAGAAATTCATCATACGCCTTTTCTTAAGAGTGGGATCTCAAATTCATTTACAGTCCTCAGGTGCTGCTGTCTTTGGGTCTGCCGTTACTGGAGGACTATTTAAGACCCAGGCTGCTTTATTAAGTTCTTGTTAGTTCTTGTCACTGTGTTCTTTGATTTTTTGAGTGGTCAGTGTTCTTGATTCTTGGACCATTTTTGGTTTTGCCATTTTTTCTGGTTAGTTTTTGGAATTTAAAATTTAGTTGGCTTAATCGTTCATTTTGATAACTGATGTTTAATTTCATTTATCTTCCTTGTTAGCTTTTATACCTTTCAAATTTTCATTAATTTATTAGTACTGATAATTTTGAAGTTAAAATTTAGAAATTTGTATTTTGATTCTGGAGTTTTTTAATTCATTTAAAACATTTAATGAAATAATTTGAGTTTTCCATTTCAGATGGTGTTTCTCCTTGAGCAAATTAGACCTTATTTTATTCACCTGGCAGGCAAGGTCTGTAGCAGAGAAAGCAGATGTCATTTGGACCGATTTACCCTGTCAGTTAATTGAAAGGGACAAAGCCGAGATCAATGATGCAAAGGGCTTCGTCTGACAGCGAGGGCCGACTTTAGAAAGACACCCACTACTTGCACACTAATGCGGCGTGATGCAATCTGAACCGACATATTAGGACTGCAATCTAAATAAATTGTACAAATCACTGGCCTCAGGGGAAGGAGGTTGTGGGTTCCTCTCAAGAAGACATCTTACCATTGCTGCCAGTAGATGTGCACACTCACATGTGTAATTCTTAATTAATGTATAATTAAGAAGTTTAAAGAAGTTTAAGAAGTATAATTAAATTCTTAATTACACTTGTGTTGTATAAATTGTGATAGACATAATGGATGGACTGGCATCTTGATTGGGACAGGGAGTGGTCCGGTACAAGGCTGGGGTGCTACAATAGAAGGATTTCGAAGATGGATATGCATCCTGCCTGAATTGGTGTCCTGACTCGGCAGGAAAATAGAAAACTTGTTACTTGAGTTAAACCAGGAGATCCAAACAAAAGGCAAGATAAATGAAAACAAAACCAAAATGAGGCGATCGAAACCCAGACGAGAGGCAAAAATCACCGCTGATGATCAAGCAAGTAGTCGAAAACCAGGCAAGACACCACTCACCACCACCCAGTGCCTGTCTCACTTCCTCCCTAAATTCAACCTTGCAGTCTTCCTTTTTCAAATTCTACCATTTGATCCTTGGCTCTGCCCTCACTCTCTTCCTTTTCTTAATCTCCAACATCATCCTACAGACCACCATCCTATGCTGCCTAACTACAGTACACTATCCCCTGCCACCACTTTGCAGTCTTCAATCTGCTTCAGATTGACTCTTCTGCATAGGATGTAATCTACCTGTGTGTATCTTCCTCCACTCTTGTACGTAACCCTATGCTCCTCCCTCTTCTTAAAATACGTATTCACCACAGCCATGTCCATCCTTTTGGCAAAATTCATTATCCTCTGACCTTCTTCATTCCTCTCCTTGACACCAAACCTACCCATCACCTCCTCGTCTCCAATGTTCCCTTCACCAACATTGCAATTGAAATCCGCTCCAATCACCACTTTCTGTCCCTTGGGTACATTGTTCATCACTTCATCCAACTCACTTCAGAAGTCATCTTTCTCATCCATTGCACACCCAACTTGCGGGGCATATGCACTAACAACATTCATCATCACACCTCCAATTTCCAGCTTCATAATCATTACTCGTCTGACACTCTTTTCACCTCCAAAACACTCTTGACGTGCTGTTCCTTCAGAATAACCCCTACTCCATTTTTCCTCCCATCCACACCATGATAGAACAATTTGAATCCACCTCCGATCCACCCGGCCTTACTCCTCTTCCATTTAGACTCTTGCATACACAATATATCAACCTTCCTTCTCTCCATCATATCTGCTAACTCTCTCCCCTTACCAGTCATACTGCCAACATTCAAAGTTTCTACCCTCAGTTTCACTCTCTTTACCTTCCTCCTCTCCTCCTGCCTCTGGACACGTCTCCCCCCTCTTCTTCTCCTTCTTCTTCTTTGGCCAACAGTAGCTCAATTTTCACCAGCACCCTGTTGGCTAACAGTACTGGTGGCAGTCGTTGTTAACCCGGGGCTTCACCGATCTGGTATGGAAATTTGAATTGTTGTTAGAATTTGTTACTAACCCTCATCTATTCTGTTTCTCTTCTCCGTACTCAAATGTGGCACTTGGTGCCATTGCCCACCTGCTATGTTGTTCTGCCTGCCTATGGTAAAGTCATCTTTGATGGAAAATCGCAGGAATCATCGGGCAGAGGGGTCCTTTCATTGGATTGGCTGGCCCAACACTAACTCAGCTCTGGAATGGCCAATTGGGGGAGACAGCTTGATGAATGAGGTCTCCAGGACTCTAAACAAATCCAAATCATAGTATGTGATATCATCTACTGTTGAGTTCTGCTCTGTACTTGTAATATTTCTGTTGCACTATATTGTGTTGAGGATTTGTTCTGTTCTGTGTATTGTATTGTATTGGCCCCCTGCCTTTTGACACCCACTGCACTCCCAACCTACTTGGAGAGGGGTCTCTCTTTGAACTGCCTTTCCCAAGGTTTCTTCCTTTTCTTTTCTTGTCTTCTTAGAGAGTCAAGGCTGGGGGGCTGTCAAAGGGATGGCCTGTTAAAGCCCACTTCTTGTGTGATTTTGGGCTATACAAAAATAAATTGTATTGTAACCCAATCCCTGTGACTGACCTTCAGCTGAAGTCATTAGCTTTAGAATCTTATACAGTGGCATGCAAAAGTATTCAACCCCCTTGAAAGTCATCGTCATTTTCTGCATGACAAAACATTTGCACACATATTTATCCATTTTGTGAACTGTTAAGCTGTAGCCATTGAGAAATGAACAGCCTCGACACACACACACACACACACACACACACAAAGGTTTGGGACAGCCACCCATTTATTGTCCCTGGCTGCAAATGGGTTTTGAAATGGCACTCATGTGCATTGAATGGAGTCCTGATCTTAACTGACTTAAGCAGAAAAGATGGCGGCTTTAAAGGGTCTTCACCAGAAGTGACGTCATCATGGCACCGGAACTGGAATTGACATTGTCAATGTGGAATCAGACCAGATTTCCCGTGTTTGGTCTGCAGAGATAACAGAATTAGATTTAGTGCACCCGCCACCCCCTGGCCTGGCGGTATTTATACGGTACGGTATTTAACCGAAGAAGAAAAACTCCAAAGTTTGTGTTTCAGTAAGTATTTAAACTTCTGTTCCTTAGAAGCTCCAGGTTTACACAAATGACAAATCAAAAATGACACAAAGGCAGTTATAATTCAACATAATGAGGCACTACTTGTTGCATTCTTTATATCTCTATGGATATAAAAAGCCCCCCTTTATAAAGGCCATATTCTTTGTTTGACAATCCCTGCAAAAAAGGAGACAAAGGAGCCTTCTGCCGATGTGAGATACAAAATCATTGAGATGCACAAGGCAGGAAATGGCTATAAAAAAATCAAAGAAATTTAAGGTCCCATCAAGCACTGTTGGATTCATCATCAGAAAGTGCAAGGTTCATCACAGCAGACCAGACTCTTACTAAAACAGGCCATCCCTCAAAAACTAAACATCAGAATGAGACATCAACTGGTGAGAAGGGCCAATAAAAATCCAACCGTCACTCTCAGAAGTCCACAATGCTCTTTGGCTGAACTGGAGTGAAGGTGCAGGGGTTCACAATTTCAAGACCTCTCCATAATGCAGGTCTCTATGGGAGGGGAGCAGGAACGAAGCCATTTATTAAGAAGGTCCACATAAAAGCATATATGGCATTTGTTACAAAGCTTGAGAAAGACTCAGTTAAGATGTGGGAGAAGATTTTATGGTCAGATGAGACCAAAATAGAACTTTTTCGCCAGACTTCAATGAGGTATGTGTGGCATAAAACTAACATTATCCATACTTCAAGAAACTTCAGTGAGATATGGTGGTGGCATTACCAAGGAGGTGATTTTCATGCGCTGGCACTGGGAATCTTGTCAGAGTTGAAGAGACAATGTGGTCCTGTTATTTCATGCCACTGTATGCTGTAATAGAGTGTATGGATAGTGTGACAATAAGGCCACTTGACTTGCTATGCCTCAACCATACAGACAGTACTTCACTTTGCAAACTAACACTGCCTGTGCCTCAAGAAACACAATACCTGTGGTGAAATATGGCAGTGGCAGCATCCTGCTACGGGGATGCTTTTCATGTGCTGCGACTGGGAATCTTGTCAGAGTTGAAGGGACAATGTGGTCCTGTTATTTTGTGCCATGGATAGTGTGACAATAAACCCACTTGACTTGACTTGACTTGAGTTGATTTGACTAACTTAACTTAACTTAACTTAACTTGAGTTGATTTGACTTGACTTGACTTGACTTGTGTTGACTTGACTTGATTTGACTTGACTTGACTTGACTTGTTGACTTGTGTTGACCTGACCTGACTTGTTGACTTATGTTGACTTGAGTTGACTTGATTTGATTTGATTTAAGTTGACTTAAGTTAATTTAACTTGACTTGTGTTGACTTGACTTGATAAAGACATGGAGGAAGTTGATTGACCTGCACAGCTCAATCCTACTGAACACCTTGGGGATGAACTAGAACGTCGATTGAGAGCTGGGTCTTGTCATCCGGCATCACTAACTGACCTCACAAATGCTCTTTAGCTGAATGAGCACAAATTCCCACAGACACAAAAAAGTGTGAAAAGAAGAGTGGAAGCTGTTATAGCTGCAGTGGTGGGGCCACCTCCATATTAATGTCCATGGTGTTAACAAGCTCATAAAGATGAGAAAGTCAGATTTCCACAGACTTCTGGGCCGCAGAGTGCACATGCTCATATTGTAGATACTGACTTTACAGAATTCTGTTAACCCCACCTGTGCAGCTGTGGGAAGAAGGAGGAAGTGCAGAAGAACCACATAGATCAGTGGTCTCAAACTCCAGTCCTGGAGGGCCGCAGTGGCTGCAAGTTTTCATTCTAACCCTTTTCTTAATTAGTGACCTGTTTTGTTGCTAATTAACTTCTTCAGAATTAATTTTAATTGATTTGTTATTTAATATTTCTTTCTCTGAATTTCTTCCTCGTTCCTCTGAATTGCTTCATTTTTTCCTTAAATGGTCCCCAAACAGAAGTGAAACGTGAAATGAGGGAGCCAACAGAAGACCAACTAAGTGAGGGCCTCAAACTCCAGTTGCTTAATTAGACTCTGATTCTTGTTGTTAATTAAACTCGTTCTTTAATTCCATGGCTTGTTGCTGCTCTCATAGTGCAATAGCAGACATTTCTGATTATCTCTTTTCTAAGAGCTCTGGTAAAATGTTTTGTGGACCTGAGCAGATCGGCATCCCTGAGACCTTCATCTTTCTTTATTTTCAGATACTCTATGATGGACGCAGTTTGCTGGTCATGTTTTGGCTCATTTTATATCTCTTTATTGTTTGGCAGCTAATTAAGGAAAAAGAAATAATTAAGGTGTCTGAGTCTTCAAGAGGAAGTCAATTAAAATGAATTCAAAAGAAGTTAATTAGCAGCAAAATCTGGTCACTAATTAAGAAAAGGATTAGAATGAAAACCTGCAGCCACTGCGGCCGTCCAGGACCAGAGTTTGAGACCACTGATGTAGGCATTGGGTAGAACAAGCAGATTCCAAGTACACAGCATTCCGGCTGGGATCTGAGTCCAAGGCTGTCACTGTGAGTGTCACCCAGTGAGCCACTCATGTCACTTTTCCTCCTGTTATAAACTTTGCTAGAGTTGTTGAAATTACTTTCAGAAACAATGAAGCACCTACCCTGAAATCTCCGTCGGCTTGCTTCCTTGCAATTTTCCACTCATAGTACCAGCGTGTCACTTTCGGTAGAAAGCAGTGAAATGGCTGCCATAAAATGATAGCTGTGGCTTTTCCAACTGTGGCAATATTGTATATAAATGAACATAACAAGCGGGAATAAAATGAAAATAAAAATCAAAACGGAGTGGCAAAGTGTATCGATAAAGCCTCCGGCTCACTCCTCTGAGGACTACAAAATGAATTAAATGGGAACACCTAGAAATACAGAGAAATGGCTTGAAATTTTTTAAAATATTAAATAAATAACAAGATGTGTCATGCGACTCAAAAACAATTTGCATTGTCCAAATAAATCAAAAGTAACAACATTAAAAAAACAAAAAAAAAACAAGCAGGGAGCTGAGGAGGAACTGTAAAACGTGCGTCACTGCCTCCATGTACGCTGTAATTATCAAAACAGCAATGTAAACATCTCAGTCCCAGCATGAAACCGATTAAGTTTGCCTCATTTTGCAGTTAAGGTGACTCGTTGCCAGACACCGTCACACACAATGCCACCACTATAATTTAAGTGATCTCGCTAGTCTCAAAATTTCCCCCAAATTGGTCATTACCAGTAGTTACACTAATCCCTCTCGGTAATAATGAGGCCATTTTGATCAGAGATTATTTTTAGCTTCAATCCCTCTCTGATACGCATGCAAAATAAGATGATACGACTGCAGCCACGCGATGTTTACAAGCGCACTGCTGCTTTGTGTCAAAAATTAGAAACTGGGGACAGAGGCGTCCCTCTCTCAATCAGCGGGGTGAGATCAGCCATGCTTAAGTGTCATTGGAGATGTTATAGAGATATTATATGAACTTGAGCTCTTTAGGAATACATAGAGTGAATATCCTAAGTAAATACTGCTTTGACTCATGAGTCAGTAATACTTAAGAAATCACTCCTGTGTGCAAAAGTAAAAGACCCCTTCTTCAGGCAGTAATTGCAGGCACCTCCATTACCAACAATTACAGTCACCTCATGCAGTCAATTCAGAAAGTTTTCAAACCCCTTCGCTTTTTCTGCCCACTTTATTGTGCTGTAGATTTCATTTTAATTGGATAAATTTTACATTTTTGCCCAGCAATATACACTCAATAACCCATAATGACAAAATGAAAAAGTGTTTTCAGAAAGGTTTGCAAATTCATGAAAACTCAAAAAGTGAAAATTCTCTTTCACAAAATTATCCAGATCCTTAATTCATCACTTTCTAGAAGCCGTGTTGGCAACAATTCTATCTCTTGAGTGTCTGTGGGTACGGCTCCACAAGCTTTGCACACTTTCTTGGGCTGTGGGCTGCTGCTGGTAGAGTTGCATGTTTGCATGCCATTGTTTTTAAGGTTAGTGGTGACGCAGTAGGTGGCGATACCCGTAGCTCTATCAACAACTCACTCTGACGATTGCACTCCATTCAGCAAGATGGACCCCCTACTTTGCCAGGTCACACTACTATGGGAAAAAGTGGGTTGTGACACCAAAAGGGTTGAGCAATACTGATGCGAAGCACAGCACTTTTGTACTCTAGAGTATTAGAAATGTCATGATGCTGGCACCACCATGCTTCACCATAGATAGATAGATAGATAGATAGATAACAAAGGCACTATATAATAGATAGATAGATGCTTCACCATAGATAGATAGATAGATAGATAGATAGATAGATAGATAGATAGATATGAAAGGCACTATATAATAGATAGATAGATAGATAGATAGATAGATAGATAGATAGATAGATAGATAGATAGATAGATAGATAGATAGATAGATCTGCACTTGGCTGGTGCCCTGCCCAGGGTTTGTTTCCTGCCTTGGCTGGGATTGGCTCCAGCAGACCCACGTGACCCTGTAGTTAGGATATAGCGTGTTGGATAATAGATAGATAGATAGATAGATAGATAGATAGATAGATAGATAGATAGATAGATAGATAGATATGAAAGGCACTATATAATAGATAGATAGATAGATAGATAGATAGATAGATAGATAGATAGATA
>JANRMT010062820.1:24465889-24498829 GCA_026402145.1 Polypterus bichir lapradei
TACTTGGTCACTCACTCCCTGTGTCTGTGGTTCCCTATGTAAAGAAAAACTTCCTAATGTTTGTGCGAAATTTACTCTTAACAAGTTTCCAACTGTGTCCCTGTGTTCTTGATGAACTCATTTTAAAGTCACCGTCTCGATCCACTGGACTGATTCCCTTCATAATTTTAAACACTTCAGTCAGGTCTCCTCTTAATCTCTTTTTGCTTAAACTGTAAAGGCTCAGCTCTTTTAATCTTTCTTCATAACTCATCCCCTGTAGCCCTGGAATCAGCCTAGTCGCTCTTCTCTGGACCTATGCATGCTGCTATGTCTTTTTTGTAGCCTAGCTTAGAGTCCACTAGGACTCCTAAATCCTTCTCGTAAGGTGGACTCTCAATTTTCAGACTTCCCTTTGTGTATTCAAATCTCTTAGACTGTGAAATTTCCATCAGCAATTGGGGACATTTTAAAGTTTATCTGTACCGTAAACCAACACATACAGATCAGTATTTAAGGTTTGACTCTCACCATCCACTACAGCACAAAATAGGTGTCTTCAGGACTCTGTATTGTGGTCCAGATCTAATTATGCAATTTTCATTATGCTATAACTTATTAAGTTTATTACACAGAAAATCACCTGAAAAATCCCGGACCATCGAGAAGTGTGTGAACTGACGACATGAAGATCGTCTTTGCACCAAACTGGAATCGTCCCCACATACTGTAAATCAAAGTCATCCAGATGATCTGGATCTGAATAATTAGATCTGGACCACCCTGTACATCACAGAGCAAACACCATACCCACAGACACAGCGGACAGGGAAGCAGAAGAATATCATATCAGAAAGGCCCAGAGTAAATGTGATTATTCCAGCTGGACTTTTGTCAAAGCAGGGGAGACACGTAAAGAATGCTCTAAGCAATCCAAGAGAGAGGAAGGACAACCGCTGCCTAAGAGAAAACCTTTGGTGATCCCTTATGTGTCAGGAGTATTGGAATAGCTGAGATGCATTTTTTCAAAACACCAGGTCTCGGTGGCTTCCAAACCCTAAAACACAATATGGCAAAAACTGGTTCACCCTAAGGATCGGGTGCCCCTGATTTACATCTACAGGACAGTGGTCACTTTTTCAGTGATGAAGATGTCCACATCATGGACAGGGAGCAACGCTGGTTTGAGCGAGGAGTCAAAGAGGCCATTTATGTGAAAAAGGAACGACCATCTCTGAACCGAGGAGGGGGCCTAAGGGTACATCTCTCACCATCTTACAATGCGGTGATTGCAGCCATTCCCCAACTCTCTGTGAATGGTACTGATGGCCATTGATCAATGGACAATTTGCATATCATTGATCACACGGCCCATTGTTAGTCAATGGTGCTAGTTCAGTCATTAGGCCAAGGTACTGTTTATAAGGTTGGAGAAACCTGCAGTCAACTGAAAGTGAGGAAGTCACTTGGATGAGTGATGAAACGTATGTCCAGATGAACTGAATCAACTTTCTAGAATTTCCTTACTTGGGTTATTAAGCATGCATCGAGACATTCAAATCTCACATTTTTACTTCCTATGTCTGCGGTACGAGGGTGTTGTACCGTGTTAGCCATTATGAATGTAGTAAGAAGTCAAGCAAAATGACCCCTTGTATTGGCTAACTAAAAAGATTACAATATGCAAGCTTTCAAGGCAACTGAAGAAGGGGCCTGAGTTGCCTCAAAAGCCTGCATATTGTAATATTTTTAGTTAGCCAATACAAGGGGTCATTTTCCTTGACTTCTCTCTATGTCCTATGTGTAATAATTTACATTTACTGACATTAAATTTCATCTGCCACAAATCTTTCCAAGTGTGTATGCCAGTGCTTTCCAAACTCGGTCCTGGGGACCCCCTGTGGCTGCAGGTTTTTGTTTCCCACCAGCTTCTGTTTTTAATTAGACTCCTGGGTTATTTAAGTGAACTCTTTTTTTCCCCCAAGTTATGTGTTTTGGGAACAATGTAGAAATTGGAAATCTAAGTTTAGTAAAAAAAAAAAAAAAATCAAATGTACCAAGCAGTTATGTGGGAATAACATATTTGTTTTCTTTTTAACAATATTTTCATCTTGATTTTCATTCTACTTTTCCAGATTTTCTAATTGTTTAATTGATCCATTATTTACTAATTAGTGTGTCTGACGCTAAAGTAGTGGCAGCCTTTGATTATTCCATGTTGTTTGCCTGGGTGCCGTTTTTAATTGTCATTAATAAGATACAACGAAGGGGGCAAACTGCACAGAGAAAGGACAAAATATAATGAAATCAACAAAAGAGAGTTAAGCTTTTAAATCTACAGTGTAGAGCAAAAATAGAAATATTTCTTAGTTAGCCATCCCTCGCATGGTAGTGAAACAGGACAGTGAGGAGGGTCCCACCCGGCTCCCCACTCCGGACGTCACGCTTCCCTCTTCCCTCGGCCAGCAGCCTCTGTCTCGGATTACCGCAAATAAATGGCTCCTTCAAGCAAACTATAATTCTTGAGGGAAGTCACAAAATCAAGCAGAATGTTCAAGCAAATTCTAGAAAAAAGTCAGCTCTAAATCCGTTAAGTAATTCTCTGGTTCGCTAGCTAAGCGGAGGTAAGAAACGCCCTGAGGTAGGGTAGGCACGTGAGTGAGGAGACCGGGCCTGCTGCCACTGTCTTGGATTCACACAAATAAATCGGTACCGTAAGCAAACTATGCTACTTAGTGCAATGAGAGAAGTCGCAAAATCAACAGGAATGTTCAATCAAATTATAGAAAAAAAAACAATCTAAATCTGTTAAGTAGTTCTCATGAAAAGTGCAGACAAACGTTGGATGTTATATATATACTAGTTGTTCCCACCCGTATAGTAGTGAAACAGGATAAACTTTAAAAATCAATAAACAAAATGGTATCGCTAGCTAAACGGAGCCATGGTACGCTCCAAAACACAGAGGTAGACCGACTCCCCAATCCTGACGTCACACTTCCACCTCCCCTCGGCCCGCAGCCTCTGTTTCGGATTAGCATGAATATTTCACTCCTTCAAGCAAACTATGATTCTTAGCGCGATGAGAGAAGTCGCAAAATCAACCGGAATATTCAAGCAAATTCTAGAAAAAAACCTGATCTAAATCTGTTAAGTAGTTCTCTCGTTCACTAGATAAGCGGATGTAAGATACGCCCCGAGGCTGGCATGTGAGTGAGGAGGTCCCTGCCCCCATCCCCTGGGCCCACTGTGTATCTCTCAGATTCAAGAAATAAATCGGTACCACGAGCAAACTATGATACTTACCACGATGAGAGAAATCGCAAAATCAAGGAAATTCTAGTAAAAAACCCAATCTAAATCTGTTAAACAGTTCTCTTGCGAAAAGTGGATAGACATACAGACAGACAAACGCTGGATTTTATATATCTACTACCCGTTCCCGCCCACGTAGTAGTGAAACAAGACAAACTTTAAAAATCAATAAACAATAAGGTATCGCTAGCTAAGCGGAGGCAAGGTACGCTCCAAAACACAGAGGTAGACCGACTCCCCACTCCTGACGTCAAGCTTCCCCCTCCCCTCGAACCACAGACTCTGTCTCGGATTATTGTGAATATATCACCCCTTCAAGCAAACTATGATACTTAGTCGCAAAATCAACTAGAATATTCAAGCAAATTCTAGAAAAAAACCCGATCTAAATCTGTTAAGTAGTTCTCTCGTTCACTAGCTAAGAGGATGTAAGATACACCCCGAGGCTGGCGTGTGAGTGAGGAGGTCTCCATCCCCTTGGCCTGCTGTGTGTCTCTCAGATTCAAGAAATAAATCGGTACTGCAAGTGAACTATAATGCTTACCACGATGAGAAAAGCTGCAAAATCAAGCAAATTCTAGGAAAAAACTCAATCTAAATCCGTTTAGTAGTTCTCTTGTGAAAAGCAGACAGACAGACAGGTAAATGTTGGCTTTTATATACATAGAGATGTTTTATAAATGTAAAAATCATGCTGCTGCTGCTGTGCATGTCTGAATGTAGAATAACAGGAAAAAAAAAAACAGCTAATTAAATGAGAGCAGCGTGATCAGGTGTTTTATCTCTGATTATGAATCCGGTTGGAACAAAAACCTGCAGCCACGGAGTCTGAGCACCCCTGCTATCTGCTGCCCAAGACCCTCTGTGATGATTCAACGGATTCCAAATTATCTGCTAATCCACCTATCTTGGTATCCTCTGCACACTTAACCAGCTTGTTACTTTTATTCCTATCTAAATCATTTATAAATATTAAAAACAGCAGTGCCCCTAGCACTGACCCCTGCTGGTCACCACTCTTAATGTCACCCAATTCTGATGAGGTTCCTCGCACCATCACCCTCTGTTTCCTGTGTCTGAGCCAATTCTGCCCCCATCTTCAACAACAACTTTTATTTCTATAGCACACTTTCATACAAATAATGTAACTCAAAGTATTTTACAGGATGAATAAAGAATAAATAAATATATATATATATATATATGGTGCCACCTGCCAAGTCATCCCTGATGGAGGATCACAGGAATCATCAGGTAGAGGGGTCCTTTCATCGGATTGGCTGGCCCAGCGCTGACTCAGCTGTGGAATGGCCAATAGGGGGAGGCAGCTTGATGGCTGAGGTCTCCAGGACTCTGGACAAATCCAAATTGCATTATGGGATATCATCTACTGTTGAATTCTGCTCTGTACTTGTAATATTTATATTTTTATACTGTATTGAGCATTCTTGTGTTCTCTTCTGTGTATTGTATTGTATTGTATTGTATTTTTTTACGCCCAACCTACCTGGAAAGGAGTCTCTCTTTGAACTGCCTTTCCTGACGTTTCTTCCATTTTTTCCCCCATAAGGATTTTTTTGGGAGTTTTTCCTTGTCTTCTTAGAGAGTCAAGGCTGGGGTGGGGGGCTGTCAAGAGACAGGGCCTGTTAAAGCCCATTGCGGCACTTCTTCTGTGATTTTGAGCTATATAACAAATACATTGTATTGTATTGTTAAACTAATTAACAAATAATAAAGTAAGGTCCAATGGACAGGGTGGACAGAAAAATCCAAAACAAAAAAAAAAAAAAATGGAGAAAAAAAAACAACAAAATCTGCAGGGGTTCCAAGGCCATGAGACCACCCGGCTCCCACTAGGCAATCAACACATCACACCCTGAACTGCCACTTCTTTTAGCTTGATGCCCAACCTCTCATGTGGCACCTTCACCCTTCCCACCAACTGCTCTTAAGAGGGGGGAGAAGGGCAATGAAGCAGTAACCTGCTGTTCCTGGAGGTCTTAATCAAGGGTTTGACGATTGCTTGCTAATTGCTTTGGGTCAGGAAAATAAAAGCAAAGCAGGGAGTGTCTGCTATACAGATAACTGTGATTTTTATAGCAGCGTCCTGCATTGCCATTCTCGCTGATGCAGGCCTGTACTGTGCAAGGTCAGATTTAGAGACTGGAGTGATTTCAAGTAAAAAAAAAGTTTCTCATTTATTGTACCTCATAGGTGTTTTTGTTAAAAGGTATAATAAAAGGCTGTTAAATAAGGTGATGTTTATTGTGCTTGTTAGATGTTCTCCGGGATGTCTAATTGTAGCCCTTTCACAATGTCATTCTCCCTATAATCAGCCTGCATTGTTCTGTGCCACCTCTGTACAGCCTGGTAGCAGAAATGTAATGGCACCGATTAAGAGTGGCCCCTTTTTTAATCCTGGAATGCATAAAACATTTCATCAAATGACATTGTTAATTTCCAATGTAAAATTGTTATAAAATCTTGTAATAGATCTGTAATAGGGAACGATTTGCATGAAGCTTCATCCGCCTATCTGGCAGGCATGGAGGAATTTTACTTTAAATCAGGGTGCATTGTTTCATGTTGTACATCCCACCTGTCACCTCTCCACTGTTATTTTTATCACATCATTTCAACCGATTATTTTAAGACCCGTACTGCTCAAAGAGACCATGACAGTTATCGTTTTCTTGTCACGGAGTTGTAAGAGGCCGTTCAAAATTTTAAGTTTAAATTCAAAATCCATTATTTAAAACCCAGCAGTTCACTGCGGGCTAATTTTGTTGCATTTTGTTTGCACATTTAACACCGGGCACACATGTCTAGCCTTGGCATGGGAATGCTGATTTCCTATTGTCCTCACCTTGGTGCGTGTTTATAGAGTTTTTTGTAAATGAATTGTAGTGTATTATCAGTCCATCCCTTTGTTAGTCCATCAATCCATCCATTGTCACAAGAATAGTCCAAAGACATCAAAAAGGTTTGGGGCAGCTACCCATATATTGTGCCCTGGCTGCAAATGGGTAATCCGTATTGAGCTCTTTACAGGTTTGAATGCAAAACAGAACTCACTTAGGATGAGAAATACGGTGAGAAAGGAAGTGATGTCATTGGGACCGGGACCAGAAATGATGTCGTCGGGACCGGAAGTGACGTCATCAACGGTGCCGGAACCAAAAGTGATGTCGTCGAGACCAGAAGTAATATCATCAATGGCACCAGTACCAGAAGTAACGTCATGAATAGCGCGCCCCATCCAACCCTCACCCCCCCTTGGGACCAGAAGTAACATCATCATAGGCACCAGGACCAAAAGTGATGTTGTTAGGACCAGAAGTGACGTCATCAACGGCGCTGGAACCGAAAGTGATGTCGTCAAGACCAGAAGTGATGTCATCAATGGCGCCAGAAACAAAAGTGACGTCATGAATAGCGCGCCCCATTCAACACCCACAACAGGACAACAAGTGATGTCATCATAGGCGCCGGAAGCGAACGGGATTTCCAATGGATGGTCTGAAGAAGATTGAGAGAGAAAGTCAGTGCAGCTCACCACCCCCTGGTCTGGTGTGGTACTACTGTTATTCAGGCCCTTTAGCTGCTTCCCAATTGTATGTATGTGACACTATCCATCCATCTATCTTCCTAACCCACTTTTCCAGGACAGAGTCATGGGTCAGGTCAGGTCAGGATGGGGAGCATGCACTGGTACAGCACATTCCTGCACCCACCACAAGAAACGGCTCAGGATCCTGATTGGTAACCCCCAGGCAAACATAGGGCCCAGTCCTACTCTCCGGAAATGACTCTCTATTTGCTGCAGCCAGGTGTTATGTGGGCATCTCCTTGGCCTGGTCCAGCCACTCAGGTCCTCAACAACGTGGATCATGTGAGCCAGATCACCCTCGGAGAATTGCACCACATGGCCATAATGTCATAACTGATGCTCCCTCACACTGCAGGTAATGTGCTTCATTTGGGACACCATGAGCAACACAAAGTCAAACCAGCGGTACCCAAGGATTCTCCAAAGAGACACAGTACCGAAGTAGTCCAGTCTTCATCTCAGATCATTGGAGATCATCCATGTCTCATAACCATATAGCAAGACAGGAAGCACCAGGACTCTAAAGATTTGGACCTACATCCTTTAGCAGAGATATCAGGAGCGCCACACACCCCTTTCCAGTGACCTCATGACCCCTCATGCTCAGACCCCAATCCATCTACTGACTTCATAGGAAGAGTCACTAGAGTCACATGAATGTCACTGCCAAGGTAAGTAAACCTCTTGATGAGGTCAACACTCTCTCTGCAGACAGACACACTGCTGATGGCTGTGCCCAAGAGGTCATTAAAGGCCTGGATGTTGGTTTTTATCGAGGACCCTCGCAAGCCCAGACACTCAGACTCCTTGCTCTGTCTCTCGAGAGCCCCAATCAGAGCCTCCATTGACTCCGCAAAGATCACAGAGTGATAGGGCATAATAATAATAATTCTTTGCATTTATAAAGGGCTTTTCTCACTTCCCAAAGTGCTCTCCACACAGAGAGGACCGGGAAATGAACCCACACTCTCCGAACTGCAAACTAGCAGCACTACCACTGTGCCACCTGTATGGATGTGGCAGCTGGAGCCTATCCTACCCACGACAACAACAATTTATTTCTTGTCTAACCCAAAATCACACAATGAATAACGCAATGGGTAATTCCAGCCAGGCCAGGGGGTGGAAGAGATGTGCTGACATTTTTTCTCGATATCCCGTAGACCATTCATGGTAAACCCTGCCTGGCCCTTATTATACCACTTCCGGTTCTGGCACCTCTGAGGACGTCACGTCCGGTGTGGAACCTATGAACAAAGAGCCTTCCAGTTCCGGCCCTTTTGATGATGTGACATCCAGGTCTAAGCCTATGGAAGAGGACCCTTCTTCTTCTGCCCTGAATTACCTCACTTCCCTTACTGGCCTTTATAGCCACCATATTTACAAACCAGAGCACACATTAAGATCTTAAGATGCCGGTCTGCTTATGATTCCAAGGATTAATAAAGTAATAGTGGGAGGTTAAGCTTTTAGTTACAGGGCCCCTAAAATGTGGACTGGTCTGCCTGCTACTATAAGAGATGCCCCTTCGGTCTCAGCTTTCAAATCCCGGCTGAAGACTCACTACTTCTGTTTAGCACACCCTGACTAGAGCTGCTGATAAACTGTACAGACTGCATCTCTGTTGTTAGTCATTGGCAATAAAACATAAGTAATTTGATAGTTATATATAGTTATATATTTGTTACTAATCCTCAACTATTCTGTTTCTCTTCTCGGTACTGAAATGTGGCTCTTGATGCCACGGCCACCTGCCAAGTTGTTTTGCCTGCCTAAGGTTAAGTCATCCCTGATGGAGGATCGCAGGAATCGCCAAGTAGGGGAGGCAGCTTGATGGCTGAGGTCTCCAGGACTTTAAACAAATCCAAATCATATTATGTGATTTCATCTACTGTTGAATTCTGCTCTGTACTTGTAATATTTCTATTGCGCTATTATAATGTATTGAGGATTACTTGTGTTCTGTTCTGTGTATTGTATTATATTGACCCCCTTCTTTTTGACACCCACTGCACACCCAACCTACCTGGAAAGGGGTCTCCCCTTGAACTGCCTTTCCCAAGGTTTCTTTCCGTATAAGGGTTTTTTTGGGGGGTATTTCCTTGTCTTCTTAGAGAGTCAAGGCTGGGGGGCTGTCAAGAGGCAGGGCCTGTTAAAGCCAATTGCGGCACTTCTTGTGTGATTTTGGGCAATACCAAAATAAATTGTATTGTATTGTATTGTATATTTACCCTAACTTATCAGTTCTGTTTTGGACTCCGTACTGAGCACATCGTTTGTTCAGGACGAGTGGGCCAGTTAACCTGTGGACAGGAACTATAGGATGTTTTGTGCCTGGTCATTGTCCTGCTGGAATATGGCACCAGGGAACCTCAGCCGTTGGTCACCCTAGACCAGCTGTGTTGTGGCTGTTCAGTTCATTGCTACCCAACATGTGAAATGTCTATCATCCTGTTCGTTTGAGCTCTGCGGGATCCACAACCTTCAATATAGTGGGCTTCACCCACCACGGCTCACTGATGCCATATCTTCATTACTGTGGTCGCATTCCATCCAACATAAGCACCAAGATCAAGAAAGGATAATCCACTTTCCTCCATTCCCACAGTTCTTCCCCGCTATATATATATAGTTACGGACATGCACATGGGGGTAATTCTCATGTCTGGACTCCGTACTGAACACATCAGTGTGAACAATTTATCCTTTTGCAGCCTGGAAATATGATACGGGTGGCTGCCCCAATCCTTTTTATGACTCTTGTGTCTGTTATTTGTGACAATAGCTCATTGAAAAAGTGCTGCATGCCTTGTGAATGGTAATGAATTGAAAAGTAAATGTCCGCTGTAGACCTGCATGCCTTTCATACTTCCTCAAGTGTGATGAGAGATCAAGTAATACTTATTCTACAAAGATCTTTTAAAATGGCTTGGACACATTTTGTTGGTACTCCTAAATAATGAGATTAGTTGATTTTTCAAACTCGCTGTTTTCTTAAATTCGTGTCACACACATCTCTGATTGAGTATTCAGTCATTCAGCCAATGTAAATGGAGGAAAGTCATCACTCTGCTGTGTGGTGTCATCATGAGTCCCCACACTGAGCATGGACCGGAGAGAGATGTGTGAGGAGATCAGAAAGAAAATGATAGACAAGCATGTTAAACGCAAAGGCTAGAAGGCCACTATCTCCGAGTGGCTTGATGTCCCTGTGATAAAAGCAAATATTTTTAAGAAGTTTAAGGGCTATAACAGAGACATATTCATTGCATTTGTGATTACAAGAAATAACACATCGCAAACATTTGCAGCAATGCATTTTATTTTAAAAATATTTGTGATGCACCAACTGTTGAAATATCACATTCAATGCATTTTATTACTATAAATGCTTGTGATGTGCCATCTGTTGAAATGTCAATTCGGAGGAGCGACCACATCTCATTTGGGGTGCGTTTAGCCCCCCTCTTCACAGCGCGAGCGGCAGAGACATGAAGTGGCTGGCGCATAGTGCAGACCAGGGGGGTTGGCGAGCGAAGCGAGCGGGGGCAAACCCCCTAGTATATATATATATATATATATATATATATATATATATATATATATCCTTAATATATATATTATATTATATCTATACTAATAAAAGGCAAAGCCCTCACTGACTCACTCACTCACTGACTCACTCACTCACTCACTCATCACTAATTCTCCAACTTCCCGTGTAGGTAGAAGGCTGAAATTTGGCAGGCTCATTCCTTACAGCTTACTTACAAAAGTTGGGCAGGTGTCATTTCGAAATTCTACGCATAATGGTCATAACTAGAAGCTATTTTTCTCCATTTACTGTAATGGAGTTCAGCTCGAGGGGCGGAGTTTCGTGTGACATCATCACACCTCTCACGTAATCACGCATTACGTAGAAAACCAGGAAGAGCTACAAAACGCGCTTTAGAAAACATGCATTATATAATTAAGAAGGCAGCGAAACAATTAGAAGCGAGCGAGTGACATATAAAACCATATTCAGCGGCTCACGTGAACTGACGCAGTGCGCAGACAAAAAGCAACAGTTCCAAAGAGTGCTGAACAAAAACCGAATTACACTGCTACGCTCAAATAGATAAACCACACGTCGTGGCGCAATAGTAGAGCATTCGCCTGTAGCGCCCGCGTCCGAGGTTCGATTCCCGAGAGAGGATGCACTAAGTATGTACGCGCGCTTCTCGATTTATTTTAACCTCGCATCCCCTTAGTTTGAGATGTATGAAAACGCATGCGGTTAACGCAGAAAGACAGATCACCTATTGAAGCTTCATGAATAATGGATACTTTATTCGCAATCAATGATTGTTTTGGTAAAGCCATACTCAGTGTATTCATTAGATGAACGGTAAAAAAGTAAGAGCGAGGGGACGGTAACTTACTGAAGCACACAAGAAAAACCACAATAGCACGCGGGCTCGATGTACTGTAGTGCACGTCAACTAGATCTGACTTGCACGATCACATTCCAAAAAATATTTCTTTTCAAGTTCTATTTAGTCCATATGAGTCAAACTCAAGGCCCACGGGCCACATCCGGCCCGGCGTGTAATTATATCCGGCCCGCGAGATCATTTTATATACTGTATTATTGTTATTAATGGCCCGGGGATATGAAGCGCTGGTAACACAATAAACTACAGATCCCATAATCCAGCGCTTCAGCTCCCTTGCCGAACACTTACCACGTTAATCAAGTCTAGCTTATGATGCTACAAGTTATTGCCAAGCTAGCCCACACGATGCCAAAGAGAAAAGGTGATTCTGAACATAGAGCCTTTAAAAACCGATGGGAGGCTGAGTATATGTTTACTGACATTGCCGGTAAACCCGTGTGTCTCATTTGTGGAACGTGTGTACAAAAACTGGGGTCTCCTTCCCAGCAAAAGTCGAGCAGCCGGTGCGCGCGCATAGCTGTGCCGGGATTTGAGACGCTGACTGCGCTTCTGGCTTAAGTCAAAGTGAGCACTTTTAATTTTTTTCATCCTCCTCCTGAGCTATAGCCCAGACAAGTGCAAACACGGGACCCCTTTTCTACACCACGGCAAAATAATATTAAGGCGATTCACACTTTCTTTTGCACGTATACGATTATGAATACCAGAGGCAGAAATTTGAACGTTCACATAGAAAATGTAATTTCTATACCACAGCCGTCGTGTAGCGCCTTTCAAAAGGGATCTACTACCGAGAGATGATCCATATACATTTTAGCTGCTGTTAGTACAACTTACCTCTTCTGTTATACCGTCTTTTAAAATGTAGTTTACCCGCAACCACTCGAGTAGTGCTCAATGTACCTGTACTTCTTAAAACGTTAATGTTTTACTGTTTAATAACTAATAGACTATATTTTATTATTTTTCCCTTGCACTCAGTGACCAAAGCTATACACACACATATAGACACATACATATATATACACATATATATACCTGTGTGTATGTTTGTATGTATGTGTATATATATATATATATGCATGCTTTTTTGTGCATGTGGATGTCTTTTTTCTTACTGCATCACTTCTAAGGAGACATGTGTACTCTGTACACACGACAGTAGTCATGGAGTTGAACACGGATCTCTCTATTTGGGGTGCTCTAGTGACACCACCAAAGTTGTCAACTTCCAGAGCACATTCTACAGGGCATCTCATAGTCCAAAGATGGTCTTGCACTCAATTCTCAGGATTGTGGCCCCTAAGTGGTCCTCCATTACACAGGAATAAATGCAATTAAAAATCAAACCTTTCAAGTCCAACTTGAAGCAAACAGCTGGCAAAACAAATTATTCATCAACATTTGTAGTTTAAGAGCCTCTGTTTTCCTTTATTGCCAAAGTTGTTTTTTCCACATGTCACTACGTCTCACACAAATCTGTGTGGTAACTTCTAGTCAATTATTCATGCTGACTCGTACAATGCCCAGTATAAGAAATTTTAATAGTGTAATTGGGTTCCCCATCGCTTGATTGCTCTGCGCGGCTGTCAAACCTCAGCAATTTAAGTCATCCACATCAGTCACAGCATGTATGGAGAATTCTTAAGTGAATTTACACAAACCCATCCTGTGTTGATTTAAACAGTATGCGGATATTTTGCACTATTTCTTCTCAGATAAACACATAAGTAAAGAGATAAATAACTGCTTCAAGCCCAAATTCAATAATGACTTCTAATGATCTCAGTATACTCCTGACTGTATTTTATTTAAGTCGTAGGCTCGAAAGCCTTTGCTTTAGTCCTCAGGGCAAACATCGTAAATTCAACCCTGAATGAATTCATAAAGCACATAAGTACATAAAGGGGTACACTGTGTAGATTCCAGTGATGGAGGACGGCACAATTGTCATATAAATACAGATAAGAATGAACCACAGGCAGATACAACACCCGAATGGCTGCTACGAGGCAAGGAAGAGTAACATTTGGGCTCTCGGTAGAGGGATGTGTCAAGGAGTGTCTGCATCAAGGCCATTTTATGCACATGTGTACATCAGGCCACGAGAATCTGGTACAGCCTGAACTAACAGAGATATTGGCATGGCCATAATTAGGCATTGTGTGTTGGTAACGCTCATGACCACTGTGGTCACCCAAGTTAAAAAGGAATATTGTGGGGTGCCAACATGGCCCTCCCCGTTTACTGATAAGGTCCAAATGATAAAAACATTTGATGTCGTGAGAAAAAAAAAGAAGTAAATGCCATGTGGTTGAGTCAACAACAACAACAACATTTATTTATATAGCACATTTTCATACAAACAGTAGCTCAAAGTGCTTTACACAATAAAGAATAGAAAAATAAAAGACACAATAAGAAAACAAAATAAATCAGCATTAATTAACATCGAATAAGAGTAAGGTCAAATGGCCAGGGGGGACAGAAAAAACAAAAAAAACTCCAGATGGCTAGAGAAAAAAAATAAAATCTGTAGGGATTCCAGACCATGAGACCACCCAGTCCCCTCTGGGCATTCTACCTAACATAAGCGTCTCGGCTCTCTTCTGACTTGAAGCTCCTTCTGTCAGGTTGTCTCCGCCATAATAACTCCTCCCCTCTGGGCGGTAGTCCCTTTGAAGCTCCAGGACTGGAAGGGGCGGGGTCAGTTGCCCTCACTGGGCGGTTTCTCGAGACTGTGAAGGAAGAAAAGGACAAGAGTGTTAGCAGCAGCGCCCCCTGTCAGCTCGGGGTGGAATCACATACCACTGGGAAGAGCTTGAATGGTGATCCCCAGACACGCATGCATGACGCCACCACTTTAGAACAGTTAGTGCTTAGTAAGAATTTCATTATGGACTTGTTACAAATGCATTGCCAAATAAACATGATGTATTAGAGTAGTGGATTCAGAAAGTATTGAGACCCCATCACTTTTTACTTTTTATTATGTCACAAGCCAGCCCTAGAATAGACAATTTGCTGGTATTTTGGGGCCGACTGGGGACCAAAAGTAAAGTGTGAGGCAGAGTGAGACAAACAATGGCACAGCGGTGGCAGCTAATATTAAAATATAACTGGGCTGATGTTATTCAACAACAAGTTCAGCCCACAGTGCTGAACATTTACAGTGAACAAATGATGTTTTCAAAAATACAGAAGTATGGGTAACACATGGAAATAAAAAGATAATAATCCAAAAAGGGAAAACAAAAACCTTCCTCTGCACAAGGGCTCATACATGGCTAAGGGTGAAAATTGAGGTAAAATATCAACATATCCATAAAAAGGAAAAAAAAAATACATAGCTTACATAGGCCCACAATCCAATTATTAAAGTTTCATCACCAAAATAATTGGAAGCCAACCCAGTTCATGGGATTGAACTTATAACTTTTACTTTGCAACCAAATACTTAGCCTGGCTGCCTGTGCTTTCAAGACATACTCTTCCTTGGATTGATTGACCTCCTACTAACACTATCACAGAGTTTACTGTATATCTTCTTCTGTGTGGGGTTGATGTGCTTGATAAACCTTCTCCAAACAGCTCAGTTCTGCACCTCCTTACCAGTCAAGCTCTTTTCCTTCAGATCTTCTTTTACTTCATCAACCTATTTCTGCTTTGGCCTTTCTCACTTGCCCTTCCCCTGGACTTCCATTCCCATCAGTCTTTTGCCCACATATTCCTTGTTTCTCCTCATCATATGTCCACAGCACTTCAATCTACTCTCCTGAACTTTCTTAGCTATCTAAGAATAATGACTGCAAAGTGAATTGTATTGCGTATGAGAACATGAGGGCAACCATTAAGAAGGATATCAGGGAGGCTAAAAGACAGTTGGAGAGGAATATAGCAGATAAGGAGAAATACGACCATAAGAGATTCTTTCAGTATTTTAGTAGTAAAAGAACAGTCAAGGAGGAGGTCAAGTGCATCAGGGATAGTAAAGGGGAATTAAAAGATATAGACAATGAAATAGCAGATGCCCTAAACTTACATTTTTCTGAGGTGTTTACAAGTGAGCAAGTGGATAACCTCAGAGCAGTAACAGGGACTACTAAGGAGGTACTGAGGGATTTGGAAATTGTAGAGGGAAAAGTGCTGCTCAGATTAAATCAGCTGAAATCAAACAAATCACCAGGACCAGATAATATTTATCCTCGTGTTCTTAAGGAGGCTAGTGAGTACAGAAATAAACCCTTGACACATATTTTTAGGAAGTCACTGTGCACTGGAGAGATTTCGAAGGACTGGAAAATGGCAAATATCATCCCATTACATAAAAAGGGTGACAGGGCAGATCCAAGCAACTATAGGCCAGTAAGCTTAACATGCATCACAGGAAAATTAATGGAAGGAATTATTAAGGATAAGATTGAGCAAAGCATGGCAAGGAGTTATTCTGATCAGTCAGCATGGGGTCAGAAGAGGGAGGTCGTGTTTTACTAACATGCTGGAATTCTATGAGGAGGCAACAAAAGGATACGATCAAAGTGAAGCAGATGATATTATTTATCTGGACTTTCAGAAAGCATTTGATAAGGTGCCACATGAGAGGTTGGTCATCAAATTAAAAGAAGTGGGAGTTCAGGGTGTGGTGTGTAGATGAGTGCAGAACTGGCTCACACACAGGAAGCAGAGGGTGATGATGCAAGGAACCTCATCAGAACTGGCCGATGTTAAGAGTGGTGACCAGCACGGGTCAGTGCTAGGGCCGCAGCTGTTTCTAATAGATATTGTCACACACACGCACTTAGGAGACAGTCAACAAGCCCAGAGGTGAGCGATTTAATAACAGATGAAGGGTTGTTTGATGGTATTGATGCCTCTCTCTCTAATTTTCCAGAACCAAAGAAGATAAATAATCACTCACCTATAACAGTCCGCATTCCAGAAAATGGCTTCCCATGCACTTCCTCACCTTCCACGTCACTTCCGGCTTCCAATGATGACATCACTTCCAGTCCTCCAATGATGACGTCACTTTTTCCGGCCTCCGATGATGATGTCACTTTCGGTCATCCAATGATGACGTCACTTCCGGCCTCCAATGATGACGTCACTTCCGGCCTCCGCTGATGATGTCACTTCCGGTCCTCCATTGATGACATCACTTCCTGTATAATCATTCCAGCGGCCATTTTCTGTATAAAGCATCCCTCATCCCTCTGTATTTTGTCGAATGTTTGGATTTTTTTCACTTTTGACCAGAACAAATTGCACCAAAGCAATATACGGGGCCAATCTCCAACACTTTGAAGTTGTCTTTGTGTTTGACTTATCACAATATAAATGATTTAGATAGGAATATAAGTAACAAACTGGTTAAGTTTGCAGATAATACCAGGATAGGTGGATTAGCAGATAATTTGGAATCCATTATATCATTACAGAAGGACTTGGAAAGCATACAGGCTTGGGCAGATTTGTGGCAGATAAAAATTTAATGTCAGTAAATGTAAAGAATTACAGATGGGAAGTAAAAATGTTAGGTTTGAATACACAATGGGCGGTCGGAAAATCGAGAGTACACCTTATGAGAGGATTTGGGAGTCATAGTGGACTCTAAGCTATCGACTTCCCGGCAGTGTTCAGAAGCCATTAAGAAGGCTAACAGAATGTCAGGTTATATAGCGCCTTGATGTGTGGAGTACAAGTCCAAGGAGGTTCTGCTCAAGCTTTATAACACACTGGTGAGGCCTCATCTGGAGTCCTGAGTGCAGTTTTGGTCTCCAGGCTACAAAAAGGACATAACAGTGCTAGAAAAGGTCCAAAGAAGAACGACTGGGCTGATTCCAGGGCTACAGGGGATGAGTTATGAGGAAAAATTAAAAGAGTGAAGCCTTTACATTTTAAGGAAAAGAAGATTAAGAGGTGACATGATTGAAGTGTTTAAAATTATGAAAGGAATTAGTCCAGTGGATTGAGACTGTGACTTTAAAATGAATTCTTCAAGAATTTGTGGACACAGTTGAAACTTGTTAAGGGTAAATTTCGCACAAACATTAGGAAGTTTTTCTTTACACAAAGAACGATAGACACTTGGAATAAGCGACCAAGTAGTAGACAGTAAGACTTTAGGGACTTTCAAAACTCGACTTGATGTTTTCTTGGAGGAAATAAGTGAATAGGACTGGCAAGCTCTGTTGGGCTGAATGGCCTGTTCTCGTCTACAGTGTTCTAATGTTCTATCTCTCCCACTTTTGTTGTTTCTCTGATTGTCTCATTTCTTATTCTGCCCTTTTCTGTAAGTCCACACATCCATCTCCACATTCTCATTTCTGCCACATCTAACTTTTTCTCCTGCTCTCCCATTACTGCCACCATGTGTCATTTCCATACGTCATTGCTGGTCTAAACCTTTAACCTTGGCCTGAATTCTTCGATCACACACCACTCCTGATACCTCCTTCCAGTTGTTCCACCCACACTGCACTCTATTAGCTGGATATTTTCACGTATCCACTCTTTTCAATGGATTTCCCTGATGCTAACTTCTGAGTTCTGATCATCAATCAATGATCAATCAATCTGTTGAATATTTGTACATGAAAGTAGTTCACCGTTGGGTTCTTTTGTCATGTAATAAGCAGATGAAGCGGCGTTTAGTGGAGGCAGGATAACGTTGGACATCTCTCACAGAAATGACTAGAACAACTTTGTGTATGCTGGACACTTAATATCATGTGTCATATACTCTTTTGACAATATTAAAATTGCAAAAAAGAATGCTTACTTAAAGAGCATATAATGTTTCAAGTAGAGCGGTCCTTCAGGGTGATGCCAAAGGGGAACCATTTTTGCTTCCCAAAAGACCCATCCACAAGAAGGTTCCAGAAGGAGCCATTTATTTATTGAGACCCATCATAGGCTCCATACAGTAAATAAAAAGGACTTGTAGCCGCCAAAGTATAAGGCGAGATCAATCACGGGTAAAATGTGTGCCGAAAGAAATCTCTCAGTCCTAAAGTTTGTTTTTATAAATATTTAGTGAAAGTTAAAAGCAAATAATCCACACAAGAATAAAGAAAAAAGTAGTTACACAAGTGGAATAAAAGGCAAAAAAAGGAAATATGTAACTTCTCTAAACTTAGCTTTTCTTGAGAAACTTTATTTCTGTACTTAAAAGTTCTTAATTTCTTCTTCTATACTTAAAGATTCTTAACTTCTTATATAGTTAAAGATTCTGAGTTTCTTCTTCTGTACGCTTTAAACTGTGGACACTGAAGTTGAAAACAATGGGAGACAAAAGCCAATTTAAAGTAAAAAGCAATTTCTTTATTCTTGGTGGCAGAGGTTCCTCAGATCTATCACGTACAGACAGTCAGCCTGTCAGCAGGAAGGAGAGACTTTCTTTTAATACTCAAGTTCGTTGACAAGAAAGAAAAAAAAGAAAAGAAAAAAAAAAAGGAAATGTAATTTAATCCTGATACTCTGTGTATTCAATTCATTATAATAATTATTCATGGTGGCTCTAAAATCTGTACTGACCCCTACTCTCTCTTCTGTTTCTTTTCCCAGTTTTCTGTGGTGGCGATCTGCGCCATCACCACCTGATCAAAGCACCGTGATGTCCTACATTGATGGATTAAAAGCCAGAAGTCTACATGACCATCATCATCAAATCCTTCCAAGAGAACCCTAAATATAAGCAGGACTGTTTCATTTATGTGAGGTAGAATGCTCAGAGGGGACTGGGTGGTCTCATGGTCTGGTACCCCTGCAGATTTTATTTTTTCTCTCCAGCCGTCTGGAGTTTTTTTTTGTTTTTTCTGTCCTCCCTGGCCATCGGACCTTACTCTTATTCTGTTAATTAGTGTTGTCTTATTTTAATTCTTACTTTGTCTTTTTTTCTCTTTTATTCATAATGTAAAGCACTTTGAGCTACATTATCTGTATGAAAATGTGCTATAGAAATAAATGTTGTTGTTGTTGTTGCAGCAGTTCATCTTGAGGGTATTACAAGGATTGCTAGAGCCCCTATCCACATCCTGAATTTGTATGTTGCAGAAAAACACTGTTTTGTACAGATAAAGAGTTGTCAGTATTTTCACAGTTTTATGAAATATACCTCTGCTAGCTTGCACGTACATAAGTCCAGTTACAACAAGTTTTTTCCTAATGGTTATAGGGTATATGCAACTCAGCGGTTTTAGGCAATGCTCACTTCCTTTTTTTTGCACGCACATTGCCCCTAAAATATCAAGGGTTACAAAACGGTTAGTTTAGTACATTACATTAGTTATAAAGAAATAACATTCTTATAGCTTTAGTATCTGCATTAGATTAGATTTGTTCAGTTAGCTTAGCACATTCTTATTTAATACATAAGTGACACGCTTCTTATAGTTCTATTAGCATCATATTTGTATTATTTGGAAAGACTGACGCACCTTAATTCTAAATATTCTTTCTCAAAACGTACGACTCTGCACTTAAATAAGCGCTGTTTTCTTAGAATTATTTCACACACTCAAAAGGCCCGTAGGCACAGGCACGGTTTAAAACCTTGTGCCCTCTACGCCATACACATGGCAAGGCTGGTCAATAAATGAAGAATAATGTTTAGTCAAAGCAGATAGAAATAGCTAGAATATACCAATTTAACTCAACTTACGGGGGTTTTAGGAACCTCCCATAGATTATACAGTCATCTAGTATAATATTTATGAATCTTATGTAACTAGGAAATGACTCTTACAGGACTAGATGGTTACAGAGCCATGAATTGCTAATGGGTCCTGATTTTAAAAGGACCCTCGCTGTATATGTATGCTAACACAAGTCCAGGCTTTCCTAATCTGTTAGTTTCCTGCTAGGTAGCCCACCTAGTTAAACATCTATCTTAAAAAAATTAGTTAAAGGCTTATTTGTTTAGTTTGATTTGCCCACCTGCAGTACTGCATGTGGTTCTATTTGTGGTTCAAATATTTGACTTCTTCAACTACAGATGTGATTTTACTTTTGTAGGGAGTGTGAACAGAAATCGTACATTTTCTAGGAGTGTGAGGTTGGCAACGACTGGGATAGACGGTTCACGTTGTTATTCAATGTATTTTTTTTAATTCATATTTTTTTTTCCGTTTTCAGCATTGACTTGTCACATGACCGTGGAATGCACTGAATCGCAACCGTTATGTCACGTGATCCACCTTTGGAAGGTCCATCTCTGTGCTTCCTATCACATGACCAGGAGTCACGGCAATTACCTCTATCAGCCCCCAAAAAATAATATTTTAAACATTTTTAATATTTAAAAAATCAACATGTGGCATTCTACGATGGATAAAAACCAAACCTTTATTCATTAGTTAGCAGCAAATTCCACGCAAAAATCAGACAAGTCAGATGGCAATCGTTTCTTTTGGTTCCTTGACCCTCCTTTTTGTTTTTCGGTTTACATTTCACTGTTTCTCCCTTTTTGTTCCATCTATCTTTCTGGCGTCCCCAACAATGAAGATCTAATGAGCCGGATCACCCTCGGGGAAACGCGCCACATGGTCGTAGTGCTGCAACTGATGCTCCCTCACAGTGCAGGTAATGTGCCTCATTCGGGACTCCATGAGCAACACAAAGTCAAACCAACAGTACCAAAGGATTTTACGGAGAGACACAGTACCAAAGGAGTGTGTCTTTGTCTCAGGTCACTGGATAGCGTCCAGGTCTCACAACCATATAGTAAGATAGGAAGCACTAGGACACTAAAGACTTGGACCTTCGTCCATTTGCATAGATATCAGAAGTGCTACTCACCCCTTTCCAGCGACCTCATGACGCCCCCCATGCTCTCCCAATCCGTCTACTGACTTCATAGGAACAGTCACCAGAGTCATGAATGTCACTGCCGAGGTAAGTAAACCTCTCGACGAGGTCAACACTCTCTCCTCAGACAGACACACTGCTGATGGCCGTGCCCAAGAGGTCATTAAATTCCTGGATGTTGATTTTTATCAGGACACTCCGACTTCCCGCTCAGTTTCTTGAGCACCCCGATCAGAGCCTCCATTGACTCCGCGAAGATCACAGCATAGTCAGCAAAGTCAAGATCCGTGAATCTTTCTTAACCAACAGATGCCCCACTGCCGCTAGAGCCCACGACCTTGCCCAGCACCCAGTCAATACAAGCATTGAGCAGAGTAGGAGCAGAACACACCGCTGATGAACCCCAGAATCAACTGGAAAAAACACAGATGTTCTGCCTCCACTCTGCACAGCACTCACAGTACCAGTGTACAGGCCGGTCATGATATCCAGCAACCTCGAGGGGACCCCGCGAACCCTCAAGATGTCCCACAGGGCAGCTTGATCAACTGAGTCGAACGATTTACGAAAATCAACAAAGGATGCAAAGAAACTCTGCTGATATTCGCGTTTGTGCTCCATGAGAACCCCTATTGCAAGCATGCGGTCGATGGTAGACTTCTTAGTCTTTTTTACAGGAGCTGTACAGGCTTTTAAATATACAAAGTGCTGCGCGAGAAGCATATCTCGTGACACAGCAGCAGCAGCAGCCGAGCATCTAAAGGAGCAAAGAGAAGGCAAACTGTATTTGTTCCCATTGCAACAGCTTTTAAGAGGGGGCCTCGGAGGAGTGACCGCATCCTCCAGAGGTATGCAGAGCCCCCTTCTTCACAAAATAAATATAAATACAATAAAAAAGGGAAGAGAATCTGCTTCCTCAGTTGAAATGCTTATTTTAAAATGTGATTGATTAGATCCTGGCAAGTTTTGAAAAAGGTTTTATCCACAGATCGGATAAGGCTCAGTGCAAAAAGGCCAACCTTTTATCCCATCTGCTGATTCATTCAAGGTCATGACCCCAGAGACCACACCCCTAGAAACACAGGACGCAACCCTGACAACGGTACACAAAAGTGGCCTTCATAACAGGAAAAGGCTCTAAGGCTAATCATGACAGAGGAGCATCGTGTGACAAAGCATTCTCAATCTCACGGCAATCCTTCAGTTCCGTATTTTGTCTTTAATGTACTGCTGGGCAGCGATTAAAAGTTTTAATTGCCATTAATCGCAGACAATCACAACAATCACATTGTTAAGTGCAAAATTCACTAATGAACTCCAAAGTAGTGTATTGCGTGTATTTGGTTTGCAAACTCTTTAAACAAATACGGTGCTTTTGAATAGTTGTATTCCATTTCATATCAGCAGTTAAAATATTTCTTATAAATCTCAACTTAAACGTTCATGTAATCAAATCAAATATAAAACCCAAGCTATTTGCCACTGCCAGGGCATTAACGTTTTATCAAGTTTGTTACCGTCAGAGTCCAGAGTCACGATCACAACGTTATATCAGATGGAGTATCGCCACGACTGCTGAAGGCCTGTGCATTGGAGCTGGGGAGTCCTCTACAGCGCATCTTCAACCTGAGCCTGGAACAGGGGAGAGTCCCAAGGCCTTGGAAAACATCTTGTTTTACCCCAGTCCTAAAGGTATCACGTCCTAGTGAGCTGAACGACTTCCAGCCTGTCGCTCTGATGTCACATGTGATGAAGACCATGGAGCGGCTCCTGCTTCACCACCTGAGGCCACAGGTTCGCCACGCCCTCGATCCTCTGCAGTTCGCATACCAGGAGAAGGTGGGAGCGGAGGATGCCATCATATATATGCTACACCGATCCCTCTCCCACTTGGACAGAGGAAGTGGTACTGTAAGAATTATGTTTCTTGACTTCTCTAGTGCCTTCAACACCATCCAACCTCTGCTCTTTAGTGACAAGCTGACAAAGATGGGAGTAGATTCATATCTGGTGGTGTAGATCATGGACTATCTTACAGACAGACTTCAGTATGTGCGTCTCGGGAACTGCAGGTCTGACATTGTGGTCAGCAGCACAGGAGCGCCACAGGGGACTGTACTTTCTCCGGTCCTGTTTAGCCAACATACATCAGACTTCCAATATGATTCGGAGTCCTGCCACGTGCAAAAGTTCGCTGACGACACTGCTATCGTGGGCTGCATCAGGAGTGGGCAGGAGGAGGAGTATAGGAACCTAATCAAGGACTTTGTTAAATGGTGCAACTCAAACCACCTACAACTGAACACCAGTAAAACCAAAGAGCTGGTGGTGGATTTTAGGAGGTCCAGGCCCCTCATGGACCCCGTGATCATCGGAGGTGATTGTGTGTAGAGAGTGCAGATCTAAAATATACCTGGGAGTGCAGCTGGACGATAAATTGGACTGGACTGCCAATACTGATGCTCTATGCAAGAGAGGACAGAGCCGACTATACTTCCTTAGAAGACTGGCGTCTTTTAACATCTGCAATAAGGTGCTGCAGATGTTCTATCAGACGGTTGTGGCGAGCGCCCTCTTCTACGCGGTGGTGTGCTGAGGAGGCAGCATAAAGAAGAGGGACACCTTATGCCTGGACAAACAGGTGAGGAAGGCAGGCTCTATTGAAGCCACAGAGCTGGACAGTCTGACATCTGTGGCAGAGCGATGGGCGCTGAGCAGGCTCCTGTCAATCATGGAGAATCCACTGCATCCACTGAACAGGATCATCTCCAGACAGAGGAGCAGCTTCAGCAACAGACTGCTGTCACCGTCCTGCTCCACTGACAGACTGAGGAGAGCCCACACTATGTGACTCTTCAATTCCACCCGGGGGGGGTAAACGTTAACATTATACAAAGTTATTGTCTGTTTTACCTGCATTGTTATCACTCTTTAATTTAATATTGTTCTTTATCAGTATGCTGCTGCTGGAGTATGTGAATTTCCCCTTGGGATTAATAAAGTATCTATCTATCTATCTATCTATCTATCTATCTATCTATTAAATAGCAACTTTCATATCTATCTATCTATCTATCTATCTATCTATCTATCTATCTATCTATCTATCTATCTATCTATCTATCTATCATGCATTATATAGTACCTTTACTATCTATCTATCTATCTATCTATCATGCATTATATAGTACCTTTACTATCTATCTATCTATCTATCTATCTATCTATCTATCTATCTATCTATCTATCTATCTATCTATCTATCTATCTATCTATCTATCAGCAAGTTAACATTTCTAAATCTGTTTTCTTTTCTATATGAATGGATACCAGCAGAAACATTTTCTTTAATCAGGGAGCAGCATAAACAGTCGTATGTTCATTAGCAACTCTTTGAGGGCTAATATTTTTTCCAAAAAGCTCAGTTTTCTGAAAAGCGCACAAAGCAATGGTTTCACACATAAATCATTATAAAATGTCTGTTGCTCCCTGTTGTGCCCGTTGTCGGCGCCTGTTTGCAGTTATGGCGGCTCGACGGCCAGCAGGAATGCACGTGGGCTGGCTGCCTGGCTGTCTTTGTGAGATGGGTGAGCGCGGGTGGCAGTTGCAGTGAGACACAATCTGGTTTGTACCTCCTGTCATTGTAAGTGTCTGTCCTCCCAGGCGAACGTTGCCATCGGTGCATCAGTTACACGAACGTGTTCAGCACCATGATCAGCTGGGGACCGATCAGCTGATGGCCGGTACCTCACTTTCGTTTTCGATCTCCATCTCCAGATCATTTGCATCAAAATCGGAGTCCGACAAATCTGATCTGATCAGAGTCTGATTCAGCGATAATACGTTTTGCTTTGAGAATTCACTTTGGTATCTCTCCACATGCCATTTTAGAAGCCGTTTGCTCTTCGCTACTCATGCACGCACAGGGACTCGAGGTCAAATCAACAAAGCTAACTGTCCTTCTAGCAAAAGTATATCGAAAAGAGCTGTAACAAGAAGATCACTGATCTCTATCGATCGCTAGCGAGACTGAGGCTTTCAAAATAATAATAAGAAGGACAAAAACTGCGTTAATGCGCGATAAAATATTTGTCGGTGTTAATTAATGAATGCGTTAACACGATAATAACACGTTAACTTGCCCAGGACTACTTTAATGATTTCTTCAGTTCATTTACCAGGACACCATGTTTGTGGCGTACCTTGTAAGCGTAGCGTGTACCTCTTTGTCCATCACATTTGCCGCACAGTCAAGAACCATTAGCTTTGGTCAGTTCCTTCTTTACGAACTTGAAAATTACAGACTTGCCTTGTGGTGTTAATTGGTGCTGCAGTGTATTTCAATATTACAGGGCGGTGCAGGAGAAACGGGAAATTTTCAATTGACATTCTATGTACGAATAAACACATTACAACATACATTTAATGATGAAATGTATTGTACGGGATTTGCAATTGATGATGGTAATCAATATTCACTTTATGTTTTGAAGAAAACCTCGTGAAGGTGTTGTCCATTTCTCCGTACACATTCTGACAGCCTGTTATGGAAATTCTGCATTGCTCGACGTAACGTGTCAAGAGGAATGCCAATGATTTCCTCTTCTATCCTCCTTTTCAGTTCAGCAATGGTTTCAAGATGTGTGCGGTACACTTGGCTTTTAAGATGTCCCCACAGAAAAAAGTCACAAAGAGTGAGATCTGGGGATCTCGGAGGCCATGGAATGTCACCGTTGCGTGAAATGATGCGCCTTCCAAACAATCGTCGAATAGCTGCCATCGATGGTCGGGCAGTATATGCGAAGTGGCTCCACCAGGGGACTTGTTTTTTAAGGCTGAACCCGTTCCTTCAAAATGATGCACCCATGTTATAATTGCATGAGCAGACGGGACACGATCGTGATGTCCTACCTGGTAATGACGCTGAAATTTCCTTTTTGTGCAGCAGTCCCACTGCCACCATTCTTATAAAAGGCTTTCACAGCGAACACTCGTTGCTCACCACTCCACTGCTCCATTATGACTAATGGCAAGGGGCTCTAAACGAGGTGGCATTGGTCCCAAACAAACTGCCCCAGGGTTGCCAACACCTTGTTCTAAAATTTCTCGTTTCCCTGTGCCACCCTGTAGTATTCTGTAAAATGTTTCCCCCATTACATTTATAATAGAACTGAAGGCTTTGACAAAAAAAGAACTCATAATGAAACTGTTAAAAGTGCAGACACAACAAACTCCAGCATTTTGCAGTTCATCATTAGTGAAAGGCAATTATCACCCTGTTTCATTTTTTAATTGCCTTCTAATTAAAACTAACATATTTACAGATGGAGACTTTCACTTGATTGAGACCATGTCTTGCAGTGCGGCTAAAACAAAATATTTACAGTAATTGGGATTTAATTGGGGATTTTTACTGTAATTATTACATTACGTGAATGCAATTTCTAAGAGTTAGAAATATTTACCAAAATTACTGGAGCATTCATATTAGCGGACTGAAACAAAATCCGGGTTGCAGTCCTCTGAAGTCATGCACAAAAATACTAGCATTTTTAAGACATTTGCTTTTAAATTATGTAGACCCAAGAATGCCCTTTTTGTAGATATATTACATTTACATTTCTTTGCTTAGCAGACACTTCTATGCAAAGTGAATTACAAAATAGATCACCATAATCAAGTAAACCATCAGTCTGAGGGACTTGTTTTGGGAACAAGTGTGACAGGACAAGGTGACAAAACTGACCACCACAAGTGAAGAGCTCTGAACAAAATACAAGCGAGTTACGACTCCTTTGTTACAAAACCTTACAGCTAAGATCAGTTAGACACAAATTCACCAAACAAGAGAGTCGCGTCTTAAACACATTGAGGGAATCACATCCTCCAATGATGGTGGGCAGCTCATTCCGCCGGAGAGAAATCTGGACTGAGATTTGACACCAAGCAGAGGTGACATCAACAGAACACCTGAGTGGTCAAGAAGGAGCACAGGACCTCAAAAATATCTCCATATATGTAGGTGCTGACCCACTGATGACTTTGTAGGCAAGCATCAAGGATTTACGTAACAAGCTGGTTACGTTTGCAGATGACACCAAAACTGGTGGATTGACAGATCATCTCGTATCCATTGAATCATCAAAGAGGGACTTGGACAGCATACAGGCCTGGACAGATGAAATTTAATGTCAGTAAATGCAAAATAGAGTGTTACATGTTGGAAGTAAAAATGTTAGGGTTGAATACACAAGTGGAGGTCTGAAAATCAAAAGTTCACCTTATGAGAAGGACAGGAGTCGTAGTGGACTCAACACTATCAACTGCCAGACAGTGTTCAGAAGCCATTAAGAAGGCTTGATGTGTGCAGTACAAGTCACAGGAGGTTCACAGGAGGTTCCGCTCAAGCTTTATAACACACTGGTGAGGCCTCATCTGGAGTCCTGTGTGCAGTTTTGGTCTCCAGGCTACAAAAAGGACATAGCAGCACTAGAGAAGGTTCAGAGAAGAGCTACTAGGCCAGTGAAAGGCAACCTTTTTCGAGTTGTGGCGCACTAAGTCCAAAAACTTTCTTTCGTGGCGCACCTGAGGGAATGCCCATAAATAAAGTCATGACGACACAATCCATGGACAATCACCAATAAAAACAGTTAATTTTACAAGTTTGAAAGACATTTCATTAATAAAGGAATCAAAGGATAAATCTTAAATTAAATTAATGTGAACGTTGAGATTGTTTTTCAGCACATATGAGATTGATGCGAGGATCAATTTTTGAAAGACAGACACGCATTTCCTTGTCGATCATTTGAAGTCTCTCGCGTTTCTTAGACTTCATTTCCGTAAGTGTTCCATTATCTGTTTTTCCAACATAAAATATATATATATTTTTTTTTTTTTTATTTATTTACCTTTATTTAACCAGGCAAAACAGATTAAGAACATGTTTCTTATTTACAACTGTGGCCTGGAAAGGGCAAAGCCTTAAGAGGGAAATGGGGGGGGGGGGCGGGGTAAGAAAAATAAATAAATAAATAAAATAAAACATATTAAGAAAGATACACATATACAATATAAACAAAATTACGAAGGAAAAAAAAAAAATATTATATAAACAATAAGAACATTGGAGCAACAATGAATAGAGTAGCAGTGAATTGGAGCAGCTAGCCTAAGTAACAGCGACACACATCTTTATAATAAGCTGAAATCCGTGATTGGAAAACTGATTTAGGAATGAAATTATTCAGTATATATTTTTAAACATTATCTTTTTAATCAACCAAAACTTCAAAAACACTAGCAATTTTAAATATTTTACAAATGTTTTCGTGGCGCCCCTAGAAAATTCCACGTGGCGCACCGGTTGCCCGACAATGGGACTAGGCTGAGTCCAGAGCTACAGGGGATGAGTTATAAGGAAAGATTAAAAGAGCTGAGTCTTTACAGTTTAAGCAAACGAAGACTAAAAGGTGACCTGACTGAAGTGTGCAAAATTATGAAGGGAATTAGTCCAGTGGATTGAGACTGTGACTTCAAAATGAGTTCATCAAGAACACGGGGACACAGCTGCAAACTTGTGAAGGGGAAATTTTGCACAAACATTAGAAAGATTTTCATTTACATAGAGAACCACAGACACACAGAATAAGTGACCAAGCAATGTGGTAGACAGTAAGAGTTTAGCAACTTTTCAAACTCGACTTGATGTTACTTTAGAAGAATTAAATGAGTAGGAGTGACAGGTTTTGTTGGGCTGAATGGCCTGTTCTTGTCCAGATTATTCTAATATTCCAATAATGAGCCAAGCTGAAGAGAGATGGGGTGAGGAAAAGATGGACAATTTGGGATAACAAGAAGGCTTGTCTTTTCCAGGTTGAGCTGAATATTATCTCTCTATTATAAATAAAAACCGAGACATGAGTTTCTTGGAGAGACACTTATACGTCCCACTAGACGAGTCCATGCCTGGGGCTGGAAATAAAGGACAAAGAGTAGATGACAAAGTAGAACGTCGTAAAAAATTCAAAAATGTTGGCGCGGTACACATGCAGAGCAGGTTACAGATAATGGAAGTACAAAAATGTGAAAGTCTCAAAAAAATGATAGTAAAGATTGCATTAGTGCAAACAAACAGAAATTATTACTCTGTGAAATAATAGAACAGCGAAAAGAGATCAAATATATTGTTCGGATTTAAACTTTAAGTCGGAGACTTGTAGATTGTCTAATTCATGTTGCCATCAGGGAAAAAAAAAGTAGCGTTTCTTCCCAATGAAGAGGTGTATCCGCGAGAATTAAAAGATTCCAAAAACGTTGGCATGGTACACATGCAGAGCAGATTAGAGATAATGAAAGTACAAAAATTCAAAAGCCTCAAGAAAAGGGTAGTAAAAATAGCACAAACGAATGGAAATTATTGCTCGGTGAAATAATGGAACAGCGAAAAGAGATCGAATATACTGTTTGGATTTCAACTTTAACTTGGAGACTTGTAGATCGTCTTATTTGTGTTGCCAGCAAGAATTAAAAGATTCCAAAAACATTGGCGCGGAATGAAGTCCCGTGAGATGGAGACTTTTAACATGAGATTCTTTCAAGTCACGCCCTACTTACAACTATTTTCAAACAAGACTAGGGTCATCTAACTTCAGTCGTGTAAATGCCTTTGTCAGACACACTTGCTGTGCTCTTAGTTCTTATAAATTTTATCAGGACAATACTTTTTATACGTTCTAGATGACACGTCAACGGCTAAGCGAAGAAAAAGGAGCAGGGACAAACAAGAGTAAAAAGACAAAGTAGAACTTTATAAAGACGTTCAAAAACTTTGGCACAACACACATGCAGAGCAGGTTAGAGATTATGAGTGATGGGCTATGCAATGGGACAAGATTTGTTGTATTAAAAAATTGGTCGAACAATTCTAACATGTAAAATTTTAACAGGCGACAAGAAAGATAATGTAGCACATATTCCGCCGATAACATTAGACACAATAGGAGATCTTGATATGCCATTCGTATTAAAACGTTTACAGTTTCCCGGTAGAATAGCTTTTGCTATGACAATTAACAAATTACAGGGACAAACATTCGAAAAAGTCATTTTATTTATTAGAGAGAAAGAAACGATATTCACTCACGGGCACTGATACATTGCGTTGTCACGATGTAAGTCCAAACACAGAATCAAAATTGAATGCAATCTTGAAGAAAAGTTAATTCCAAATATCATTTTTTCTAAAGTTTTAAAGTAAAAGTGAAAATAATGCATATGTAATAATTCCCATGAAAATAACAATCTCTTTAAATTGTATATCCGGTTAACCAAACCTGGGGTTGGTTGAGCGAAGCGAGCAGGGGGCGGAGCCCCCTAGTTAATATTATTATTATTATTATTATGATCAATTATTTGCTAATTCAATATTTAAACATTTTAACAATATTTCTTGAAGATGATCTGGACCTCAACGCAAGATCTCAGCTTAATATTAAGTGGAATAGCAGTGGAGGAGCTGAGTGCACATCCACACAACCACACACACACTTCATTCTGAAAATCTATAACATCCCACGTCATCGAGAGCAGGACTTTCAGGTCCTTCAGATTTCGATCTTGAGGTTATTATGGACAGATTGGATGAATTGGGTGGATGAACTTGTTGGTCTGAATGGCCTGTTCTTGTCACGTTTGTTCAATTGTTCTAATGTCACATTAAAATGCCTGCAGCAGTGGGATGGTTGTGATATGGAGTCAGAAACATGGAGATGAGGAGCTGAGGCCTCCAAAAAGTGCCACAAGAGCAAGTCAAGATCTTTATCAGTATGGCAAAGGCAGCCAGTTCACAACTACTATCTGTAGGCTGTAGCCTGCCCAGGCCCAAAATGAGAGATGGAGACCTGCGGGTAAAACCGACAAAAAGGAGCCAGCATGGTAGTTCATGAGAATTAGAGACTGAGGAGCAATATAAGTGTGACTGAGCTCTGTTTGGACTGGATTCTTTCTGTCGTCTTTCTTAGGGCACCTTGATTATTACATCTCGCCTGAAGAAGCGGCCTGAGTTCCCTCAAAAGCCTGCATATTGTAATCTTTTTAGTTAGCCAATAAAAGGTGTCATCTTGCTTGACTTCTCATTACATCCATAATGGCTGACACTGTACAACACCCTAGTACTTGAGGCACGAATGTCAAAACCGCAGGAGTAGTGCAAGCACTTAAATTATGGAGGTACTTTGCAATAAACAGCCAAGTTCTGGTCTACTAACTTGTCTTCTTTGCACCTCGACCTGTCACAGTATTTTTCAGATGAGTACATGTAGACTATAGAAGGTGAAAATTGTGGAGCTGAATTTATGGTAAAATAGTGGCTGATGGTCCCAGGTGGTCCTCCATATCCATATTGGTCCATAACACGTGGAGAATACTTTGCTTGTTCTTCTCAATCTGAGAGATATTGTATTTTACAATGGCTTTCCTTTTATTATAAATAAACCTCACCGTGTAATGAAAGTTTTTCCTACATTTCTGCTACTCTATTTCAAAATGTCCACTCCTAAAGATATAATCACGTTTTACACAGCAGTTTCAAACTGTCTGTGGAAAAGGTAGAAAACGTCTCCTGGATTTATCCCAATGAAAATCCGTGTTAAATTTTAGAATAACGTCATGCTTATTCAGAATAGTAATAATAACCCTTGTTGTGCTACTTTTTCAGTGGTGTACTAATTTTTTTAATATTACATAACGACAATCTGCAGCAAAACTATTCCTCCGAACAATAATAGAACCACCTCTGTATTTGGCAGAACGTTCAACATGCCTGATGACTGATGGACTAACTAGCTTACAAAATTGGTACTTCTGCCTTTATTACTGAATGATACGCGGTTTTATTCCCCTCTCCCGTTATTATGCTGTCTAAAACATGGCAGCCCACTGTTTCTGATTTGTGGGGTCTTAACCATTTATTCACTGTCAAATTACTTGCTGCAGTAGTCATATGGAAAACTAAGAAGACAAATTGCCACAAAGGGAAAACAAAGTGTACATTTTAAATACGTTTTGCAGATTTGAAATCATCCAGTAATAAAACACATTGCTTACAGTGGATTCTGAATTATTACACCTCTCAGCCAAAATGCCAAATGGCCGGCCAATTCGGGAACTGGCAGAACTTAGGGATTTGGCCGTAACATATATTATATACAGTGGTGTGAAAAACTATTTGCCCCCTTCCTGATTTCTGATTCTTTTGCATGTTTGTCACAAAAATTGTTTCTGATCATCAAACACATGTAACCATTAGTCAAATATAACACAAGTAAACACAAAATGCAGTTTTTAAATGATGGTTTTTATTATTTAGGGAGAAAAAAAATCCAAACCTACATGGCCCTGTGTGAAAAAGTAATTGCCCCCTTGTTAAAAAATAACCTAACTGTGGTGTATCACACCTGAGTTCAATTTCCGTAGCCACCCCCAGGCCTGATTACTGCCACACCTGTTTCAATCAAGAAATCACTTAAATAGGAGCTGCCTGACACAGAGAAGTAGACCAAAAGCACCTCAAAAGCTAGACATCATGCCAAGATCCAAAGAAATTCAGGAACAAATGAGAACAGAAGTAATTGAGATCTATCAGTCTGGTAAAGGTTATAAAGCCATTTCTAAAGCTTTGGGACTCCAGCGAACCACAGTGAGAGCCATTATCCACAAATGGCAAAAACATGGAACAGTGGTGAACCTTCCCAGGAGTGGCCGGCCGACCAAAATTACCCCAAGAGCACA
>JANRMT010062820.1:24520017-24532317 GCA_026402145.1 Polypterus bichir lapradei
TTCGGGAAGCACGAAACAGGAAAGGGGAAAGCATTTGCAGTGCGGGTATGGTAATAGATTTACTTCATTTGTTCATGTTATGTCTTATTGTCATTTAGGAATTTAGATGTAATCCCTGAGGATGTGTGAGATGTATGTAAGATGGTATATACCAGTAGGAATAAAATGTGGATAAGGCTGTGTTCTAAAACATTTGACCAGCGCTCTTAGAAAGAGAAAATAAACAATTTCAGAAATGTCTGCTAATGCACAATAAGAGCAGCAACAAGCCATGGAATTAAAGAACGAGTTTAATTAACAATGAGAATCGGTGCCTAATGAAGCAACTGGTGTGGAGTGAAATTGGTTGGTGTTTGAGGCCCTGACTTAGTTGGTCTTCTGTTGGCTCCCTCACTTCACGTTTCATTTCTGTTTGGGTGCCAATTAAGGAAAGAAATGAAGCAACTGAGAGGAACGATGAAGAAATTTAGAGGAACAAATCCTAAAAAACAAGTCAACTGAAATGAATTCACAAGAAGTTAATTAGCAAGACAAACAGGGCACTCATTAAAAAAAGGATTAGAATGAAAACCTGCAGCCACAGTGGACCTCCAGGACTGGAGTTGGCAACCCCTGTCGTAAAGGTATTTTTCCAGCCTTTTTAATCTAAATCTCCTATTATTTTGGGAGAACTTCAGCACTTGGGGAGAGAGATAGCTTTTGGCTGCTACGGAGCCATTGGAACAGTTAACCGACCTTTTACTTTCTACAGTTTTATTTTTTTTGGCAGCTTTGGACTATGAACATTTTATAAGCCCTTGCCTATAAGTACTATGCACAAATGTTTTCAGTAATTTAAGGAATTTGTCCTTTTTGTTGGATACAACTACTTTTGGTTTCTGTTGGATTGTTATATATATTTTAATTTTTGTTGTTGTGGATTTTGTCCTTTATCTCTCCCACCCATACTGGTTTATCATTTTTTTTAATAATCATTGGTGACTTTACTTTCAAGAGACGTTGTACTTTACCTGGGTTTTGGGGTACCTTGACCACCGTCCGGCTATGAACTACTAGGGGACACTGACTGAAGAAAGCGTTTCATGACACTAGCTAAGATTTATTTATTTTTCCGGTGGGGATCCCAGGGACACACCCAGCCTTGGCCCGACTCACAAAAGCAACCGGTAATAAAACAGAAAACGATGAATGCTCATCCATCCATCCATTATCCAACCCACTATATCCTAACACAGGGTCAGGGGGGTCTGCTGGAGCCAATCCCAGACAACACAGGGCACAAGACAGGAACAAATCCTTGGTTGGGGTGCAAGCCCACCGCAGGGCACGCACACACTAGGGACAATTTAGGATCGCCAATGCACCTAACTGGCATGTCTTTGGCCTGTGGGAGGAAAATCACACAGACACGGGGAGAACATGCAAACTCCACGCAGGGAGGACCTGGGAAGCGAACCTGGGTCTCCTAAGTTTGAGGCAGCAGCCCTACCACTGCACCACCATGCCACCCATCAATGAATGCGTTAAAAAAATAATAAATGAAATATAAAAACACAAATTTAACAATCCTACACCAGTTCCCTTTACGGCAATAAACAATAAACACAAATTCAACAATAACAAACCGCATACTTGTAATGAATTTGCTCTTAACCCTTAAACCGCCACATACTTTTTTGCTGCACTTTTTAAGGAAACATCACAATTTGCCAAGAAAAAGTGACATTTTAATGGAATACATATTTTTTTCATTCAAAAAGCATCACAATTATTGCAACAGTGATCATTTTACACACTGCCAATGAACTGTAAAAACTATTAAAAAAAAACTACTGCAACACTCTTATTATATGTAGAAGATGCAACTGACGCCATTGAGGAAATTCAGTAAATAACCGAGCCAACTGCTCTTAAACTGGCTGCATGTGAGCACACAGAGGTAAGCGCTGATGTTGGCAGGCTCATCTAGTGCAGCGGCTGAATCCCAGGGACAGTGATGCTGATTCACTAGGGGATGCCAGTGGTCATGAGCTGGCTGTACGGCACGGACTGATCAGCTCTGGCGTGCTGACAAATTGCACAGAGACGCAACTAGAACCAGGTACGACGTTCAACGAATGTACGTCACCGAATATACTGGGCTCCAGCGTGCTGGCAAAATGCATTGGGAACTGACTATAGCCAGTTGTGGTGGTTTAAGGGTTAATGACTTAAACTTGCCCCCTGAAAGGGTCTGCCTTTTCCGTAGAGGGTTGGACACTTCCTACAAAAAAAGTTTAGACTGGCAAGAAGCCAAAATATTTAATAGTGAATTTATCAAAGGGACCAAATGTGAGGGTATTATTGTTGGCATATTGGCAAGTGCCACAGCAGCGCCAGTTACATCTCAAAGTGCCTGCTGAGGAATGTGGCTCTCTTGTGAAGTGAGGTTAGGTGATCGATGGAAGGAGATCAAGAGGATGGTTAGGAAAAAGAGGCTCCTGTGGAAGGATCAGTGTGAATAACTGTAATTGCCTGAATGCAGTACTCCAGGTCAGGCATCACAAAGTGTGTTTTATCATTTACGTGCAACCTCCCTTGACTTGCGCTCCGCACCTTGTACTATATAACTGCAGTGGAGGGATTTCTAGCATATACAGTAAGTCTTTATTTATATGGTAGACAAAGCAAATGTAATATTAGACAGTGTTTCAGGAGGCCTGTTTTACTTTATTCATGAGAATGGAGGTGCTTTGATGTTTACCTAAACAGCCCCTCTAGTGTTTAGGGAAAACTCAGGATGACAAATTTATGATAAAGAGGGTTGGAGCATCAGACCAGCTTGGCAAGGTTAACTGTGTTTGGACTTAGAGACTATAAACCATCACCCACAGCAAGGCCAGAAACTGACTTAACTCTTTCAGGGCTAATTAAGGCCATCTTCAATTAGCCATCTGTACAGCTGACAGCAGTGTCACATTATGCAGCAACAGACACCGGAAACAGCAGCACTAGTGTAACACATAATGTGAGCAGCACACTGCCTATCTATAACTCAACAGGGGGTTTTGTCAACGTTTATATCTGATTACTGGCCTCTACTCCTGGAAGTATATTAGGGCCGGTTTATACTTCACGCTCAGAACGTATACGCGCACGCATCATGGCTGCCATGCGTTCCCAGCATTCATTTGACGCGTCCGCTGAGCAGGTCCTCAGAAATTAATGTGACACGTACACGAGTTGCAGTATCAGCAAAAAAATGGGGAGCGCAGTGTGATGAAAGTCGGAATGTGACGTCAGAGTCTCTGTTTACTATCTACATGTGACGGAAAGCCGCTTTGAGGATCCTCCGAGATCGATGTTTGTACTTCGATTTTTGATGAATGGTTCGATGTGGTGAAGCAAAATGCGGACGTACAAATGCATTCGTGGTGCTTTTATATTTAAATGTCACATATTCCCCATCATAATGATGCAATATATTTTAAAGGTCTTACATACCATTTTCTGTGCCGTCTTTTTCGTTTTTTTTTTTTTTTGCACCTTTACAACAGCATCAGAATGTACGGCGGCGTATTTGAGCCACAGAGAAAAAAATTAAGCACACGGTGAAAAGATGTATTTTGTGATTAAATTGGAAATTTCAGCTTAAATCTCGAAATATCCACTTTAATCTCGTAGTTTATTTTATCATTGAAGTAGATCATCAAAAAACATCATCTTAAAACCGACCAGTTGTTAATCACCAAGCGCTTCTGGGGCCTCCTCCTGACCTGACAGCAGCAATCGCCACACAGAACACATTACATTTCTGATATTCCAGCTCTCTGCACATTTAGAATCCTTAGATTTATACTTGCTATCATTTTCATGATGAAATGCATTAAAGTATTTATGTCACATTTTACAGATAAATCGTTAACTTCATTTAAGTAATGAATACTCTTAATAATTACACATGTTGTGGTGGCACGGTGACAGAGGGGTAGCGCTGCTGCCTCGCAGTACAGAGTCACGTCCCTGGTGTCCCCTACCTGGAGTTTTCATGTTTTTCTGGTGGGTTTCCATCGTGTGCTCCGGTTTTCCTTCCAAAGACATACAGGTTTGGGGATTTGGTGACACTAAAATGACGCCAGCGTATGTGTGTGCTTGTGTTCACCTTGTGATGAGTTGATGTCCCGTCCAGGGATTTTGTTTCTTTCTTGCGCCTGATGCTTTCTGGAATGGGCACGTCCCTGGATTGATGGATATAATCATTAAACATCATTTTCAGAGATATTGTGACAAGGTGTTCTCGGAATTTAATGGATGTTTCATGCAATTCACAACACAGTGAAAACGAACCTGTTGTTACCATGATGATATCTCGCACTGCCACCTGGTGGAATCTTCCAAATTTACGTAAAGTTCACGCGCAAGTATACACAGTACAAGGCTTGCGTAGCAGTAACGTCCACTTGAGCATGCATCGCGTCACATTGTGTTAAGTATAAACCCGGCCTTAATGTCAACATCCGCCTCAAGTGTCAGCGTAAGTCGACACCCACCCTGAAAATGTTAACAAAGCAACTGGGGGATGAGTTCTACCTGACTGCTTTAATTGGTATCTTGTCAAGAAGAGAGAGGAAAATAAATTCTATTGGTCTAAAGCAGGGGTTCTTAACCGTAGGTCTGTGGACCCTTAGGGGGTTCCATGGATGAGTTGCAGGGGGTCCGTGAGGGTCAGATAAAAATTAACATTTATATTCACTATACAGCCTGGTACTGTTGATTCAGAGTAGATGTAGTAGTAGTAGTATTAATGGTAGTAGAAAATGTAGTAGTAGTAGTAGATCACGATGTAGATAGTGATGAGTCCAATATGTCCACCATGACTCCCAGGTTCTTCTCATAAAGTGTACTTTTAAGTTGCAGACCTCCCATTGTGTATTCAAATCTAAGAGAACTCCAGGAGCTTGTGTTCAGTCCTCAACTTCGATCCATTACAGTTACCGAATCTTCTTCTTCTTCTTCTGGCTGCTCCCATTAGGGGTTGCCACAGTGGATCACCTGTCTTCTGCATCTTGCTCTGTTACACCGCATGTCCTCTCTCACCACATCCATAAACCTTCTCTTAGGCCTTCCTCTTCTCCTCTTCCCTGGCAGCTCTATCATTAACGTCCTTTTCCCAATATAAACAGCATCTCTCCTCTGCACATGTCCAAACCAACGCAATCTCGCATCTCTGACTTTGTCTCCCAAACGTGCAACTTGCGCTGACCCTCTAATGTCATCATTTCTAATCCTGTCCATTCTCGTCACACCCAATGCAAATCTTAAAATATTTAACTCTGCCACCTTCAGCTCTGTCTCCGGCTTTCTGGTCAGTGCCACCATCTCCAACCCATATAACATAGCTGGTCTCACTACTGTCCTGTAGACCTTCCCTTTCACTCTTGCTGATTCCCATCTGTCACAAATCACTCCTGACACTCTTCTCCACCCATTCCACCTGCACTCTCTTTTTCCCCTCTCTTCCACAATCCCAAGTATTTAAACTCCTCCACCTTCACCAACTCTACGCCTTGCATCCTCATCATTCCACTGACCTTCCTCTCATTCACACACATAAACTCTGTCTTGGTGGTCCCACAGACCTTCATTCCTCTCCTCTCTGGAGCAAACCTCCACCTCTCCAAGGTCTCCTCAGCCTGCTTGCTCCCTACTTTCACTACAGTCACAATGTCATCGGCAAACATCATAATCCATGGAAACTCCTGTCTAATCTCGTCTGTCAACCTGTCCATCACCATTACAAATAAAAAAGGTCTCAGAGCCAATCCCTGATGTAATCCCACCTCCACTTTGAATGCATCCGTCGCTCCTACCGCAGACCTCACCACTGTCACACTTCCCTCGTGCATATCTTGTACAGCTCTTACATACTTCTCTGCCACTCCCGACTTCCTCATACAATACCACAACTCCTCTCAAGGCACCCTGTCATTTGTTTTCTCCAGGACCACAAAGACACAATGCAACTCCTTCTGGCCTTCTCTAAACTTCTCCATCAACATCTTCAGAGAAAACATCGCATCTGAGGTGCTCTTTCCTGGCATGAAACCATACTGCTGCTCACTCATCATCACCTCACTTTTTAACCTAGCTTCGTTTTGAAATTGCCTTTACATTTTGAATTACCTTCGTAAACTTAAAAATAGAATCAGTTGTTAAATCTGAGTTGATCTGAGATAACTCATTTAAATGTTAATACAACTGTAGATGACCAGACACCATAAAGGACTATTTACCATCACTTTAACATATCGCAATACTTTCAAGAGATGCCAACCTTCTGGAAAAATATAGTGGAAATCCTCTACAGTGCTTGAAATAATTGGCTGTGGCTATAACTTGAGTGATCCAGCTAGGATAGAGTTATCCCTCCATCAGCAGACTTCACTCATTCTTCACTTCAGTTCATTTCCTGTGAGCCACTTTGACTGATTATGGACAACCACTCGGAGGCCTGAGAGTGAGAGCTGTCAAATGAAAAATTGGTGTCAGTGGATTGATAGGAATGGTATTGACAGAGTAATGAAGTCACCACAAGTAAATGGGAAACAAGCCATCGAAGAAAATCAATGGCAAGGTGGCCAAAACGGGGAGCTCAGAGCTCTCTCAGGGAACCTGGAGATTCTTTAAATAAAGCTGTCTTGGCACCGCCATATGCCTGTGTATCTTTGCCTTAGATTTCTCCTTGGAAGTACGAGGAGGTAAGGCCCTCTCATCCTTCATGCCTCACTTCACAAGACAGACAGAAGTGTCAAGTCTCCCAAATCACCTCTTTTAAGAAGATGAGTTTGTGCTTTTTGATTACATGAGCACGACATCTACAGTACAGTTGAAGTCACAAAGTCAAAGTTCGGAGTCAGTGCACACAAAGTCAGCGGACGTGTAGGGGATGGTCGGGACTGTTATAAGTTTATTCTTCTTCTGTTTAACTCACTACCCCACCTTTGCAAGTCTTTTAATTATCACATTTACTTTATTTCAATTTATCATTACAAGTTAGTTTAATTTGTTTTACAGTGCATTCTGAAAGAGCACCGATCCCTTCTGTGATAGATGGTCCATGGGGTAGGACTGGTTTTAACAAATACTCCTGAGAGTGTGCAGGCTCAGAGTTGGTGCACTCCACCGTTGATCGTGGCGCTTGGCGGAGTACCCCGTGGAAACTCACGCAGACATGGGGAGAACATGCAAACTAAACGCAGGGAGGACCCGGGAAGCGAACCCAGGTCTCCGTACTGTGAGGCAGCAGCACTACCACTGTGCCACCGTGCCGCCCGATTTAAAACTCAGGTAAGAGTCAATAGTTACCCCTAAATTCTTTACCTCCATCTTGAATTTTAATCCTAATGCATCAAGTTTATTTCTAATAACCTCATTATATCCATTATTGCCAATCACTAAAACTCAGATTTGGATTTAACTGATATGAAGATCAAGATGGAAAACGAAAGTTGAGGTACCAGCATTAGCTGATTGGCCTCCAGCTGATCGTGGTGCTAAACATGTTTGTGTAACTGACGTGCCTACGGTAATGTTCACCTGGGAGGATCGCCACTTAAAATGACAAGAGGTGCAACCATAAACTGCCGCTGCCACCCCGACCCCATCACAAGAAGACAGCCTGGCAGCCAGCCTACCACACATTCCTGACAGCATTTCAATTCATTTTAAACGGTGTAATAACAATCAAAGGTGAGCATAAAGGTTTAGGGAATTCCACCCAGTATACCTGAAAACAGCAAAAAAAAGTAATAATGTCTTTACACACCGGAGTAAGGTGGTGGATTTTTAGTGAAAAAAAACAGGAAGGGGAGAGATCTTGTGGGAACCGAAACCAGAAGTTTCAACATCAAGAGGCTTGATCCTGGGAGCTGGAAGTGACATCATTATGAGACGGGCTCATCTAATGATCTACAGAAGGTTATAAAGAGATGGCATCAGATAACGGTGCCAATCCCTGGCCCGCCTGAGAAACATCTATATTTGAGCCCATCAGCTGTCTCCCATGTGAACGTGTGTGACAATGGATAAATTTGTCATTTTGTCCATTGATTTATACTCAATAAGCCATAATGACAAAGCGAAGACATGTTTTCAGAAAGGTGTGCAAATTTATAAAATTTAAAAATTTAAAAATCAAAAACTGTGGCACTACCAAATTGTGCTCAGGTGCATTCATGTTTGCTTTCATTCTCCTTGAGATGTTTCTACAAATTGATTTGAGTCCAATCGAATTGGACATCGTTCAGAAAGGCACATCTGAATCGAAGGCCCCACAAACCACACTTCACGTCAGGACAAAACCAAGTCATGAAGTCCAAGGAACTCTCTGTAGACCTGCGGTGAGGCACAGATCAGGGTGAGGGGATCAAACCATTTCTAAAGCTTTGAGTGTTCCCAGGAGCATAGTGGCCAATAAATATGAAATGGAAGAAGTTTGGAATGATGAGGACTATTCGTAGAGTTGACCGTAACCAAACTGAGTAACTGGGCAAGAAGGATGTAGGCCAGGGAGGAGACTAAGAGTCTGGTGGCCACTCTAACAGAGCATCAAAAGTCCCCTGCTGAAATGGGAGAACCTTGTTGGAAAGACAACCATCTCAGAAGCAGCTTTTGAGGAAAAGGTTTATGCCATACAGCAGTTAAAGGATTCTGAGAGGACAAGGAAGAGGATTCCTTGGTCTGATAAAAAAAACAATTTAACTCTTTGGGCAGAACTCCAAGCACAATGTCTAGCAAGGACCCTGTGGTGAAGCAAGGATGGTAGTGGTGGTGGCATCATGCTGTGGGGGTACAGGGACAAGGAGACTGGTCAGAATTGTGGGAAGGATGAATACAGCCAAATACAGAGAGGACCTTGAAGAAAACCTGCTCCAGAGGGCACATGACCTCTGACTTGGGTGATGGTTCACCTTTCAGTACTACAAGAACCTAAAGCTCCTCTTCAGAAACTGTCGGAAGGCCAACCATCTCAGCAGCACTCCATCATTGAGCAGTTTAAGGTAGAATGGCAGGAAAGGAGCCACTCTTGAGTAAAACACATAGTGTATGACATTTTAAAGGACTCTGAAGGTATGAGTTAAAGATTCTTTGGCCTGATGTGACCAAAATTGAACTCTTTGGGCTAAACTCTTGCCGAAGACCAGACATTGCTCATCAACTGCCTAATACCATCGCTATAATAGATCATGGTGGCGGCAGCAACATGCTATAGGGGTGCTAATCATCAGCAGGGACAGGAAGACCGGTTAGAATGGAAAGAAGGATGAATGTAACCAAATACAGAGAGATCCTTGAAGAAAACCTGCTCCAGAGGGCACATGACCTCAGACTCAGGGGGATGGTTCACATTTCAGTACTACAAGGACCCAAAGGTCCTCTTCAGGCATCTGCAGTGATGTGAGAAACCACCGGAAGGCTTACCATCTCAGCAGCACTCCATCACTGAAGAATTTAAGGTCTTGAGTAAAACACATAGTGTATGACATTTTAAAGGACTCTGAAGGTCTCAGTTAAATCTGATGTGACACAAATTGAACTCTTTGGGCTAACCTCTTGCTGAAGACCAGACATTGCTCATCACCTGCCTAATACCATCACTATAATGGATTGTGGTGGTGGCAGCAACATGCTATAGGGGTGCTAATCATCAGCAGGAACATAAAGACCAGTTAGAATGGAACAAATGACAAATGCAACCAAATACAGAGAGGTCCTTGAAGAAAATCTGCTCCAGAGTGCACATGACCTCAGACATGGGTGACGGTTCACCTTTCCATCTAATCAAATGGAGTTTAAGAGGATCTGTCAGGAAGAATGGGAATAGCTGCTGTGGTGGGAAAAGCTTGTGGAGACTTAACTCAAGAAGCTGGAATTGCTCCCAAAGGGGCATCTAGAAAGTACAGAGTTAAGGAGATGAATACTTCTATGAATGAGAGATTTCAGTTTTGGATTTTTGATAAGTTTACAAACTTTTCTAACATAAAAGCATATTTTCACTTTGCCAATAGGGGTGTAAGTCACTAAAGGGTATACTGCCACCCTAACCCCCAACACAGACAGGCAGGACACAGGTTCAATTCAACACCGTTTATTTACAATCAAAAGTGCACAAACCACCAACACCACACCAATATACAGTCCATTCCCTTCCTTGCCACCAGTCTATCCGCCTCCACACTTCCTCAGGCTTTGTCCACTCCTTCCTCCCGACTCTGGCCCCTCAATGGAGTGAGGCGGCTCCTCTTATTCCAGGTGGCTCATCAGAATTACCTGGACTCACTCCCAGGTGCACTGGAGGTCCTTTATAGGGCTCTGCAGCTCCCCACGGAACCCAACAGGGCTTTACCAAACTCCAGTTCCCAACATGCCCTGCAGGAATCCGTGGTACCACAGCCGCCCAGAATGGCTGCCCTCTAGTGTCCCAGGGGAGGTATTGTCTCATCAATTCCCTCTCCCCTGGTCCTTCTACTCTGCGGGCGTTCCGGCCAAGTAATGGCCATGGCCGCCCATCACAGGGGATATTGAGTGGTGTATACTGATGGGCAAAAATGGCTCATTTATTCATTTCAAATGAAATCTACAACACAATAAAATTTACAGAAATTGAAGGAGTCTGAAGACCTTCTGAATCCACTGTACCCTCACCAGCCACTTTATTATGCTTGTTAACGCAAATATCTAATCAATCACATAGAAGCAACTCAATGCATTTCGGCCTGTAGACTTTGTCAAGATGATCTGCTGAAGTTCAAACTGAGCATCAGAATGGAGAAGGAAGGGGACTGAAGTGACTCTGAACGTGACATGGTTGTTGGTGCCAGACAGGCTACTCTGAGTGTTTTAGAAACTGCTCATCTACTGGGATTTTCACACGCCGCTATCTCTAAGATTTACAGATAATGGTCCAAAAAAGAGAAAATATCCAGTGGGCGAAAATACCTTGTTGATGCCAGATGTCAGAGTAGAATGGCCAGACTGGTTTGAGCTGATAGTAAGGCCACAGTAATTCACATAAGCACTCATTATAACCGAGGTACGCAGAAGAGCATCTCTGAACACACAACACATCAAACCTTGAAGCCGGAGGCCTACAGCAGCAGGAGACCACATCGGCACCTGAGACTACAATTCTCATAGGTCCACAAAAATTGGACATTAGAAGATTGGAAAAACGTTACCTGGTCTGATGAGTCTCAATTTCTGCTGTGATATTCAGATGGTAGTGTCAGAAGTTGGTGTCAACACCATGAAAGCAGGTCTGACATTGTGGTCAGCAGCACAGGAGTGCCGCAGGGGACTGTTCTTTCTCTGGTCCTGTTCAGCCTATATACATCGGACTTCCAATACAACTTGGAGTCCTGCCACGTGCAAAATTTTGCTTATGACACTGCTATCATGGGCTGCATCAGGAGTGGGCAGGAGGAGGAGTATAGGAACCTAATCAAGGACTTTGTTAAATGGTACGACTCAAACCACCTACAACTGAACACCAGAAAAACCAAGGAGCTGGTGGTGGATTTTAGGAGACCCAGGCCCCTCATGGACCCCGTGATCATCAGAGGTGACTGTGTGCAGAGGGTGCAGACCTATAAATATGGGAGTGCAGCTTGATGATAAATTGGACTGGACTGCCAATAATTATGCTCTGTGAGGACAGAGCCGACTATACTTCCTTAGAAGGCTGGCGTCCTTCAACATCGGCAATAAGATGCTGCAGATGTTCTATCAGACGGTTGTGGCGAGCGCCCTCTTCTACGCGGTGGTGTGCTGGGGAGGCAGCATAAAGAAGAGGGACGCCTCACGCCTGGACAAACTGGTGAGGAAGGCAGGCTCTATTGAAGGCACGGAGCTGGACAGTTTGACATCTGTGGCAGAGCGACGGGCGCTGAGCAGGCTCCTGTCAATCATGGAGAATCCACTGCATCCACTGAACAGGATCATCTCCAGACAGAGGAGCAGCTTCAGCGACAGACTGCTGTCACCGTCCTGCTCCACTGACAGTATTAGGAGACCCCACACTATGCGACTCTTCAATTCCACTCGGGGGGTAAACGTTAACACTACACAAGATTATAGACTGTTATACCTGCCTCACACTCTCCACCTTGCATTTTTTAACTTGCACTGCATTTTATTGCTCTTTAATTAATATTGTTTTTATCAGTATGCTGCTGCTGGAGTATATGAATTTCCCCTTGCGGATTAATACAGTATCTATCTATCTATCTATCTATCTATCTATCTATCTATCTATCTATCTAT
>JANRMT010062820.1:24532327-24552101 GCA_026402145.1 Polypterus bichir lapradei
TATCTATCTATCTATCTATCTATCTATCTATCTATCTATCTATCTATTATATAGTGCCTTTCATATCTATCTATCTATTATATAGTGCCTTTCATATCTATCTATCTATCTATCTATCTATTATATAGTGCCTTTCATATCTATCTATCTATCTATCTATCTATCTATCTATCTATCTATTATATAGTGCCTTTCATATCAATCTATCTATCTATCTATCCTGCCTTGTATCAATGGTTCAGGATGGTGGTGGTGGTGTAATGGTGTGGGGGAATATTTTCTTGGCACACTTTGTGCCCCTTAGTACCATTTGAGCACCATTTAACTCTTTGAGGGATGAATTTTTTTTTTCAAAAAACTTTTCTGAAAAGCACACAAAGCAACAGTTTCACACATAAATCAACATAAAACATCTGTTGCTATGTGATGTAGCTGCTGTTGGCACATGTTTGGCATCTCTGGCGGCAGTGTCTGCACAGGGGCACCTTGCTGGTCAGCAGGAATGCACGGTGGGCCAGCTCCCTGGCTGTCTTTGCACAGCAGGTGTGTGGTGGTGGCAGTCGCAGTGTGACGCAATATGGTTTGTACCTCTTGTCATCATAAGTGAAGTCCTCCCAGGCAAACGCTGCTGTAGGTGCAACAGCTACATGAAAGTGTTCAGCACCACAATGAGCTGGGGGCTGATCAGATGATGCTGGCACCTCACTTTCATTTTCGATATCCATCTCTAGATCATTTGCATTAAACTTGGAGTTCGACAAGTCAGAGTCCTATCCAACAAAATTATGTAAAACATCCATGGGGTATTTTGCTTTACACATTCGCTTTGGTCTCTTCTCAGATGTCGGTGCCATTTTAGAGGTTGTTTGCTCTTGGCTACCCACATACGCGTAGGGAATCGAGGTCAACAAAGTTATGTAACTTTCCTTCTAGCAAAGAGAGTCAAACTAAAATGTAAGGGTGAGTTTTGTTGCAGTTTACAGCTGATTACCGTCCTCTACTGCAGAATTTTGACAAAAGTCAACATCAGCCCTGAAAGAGTTAAATGCCACAACCTACCTGAGTATTGTTGCTGCCCATCCCTTTATGACCACAGTGCACCAATCTTCTGATGGCTCCTTCCAGCAGGATAACGTGCCATGTCACAAAGCTCACATCATCTAAAACTGGTTTCTTGAACATGACAATGAGTTCACTGGACTCAAACGGCCTCCGCAGTCATCAGATCTCAATCTAAAAGAGCACCTTTGGAGATTCGCATCATAGATGTCCAGCCGACAAATCTCCAGCAACGCCGTGATGCTATCATGTCAATATGGACCAAAATCCCTGAGGGATGTTTTCAGCACCTTGTTGGATCAATGCCATGCAGAATTATTGCAGGCCAAAGGGGGGGTCCAACCTGGTACTAGCAAGGTGTACCTAATAAAGTAGCCAGTGAGTGTATATGGCATAAGAATAACAGCAGGATGATTCACCCAAATGTAACTTAATGCCACCACGAGCAGAATATGGGACCTGAAAGAGTGACATACCATTAGGCTCCAGGCGACGAGGATTCTCAGTTTTCTACAAATGTGCTTTACGAGCTCCTATTATCTGCGGGGTCTCAAGTTCAAGTTTAAAAAAAAAAAAATGGCTGTCATAACTGAATGCATCCCCTTGAGAGCGATAATCAGCGGCCGTAGCGTTTCCAGCTCCAAACCTCAGCAAAGAGTTCAAAACTTGTAATGTAACAAACTGACACTGAAAGGCAAATGACTGCTGATGTTAAATAAATAAGGAGAGACTGCCAGCCACTTAGTCAGGATATCATTATTCTCCTTCGACTAAAGCAGCACTTTGAAGCGTTGTTACAGCTAATCCAGCTTTCAGCACTGCCAGCTCAGCAGGTGTAATCCATGAAAACGTGTAAAGCGATTCCAGCCTCAGCTACAAAAGATTAGGATGCTTGCTCTGTTCAAAACAGCACCTCTCCATGGATTCCATCTTGTTTAATGTTTGTCTGCTTCACCACCCTTGGGTCTGCTAAATCATTAAGAATCTTATCCTTCCCTTCCCTAACTTATCCACAGTCTAATCACTCCGAACACTCATTAGCAGATGATGCAGTTCATTAAATGTCACATTGGTTAAAAAAAAAGGAGGATTGAATTTGCTTCTTTTTTAATTGAGGCCCAACAAAGGATAATATTTCGACCCAAAGGAAGACAATCCCGAGGGCTGTTCAGGCGTCTGCCAAAAAAGAAATAAATTGGGAGTGGTCCTCCCTAGACTTTCTCATATACTCAAATATGGGGATGGTGTCATAATGATTACTCTGAGACATCATAAAGGTTTGGGGCAGCCACCTGTATATTGTGTCCTGGCTGGAAATTGTTGAAGATAACAAACAGATCTTTACAGATCGGACTCCACGATTGAACTGCCCTGTTGACTTAAGATGGCGGCTTTAAAGGCCAGTGGAGGAAGTGATGTCATCAGGGCTGGAACCAGAAGTGACATCATCAGAGGCGTCAGAACAGGGCGGGATGATCTGTATGGGATTAAGAGAGACAATTAGTGCACCTCGTCGCCCCCTGGCCAGGTATGGAATTACTATTATTCAGGCGCTTTAGTTGTCTCCAAATCGCACGTGTGTGACAATGGATATTTGAGGAGTTAACCACAAGACAATGATTATGTTTTTATATTATGTACATTAAAGAACCATCAACAATAAATCAAATCAAATTAATATCAACAGGGTGTTAACTGAAGTGCTGTACATTTTAAAAATAACAAGTCAGACATTGTCGGCACGGCCGAACATTCAGGTGCGTTCGGCGACTGAGTTAACTGATGTGAATAGTTGGAGCATTTCACATTTTTATAACCTTCGTCCAAGAGTCAGTTACTATGTTTTTGTTTATTAAATAGTCTTGTAACAATGAATCATATTCAAAAGTAGCAGCAATAATAGAATGCAATTTCAGGTGTTAGTAGACGACAATAAATTATGCACTTTTGAGCGTCACTTTACAATGGAGTTTAGAAACGGAGCACAAACAGGCTTGTGGTGGCTTAATGGCCTTCATCCATTGCAAACTGCAATTCAAGCGAAGTGAAAACAGCATTGACTGATGTGTGTTAGTGGTGGAGGGTCAGTGACTAATAGTTGTTCAGTTTTCTTAAACATAACATTTCCGAAAATATACCGAAAAGAGTCGCATTCAACAAGTGAAGGATATCTATTAGTAGAAAATAAGCAATACAAGCATAAAATAAGCATCCTTTGAGAGGAAGAAAGCAACTGAATAAGTTTCACATCTATCTATTAATAATATATTGAACAATTTTTATAAAAGTAAAGTGGAATAAATCAGACTCTGCAGCTGCATGAATAAAAGGTAAAGTACCACTTCTGGTTATCGTGTGTACAGAAACACTCACAGACATAATTCCAAAAATGCTTTTTTCTGATTCAGGGAGGTCTCAAACGTTCAATAGGTTCATCCACATCTCAAAATTGAATTTTTGGAGGATTCCAATACTTACCCTATACTTTGTATACGAGAAAGTCAGGGAGGTCTAAAATATTTAAGATTCATCAAAATCTCGACATCAAATCTTCGGCCGATTCCAATACTTTCCCTATACTTTGTATACGAGAAAATAAAAAAGCAGATCAAACTCAGTGGAAAAGTGAGCCTTGATTGGGTCTGGATAGTCTCAAGAGCAAACAGCAATGGAGAAGAATAATTAAAAAGGAATAAGTTCCACCATTTGTTGGTCACTGTCATCACAGCTAAGCCTGTTTCCATGTATTTGTTTATAATGACAAAGTCTCGTGATTCTCAAATGAGAGTACATGTCTTGGAACAACCCGTTAAAAAGTGTGTAGTGATTAGTGGCGAAATCCTGCACTGCAAAGGCTCCACCCACAGGCCTTCTTCTTTAAACGCCCAACCCCAATTTCTCCAGTCCGTGCATTTTAAACCATTGTTGATGTTTCAGGGCGGGGGAGAAAGAAAATGGACAAAAGGCTTGACGCTGAGTAAAAATAAAAAGCCTGAATGGCTGTTATCCATTCGGGATCTCAGTAGCACAAGAGAACTGAAGCTTAATAATTAATTTGCATGTTCTAGTGAGTGCTGTGACAGAAGAGACAGACACCCACACAGACCACCATAGCTACTAGGCTCCACATGTGTGAGAAGTCCTCAGTCTGCTGCAATATCTTTCTGTCATTTTGACTATCACATCACTATTTGACATAACAACAGCAAATAGAGTGTTGATAAGCATTGTGGGATATGGATATACAAAGTATTAAAACACTCTGATACTATTTTGTCATGGCACATTTGAATTTCTAATTAGCTATTAATGTGAAATTTCTTGAGTTATTTGTTTAGATATGCAGCCTCATCTGTGCATCTGCTGGGGTCATTAGGTAGATTTGCTGATTCTGGTGTTTTGAGCACTGAAATCTGCATCCCCTATGTAGATAAGCATTGTGGTCTATTGATATACAATTTGTTAAAATACAGTGGATATATTCTTACGAGGCATTTTTACATTTGCAGTTAGACGGTCATGTCAACTCACTTTAGTTATTCATTTAGACATGCAGTCGGACAGTGGATGTTGTGTAGCCTCATCTGTGCATCTGCTGGTGTCGTTAGGCAGATTTGCTGATTGTGGTGTTTTAAGCACTGAAATCTTCATCCCCTATGTAGATAAGCATTGTGGTCTATGAACATACAACACGTTAAAACGCTGTGACACTATTTTGTCATGGCATGTTTGCATTTCTAATTAGACATTAATGTTAAATTTCTTTAGTTATTTGTTTAGATGTGCAGTCAGACGGTGGATGTTGTGCAGCCTCATCTGAGCATCTGCTGGTGTCGTTAGGCAGATTTGCCGATTCTGGTGTTTTGAGCACTGAAATCTGCATCCCCTATGTAGATAAGCATTGTGGTCTATGGATATACAATGTGTAAAAATACAGTGGATATATTCTTACAAAGCATTTTTACATTTGCAGTTAGACGGTCATGTCAACTCACTTTAGTTATTCATTTAAACGTGCAGTCAGACGGTGGATGTTGTGCAGCGTCATCTGTGCATCTGCTGGTGTCATTAGGCCGATTTGTTCATTCGGGTGTATTGAGCACTGAGATCCGCATTCCCTGTGTAGATAAGCATTGTGGTCTATGGATATATAACATTTTGAAATGCTGTGATGCTATTTTGTCATGGCATGTTTGCATTTCTAATTAGACTTCAATGTTAAATTTCTTTAGTTATTCCGGTGGTTCGCAACCTGTGGGGCATGAAGATGTGAAAAAAGAAAACAAGAATCAAAAATATGAAAAATACATCTATTGAAACCAAAACAAATTAACTTAAACTACTTTCTGATACTAGAAAAATAAATATAGAGTTAGATAAATGTCGATAAAAGTTAAGTCGGTATACTAAAACTTGTAGCAGTGTATCGGCAGCAAAAAATATAGGAATAAATTTTATTAGGGTTTCAAAAAACCGTTAGGGGGGCACAATTAAAACTGTTATGAAAACTCGGGTTGCAAATACTTAAAAGTTGAGAAATGCTGAGTTATTCATTTAGATGTGCAGTCAGACGGTGGATGTTGTGCAGCCTCATCTACACATCTACTGGTGTTATTAGGCAGATGTGTTGATTTGGCTGTTTTGAGCACTGAAATCTTCATCGCCTACGTAGATAAGCATTGCGGTCTAAGGAAATATAACACAATAAAATGCTGTGACGCTATTTTGTCATGGCATGTTTGAATTTCTATCTAGACATTAAAGTGAAATTTCATTAGTTATTTGTTTAGACGTCAGATGGTGGATGTTGTGCAGCCTCATCTACACATCTACTGTTGTTATTAGGCAGATGTGTTGATTTGGCTGTTTTGAACACTGAAATTTTCATCGCCTACGTAGATAAGCATTGTGGTCTATGGATATACAATGTGTTAAAATACAGTGGATATATTCTTACAAGGCATTTTTACATTTAGATATTCATTTAAACATGCCGTCAGACTTATCTATATAGGGGATGCAGATTTCAGTGCTCAAAACACCAGACTCAGCAAATCTGCCTAATGACACCAGCAGATGCACAGATGAGGCTGCACATCTAAACAAATAACTCAAGAAATTTCACATTAATGGCTACATGTTATGGTGTTCCACAAGGCTCTATCCTGGGTCCGCTGCTGTTTTCGATTTACATACTTCCATTAGGTCAGATTATCTCGGGGCATAACGTGAGCTACCAAAGCTATGCTGATGACACGCAGCTTTATTTATCAATAGCACCTGATGACCCTGACTCTGTTGATTCTCTGACACAAAGTCTTACTTGTGTTTCTGAATGGATGAGTAGTAATTTTCTCAAACTAAATAAAGAGAAAACTGAAATTTTAGTGATTGGCAATAATGGATTTAATGAGGTTATTAGAAATAAACTTGATGCATTAGGATTAAAAGTCAAGACAGAGGTAAAGAATTTAGGGGTTACTGTTGACTGTGACCTGAATTTTAAATCGCATATTAATCAGATTACTAGGACAACATTTTTTCATTTAAGAAACATAGCAAAAGTTAGACCTCTTATATCATTGAAAGATACTGAGAAATTAGTTCACGCTTTTGTTTTACTGTAATGCACTCCTCTCAATGCACTTTGAGCTACATTATTTGTATGAAAATGTTCTATATAAATAAATGTTGTTGTTGTTAAAACACTGTGACGCTATTTTGTCATGGTATGTTTGCATTTCTAATTAGACATTAATGTTAAATTTCTTTAGACATTCAGATGTGCAGCCTCATCTGTACATCACCTGGCCAAGGCAGATGCTGATCTGTTTAGCTAATTTTTCCCATCTTTTTCTTCCGATTGCTGTGCTTCTTCTCCTTTCGAAAAAATGGCACAATTTATGCAAATTCCTTCTATAACCACCTGTCCTGCTTTCAGGGGTGCTGCTGTCAATCACCTGTCTACTCCCAAAACAATATGTATGGACGTACAAGCAGACCAGGCAGGCAAGCAGCAAACACATCCCATTTTCTTTGTAGCGCTGCTACAACTTTACTTCATCCAGCAGCACTTCATACCCGTTTTGTCTTGGCAGAGTCCTATGTAACTCTGCTTTCCCCTTTTGTATTATTAATGTGTAGCCTTTTTCAGAATGCCTCAGTTCCCATAGACTTGTTTATAAGGTAGTGTACTTTATAACTTCTCCGCATCTTCCCTTCAACATCTATAACCTCAGGCAATTATACAGTATAGAGTAAAAAGATTAGCAGGAGTTAAGGTACACCTTAATAATAAATTATTGATAATATTCATAAAATAATAATAAGGAAGTAGTACATGTGAATATTGACAACCATACAACCTGATAAATTCTAGATGTGTAGCTTCAGGCAGCACCCAGACTTGTAGTTACTTAAAGGTCACTGGTCAAGTCATCATTTCCAGTCATCTTTCTTCATGCCTGTCTCAATATGGCTGCCAAGTTGTGCTCCTCAGTGTGTGCTCTTCATGGCCATAGTTGGGGTAAAGTGACCAAATTTATACATTCTCTGTCCAAATCCTTAACACTAGAATTACCAGAGCCTACGAAAAAACTTGTAGATCCGTCCCACCTTAAATCACTTCTCACCTCTCCGTCAGCGTCTTTTGTCCTTTAAATGTGTTGATAAGCACCAAACAGCAAGCAGTCTGCTATCACATCCCCCCACCCCGCACAGTTTTCTTAGCTCAAGTCTGTTTACCTGCGTGTCAGTTGCTAAGTGCCTTGAGCATGGGAAAGGCACTATATAAATAAAATGTATTATTATTATTATTATTAGAGTTGTATAGAGTGAGAAGTCAAGCAAAATGACACCTTTTATAAATACTATATCGTTATTTGGAACACATGCATGTCATGTGTGTTCCGTGTCTACAACGATCTATGTAAACACATCATTAAAACAGAAAAGTTTTTCATTTTTTGGTAATACTTGACCAAATGTAGACATGAAGTGTATAATGTGTGAAGCCTGAAGTCCAAATATCAAAGAAACACTTTCACAAAAGATACAAATATACCAGAACAAGTGCGCTTTTATTCAAAAATATAACTGCAGAAAAAAAAGTCGCTTTAGTGTGCGACATTGACACGCGTCTGCAATGACTGCCTCGGTGGCACAACGGTATCAACTGCTCACTGGGAATCAAAAGGTCACAAGCTCGATTCCTGCATTACTCCATTTTCAGAAATGAACTGCTCTTATTCTTACTATTTTAGAATAAAAACATACATTTGATTTCAGTCTGTAACAGCCGGTGTAATTTATGATACTTGTAAAGGTTAGCTTTGTTTTTTTTTTTTTTATTCTGTTTCATTCTCTGCTGTTTTCACATAGACCCGGGTTCGCTTCCCGGGTCCTCCCTGCGTGGAGTTTACATGTTCTCCCCGTGTCTGCGTGGGTTTCCTCCCACAGTCCAAAGACATGTAGGTGAGGTGTATTGGCGATCCTAAATTGTACCTTGTGTGTGCTGGGTGTGTGTGTGTGTGTGTGTGTGTATGTGCCCTACGGTGGGCTGGCACCCTGCCCGGGATTTGTTTCCTGCCTTGCACCCTGGGATTGGCTCCAGCAGACCCCCGTGACCCTGTAGTTAGGATATAGCGGGTTGGATAATGGATGGATGGATGAATGTTTTCACATAAAGATGCGCTATAGCTCTGCAGTGTACTTGTGACTGCATTCTCGTACCAATGCTTGCGAACTGAAGCGTCTGCGTGCACTTTTCGTGGCATTACACGTGTTATCCAAATAAATAACATTCGATCTGGCTTTTATGCAAGTAACATATAAATGTTGATGTACAAGTATAACAAAACAAGTGCACTTTTATTCAAGACTATAACCAAAGAAAAAAGAAAGCAAGTTACAGTAGGCGGTTGATACGACAGCTTGCGTGGTGTAATGCTAAGAACTGCTGATTTATGTTCTATGCTATATGTTATTTATTTGGATTTAGTTACTTACTTCCTACAGCATCAAGTCATAAGTACACTGCAGAGCTTCCTGTGTTTGAGTGCCATGGGCATGCTCAAAAAATACACGTGTAATGCCACGAAAGTGCACGCAGACACTTCATTTCGCAAGCATTGCAGAGCTATAGCGTGTCTTTATGTGAAAACAGCAGAGAATGAAGCTGAATAAAAAAAAAAAAAAACAAAGCTAACCTTTACAAGTATCATAAATTTACACCGACTGTTACAGACTGAAATCATATGTATATTTTTATTCTAAAATAGTAAGGTTAAGAGCAGTTCACTTCTCAAAATGGAGTAGTGCCGGATTGAACTCATGACGTTTTGATTCCCAGTCAGCAGTTGATACCGCTGCACCACCAAAGTAGTCATAGTAAATGTGTGTCAATGTCACACCCTAACGTGGCTTTTTTTCTGCAGTTATATTTTTGAATAAAAGCGCACTTGCCTGTTATATTTGTACCTTTTGTGAAAGTGTTTAATTGATAATTGGACTTCAGGCTTCACACATTATACGATTCATGTCTACATTTTGTCAATTATTACTAAAACATGAAAAACGTTTCTGTTTTAACGTGTGTTTACATAGATTGTTGTAGACACAGAACACACATGAAATGCAAGTGTTCCAAATAACGATATATTATTTATAAAAAGTGTCATTTTGTTTGACTTCTCACTCTATACAACTCTAAGCAACTGACACGCAGGTAAACAAACTTGAGCTGAGAAAACTGTGCGGGGTGGGGGGATGTGATAGCAGGCTGCTTACTGTTTATCCACACATTTACAGGACAAAAGATGCTGACGGAGAGGTGCGAAGGGATTTAAGGTGGGTCGGATTTATGAGTTTTTTCGTAGGCTCTGGTAATTCTAGTGTTAAGCCAATAGGACCTTGTGATACAGAATGGCCTCTGATTCAAAACCAATCCCAAATGGCCATATTTCTGACCAAAAGAATTCTGGTACAACTCATACCCCAGTTACTCTTGCAAGTCCAAACACAGTGACCCTTGCCAAGCTGGTCTGATTCTCCATTGTCCACACTGTCTTTTCACACCTGCCCTCAAGTACTGGATGCCATTTGTTGAGCTGAAACTTGCCAGCTATTTAGCTGATGGCTTTCCGGTGGGAGATGGCAAACCAGTTTGAGGTACCCCACCACCACCCCTTCACCAATCCTACAATAAAATTCACATCCTGAGTCAGTCCTAAAGACTCAGGAGGGGGGCTTGGTTAGCTAGACATGAAAGCATTGCTGTTCTCATCACTGAAATCCTGAAACACTATTATTACATTTCCTTTGTCTGACTTATAAATAAACACATACAAAATGTTTATTGACTTATATAAAAAATATCATCCACCCCAATACCCCAGAATGACAAAACAGATACCAGGTTTAAAGGATTTTTTTTTCAAATTTATTTAAAAAAAATGAAATATCACATCAATACAAGTCTTCATACCCTTTGCTGTAACACTTGAAATTTGGGTCAATTTATTTTATTGATAAAAAAAAAATCTGAAATGGTGAAAGAGGGTGGCATGGTGGCGCAGTGGTAGCGCTGCTGCCTTGCAGTTAGGAGACCCAGGTTCACTTCCTGGGTCCTCCCTGTGTGGAGTTTGCATGTTCTCCCTGTGTCTGTGTGGGTTTCTTCCGGGCGCTCCGGTTTCCTCCCACAGTCCAAAGACATGAAGGTTAGGTGGATTGGCGATTCTAAATTGGCCCTAGTGGGTGTGTTTGTGTGTGTCCTGCAGTGGGTTGGCACCCTGCCTGGGATTGGATTCCTGCCCTGTGTTGGTTGGGATTGGCTCCAGCAGACCCCTGTGTTTGGATTCAGTGGGTTGGAAAATGGATGGAAGGAATATTGAAAGAAAAAAACAAAAATATTGTAATGTCATTTGAAAGTTTAAACACACCTCTCATTCGGTAGGTAAGAGACTGTCAGTCAAATTGTACACAATTGGATCAAGATGTTCAAAGAAGCCATGAGCAATGTTGGGGTCAGGTGCAATTTGTCCCTCTTTGAGGGAAGAAAGAAAAACATTGCAATGTGATATTGGGGTAGGCAATACGCCATTTAACGGTAAAATATGATACTTAAATTATCACAATGAGGAAACAAATGATTTTATACATACTTTATTTATTATTGTTCAGTCCCACCGGTGGTTCCAAAACAAAAGGAGTGAGTTTATACTGTTAGTAACATGACTGTACAGAGGCACACAACTGGAAAAAGCTACAAAAAATGTGTGCAGCATTGAAGGTTCCCAGTGGCCTCCATAATTCTTAAACTATGATGACTCTCGGCAGAGCTTTTGCTGCCTGGCCAAACTGAGCAATCATGGAAGAAGGGCCTTGGTAAGACAAGTGACCAAGAACCCAATAATCACTCTGGACAATCTCCAGAGAACTTGTGTGGAGATGTGAGAAACTTCCAGAAGATCAATCACCACTACAACAATCCACTAATCTGGGCTTTTATGGCAGGGTGGCCAGACAATACCCAAATGCTCACTTGGACTTTGTAAAATGGTGCTTAATGGTCTCTCAGATTTTCTGGAATGATGAAACCAAAATTGAACTATCTGGCTTTAATTCTAAGCATCTGGAGGAAACCAGTCACCAGTCAACATCTGCACAATCTCATTGCAATGATGTAGCATGGTGATGGTCGCATTATGCTGTGGGGTTGTTTTTCAGCAGCAGGGACTGGTAGATTGGACATGGTTGAGGGAAACCTGAACAAAGCAAAGTACAGGGATATCATAGGGATACATTAAGATCTCAAGATGCTGGTATGCTTATGATTCCAAGGATTAATAAAATAACAGTGGGAGGTCGAACTTTTAGTTGCAGGAACCTCCTTGACTGTGGAATGGTCTGCCTGCTACTATAAGAGATGCCCCTTCGGTCTCAGCTTTTAAATCCCGGCTGAAGACTCACTACTTCAGTTTAGTGTACCCTGACTAGAGCTACTAATTAACTGTACAGACTGCATCTCTGTTGTCAGTCATTAGCACTAAAACATAAGTAACATGATAGTTAGAATGTGTTACTAACCCTAAACCTATTCTGTTTCTCTTCGCGGTACTCAAGTGTGGCACTTGGTGCCACGGCCCACCTGCCAGGTTGTTTTGCCTGCCTAAGGTAAAGTCATCTCTGATGGAGGATCGCAGGAATCATCAGGTAGAGGGGTCCTTTCATCGGATTGGCTAGCCCAGCACTGACTCAGCTGTGGAATGGCCAATAGGGGGAGGCAGCTTGATGGATGAGGTCTCCAAGACTCTAAACAAATCCAAATCATATTATGTGATATCATCTACTGTTATAGTCTGCTCCGTACTTGTAATATTTTTATTTTTATAGTGTATTGAGGATTTGTTCTGTTCTGTACATTGTATTGTATTGACCCCCTTTTCTTTTTGACACCCACTGCACGCCCAACCTACCTGGAAAGGGGTCTCTTTTTGAACTGCCTTTCTTCCATTTTTTTCCTTACAAAGGTTTTTTTGGGAGTTTTTCCTTGTCTTCTTAGAGAGTCAAGGCTGGGGGCTGTCAAGAGGCAGGGCCTGTTAAAGCCCATTGTGGCACTTCTTGTGTGATTTTGGGCTATACAAAAATAATTGCATTGTATTGTATTTTATATCCTTCATGAAAACCTGCTCCACGTCACTCTAGACTTCAAACTGGTTGAAAGGTTCACCCTTCCAACATGACAATGACACTAATCACAGAAGAAAGAGAACACAGGAGCTGCTTAGGGTCAGCTCTGGGAATGTCCTTGCTGTCTCCCAGCCAGAGAAAGGACTTCAACCCAATGAAATTTCATAGTACAGAATTTGCTTTGTTGAAGGAGACAAATGATTTTCTATTCACCTTGGACTCGGGTCCTTGTGCAGTCTTAGTTCTGTTGGATCTTAGTGCCGCATTTGACACGGTGGACCATGGGGTTTTGTTAAAACGGCTTGAGTATGAAGTCGGCATTCAAGGCTGAGTCCTTCCTCAAAGGTAGATCTATGTCTGTTAACATACTGTAGATGGTAACTTCTCTCAGCCAGCACCTGTTTTCATACTGTTGGTTGTATTGTGTCTGTTTTATTGCCTCTTTGTACAGCAGTGTGGCTCAACATCTGTTGTTCTAAATGTGCTTTTATAGATAAATTTGACTTGACTTGACTTGAAACATTCCTGGAGAGATCTGAAAATCAACATCCACTGACAGTCTCCATCCAACCTGTTAGAGCCTGAGTGAGCCTGCAGAAAAGAAACACAAGAAAATCCCCTCATCCAGGTGTGCGAAGCTTGTTACGTCAAACCAAAGAAGACTCCATGCTGAAACTGGAACGATTGAGTAAACCATCCAAATACAGCAAGACCAATCTAATGAAGCTTGAGAGGAGCTGCCAGGAAGAATGGGGTAAACTGCCCACATCCAGGTGTGCAAAGCCAAAGCAAAGGAGCTTCTGCAAAGTACTGAATGAATGGTGCCAATACTTTTATGAATGAGATATTTCAGCTTTTGATTTTTAATAAATTTGCAAACCATTCTGGAAGCATGTTTTCACTTTGTCATTGTGAGATATAGTGATGGGCAAAAATGGCTGACTTTCTCATTTAAAATGAAATCTACAGCACAGGTTTGCAGAAAGTGAAGGGGTCTCAATGCTTACCGAATCCCCTGCATTTACAGTTAGGTCCATAAATATTTGGACAGAGACAACTTCTTTCTAATTTTGGTTCTGTACATTACCACAATGAATTTTACATGAAACAACTCAGATGCAGTTGAAGTGCAGACTTTCAGCTTTAATTCAGTGGGTTGAACGAAAAGATTGCATAAAAATGTGAGGCAACTAAAGCATTATATTAACACAATCCCTTCATTTCAGGGGCTCAGAAGTAATTGGACAATTGACTCAAAGGCTATTTCATGGGCAGGTGCTGTCAAGTCCGTCGTTATGTCTTATCAATTGAGCAGATAAAAGGCCTGGAGTTGATTTGAGGTGTGGTGCTTGCATGTGGAAGATTTTGCTGTGAACAGACAACATGCGGTCAAAGGAGCTCTCCATGCAGGTGAAAGAAGCCATCCTTAACTCTTTTAGGGCAAATTTTTTTTTGTTTCTTATCTCCCAGGGCTGAATATTTTTCCAAAAACTAACATTTTTTAAAAAAGAACACAAAGCAATTGTTTAACATATCAAATCAACAAAAAATATTTACTTTTGACAAATGTTACTGTCTTACATGTTGTATGAGCCTGCGTACTCTGATTTCACATACATATCACATACATGTTACACAGCAAAGTCCTGCAAAGTCTGATCTCGCTCAAAGCAGCCAATTTCAGTCATTGCCACATTGCACTGCTTACAATACGTGTTGCTTTGGTGCCTACTTTTCAATTGTCTGTTGCTGCACTTTCTCATATATATTGTTAGTGTGTACTGTAGAGAGACAAGTCACCCTTTTGCCATCGTGCCATTCCACTGCCACCAAGTTTTCTGCCCGCATGAAAACCGTATTGTCACCTCTTTTCATCTTCTGAAACTTTATGAACTTTATGCATGGCATTATAGCCTGGCTCACCCCATGGGATTTGCTTCTGTTTATTACAGAAGTGAATAAAACTTTGCAGCAGCAGGTACCTATCACCATGCTGCATAACCTGTCCAAAGCCACCAGGGGACAAAGCACGTTTGGACCAATGCTCCCTGAAGTTATATCACCAGTTCTGTCCCATCTCTATTTGTAATACCACAGCACGCTTCATCTCGTCTTTTGTTGTGGGTTTACACTTTGAAAAACAAGAATGCGATGCAAACGCAGCCCGCGATTCAAAAAATTTCTCTGCCTACCTGTTTATCTCATCTGACGGTAGCTGAAAAGCAGCATCAGGAGAGAGCAGCCTGAAATACAGCAGCTGGTGATCTGTCATGTCCAACAGCAAGCCATGCCGTCTTGTGAAGTCCAGCAGCCAGATCGGCTCTCAACGGATCAATGTCTGTGTATTTATCCCACGCGAACCTTGCCGTAGATGCATCGGCTGCGCGAAGCGCTCAACTGGCAGCAGATCCGCTAGCGCGGCATCGGCTGGTGTTTGATCAGCTGATGCTGGCTTCTCACTCTCTTGCTCGATCTCCTGATCACTGTCAATAAAATCTGATTCTGAAAAATCAGAGTCCGACTCCGTGATAATGCACAAAACATTGTCTGCCGAGTGTTTTCTTTTCTGCACTCGCTTCGCTCCCTCGTCACATGTGGATGCCAACTTGCCATTGTTTACATTTCGCAACTCACGCACATGCAAGGATTAGTTGCCGAGTCAACGAGTCTACCATTCCTCCAAGCACAGAGGGAATGCCTGTGACGTGACAGTGAGATTTGTCGCCATTAACAGCTGATTATCGCCCTCTATCCCTGGATGTCGACTTTAGTCGACATTCGCCCTCAACCCCTCCTGTCGACAAAAGTCGACATCCGCCCTAAAAGAGTTAAGCTGCGAAAACAGAAAAAACCCATCCGAGAAATTGCTACAATATTACAAGTGGCAAAATCTACAGTTTGGTACATCCTGAGAAAGAAAGCAAGCACTGGTGAACTCAGCAACGCAAAAAGACCTGGACATCCACGGAAGACAACAGCGGTGGATGATCGCAGAATCATTTCCACGGTGAAGAGAAACCCCTTCACAACAGCCAACCAAGTGAACAACACTCTCCAGGGGGTCGGCGTATCGATATCCAAGTCTACCATAAAGAGAAGACTGCATGAAAGTAAACACAGAGGGTGCTCTGCAAGGTGCAAGCCTCTCATAAGCCTCAATAATAGAAAGGCTAGATTGGACTTTGCTAAAGAACTTCTAAAAAAGCCAGCACAGTTCTGGAAAAACATTCTTTGGACAGATGAAACCAAGATCAACCTCTACCAGAATGATGGCAAGAAAAAAGTATGGAGAAGGCGTGGAACAGCTCATTATCCAAAGCATACCACATCATCTGTAATACACGGTGGAGTCAGGCAGTGTGATGGCTTGGGCGTGCATGGCTGCCAGTGGCACTGGGACACTAGTGTTTATTGATGATGTGACACAGGACAGAAGCAGCCGAATGAATTCTGAGGTGTTCAGAGACATACTGTCTGCTCAAATCCAGCTAAATGCAGTCAAATTGATTGGGCGGCTTTTCATGATACAGATGGACAATGACCCAAAACATACAGCCAAAGCAACCCAGGAGTTTATTAAAGCAAAGAAGTGGAAAATTCTTGAATGGCCAAGTCAGTCAGCTGATCTTAACCCAACTGAGCGTGCATTTCACTTGTTGAAGACTAAACTTCGGACAGAAAGGCCCACAAAAAACAGCAACTGAAAGTAAAGCCGCTGCAGTAAAGGCCTGGCAGAGCATTAAAAAGGAGGAAACCCAGCATCTGGTGATGCCCATGAGTTCAAGACTTCAGGCTGGCATTGCCAGCAAAGGGTTTTCAACCAAGTATTAGAAATGAACATTTTATTTCCAGTTATTTAATTTGTCCAATTACTTTTGAGCCCCTGATATTAAGTGATTGTGTTAAAAAAATACTTTAGTTGCCTCACATTTTTATGCAATCGTTTTGTTCACCCCACTGAATTAAAGCTGAAAGTCTGCACTTCAACTGCATCTGAGTTGTTTCTTTTAAAATTCATTGTGGTAATGTACAGAACCAAAATTAGAAAGAAGTTGTCTCTGTCCAAATATTTATGGACCTAACTGTATTAGCCCATCCATTTCTCCTTTCCTTGTAGTTTTTATTTGTTAATTTTATTCAACCACCATTCCTAACGGTAAACTGCTCTGCGCTTTTGTCCGACCGATGCTCTGGGCTTGGGGTTGACTCTGCCGTGCCTCTCATTGTCATAGTGCCTTCTGATTTTACAAAAATAGCAAACTGTTCATCCAATTCTGAGTTTAAAAGTGAATTTCTTTTCTTTAACTCAGACTTCTCCTCACAGACTAAATAGGAAGAGTGAAAAGGTAAGGCAGAGCCTACAAAAATAGAACTTGCCACGTGCCTGCAACCTTCACTAAGCGTGGAAAATGATTTTCCGTCAGTTTTATTTATTTATTTATTTAATGCAGTTCTGTCGTGTTTGTTCTATGTGTAAGAGAACCATACCTGGACTTAGGGGTCACCTTCACACATTAATCAGGAACTGTCCGCATTCAAAGCATCAACAGAAGCTCGCATTCGATGTGCTGCTGCTGCTTCTTCATGAACACTTTATCTGACTGTGAAAATGAGATTAGCTACACATTTCTGTAAGTAAGCCACATCCAGTAACTTCCAGTAGTAAACAGCTGAAAAAATAAATATTGGGAAGTATTTGGAAATTGCACTTTGGCAATGCTTTTTGGCAGGTAAAATTATAGATTGGTTTGACATTTTCAGCCTGACCTTGTGTGAAATGTTTATCTAACATCAGGTCATTAGCACCATCTAGCGGCTCAACTGCAGAACACTCAGTGCATTCTTAACTCGATTTTGTCGTATTCAATCTTTTCTGATCTTTGTTATACTGCATACACACACACACACACACGTCATATGCATAACTACAGACGCAGACAAATGTGTTGGTCCCCTTAGAGCCCATTGAAAAAGTGCTGTATGCCCCCTGAAATGAGAAGACATAACTAGCAATTGTCCCCTGTGTACCTGCACACCTTCCATATGTCATCGAGTAAAGCAAAGCAAGTGCGACAAGAAATGAAGTATTGCTTATTCATGCAACATCTTCTAAAATAGCTTGGACTCTTTTGTTTGGGATCCCTAGAGAAGTTTCCAAAGAAAAAGATTCAAGCAGTTTTCCACAATTTATATCACACGTGTCTCCAATCACACAATCAGTCATTTAAATGGATAAAAGTCATCACTCTGCTGTTTGGTGTCATCGTGTGTCCCACACTGAGCATGGACCAAAGAAAGCAAAGGAGAGAGTTGTCTGTGGAGATCAGAAAGAAAATGATAGACAAGCGTGTGAAAGGCAAAGGCTAGAAGACCACCATCTCCAAGCAGCTTGATGTTCCTGTGGCAACAGTTGCAAATATTATGAAGACGTTTCAGGTCCATAGGACTGTAGCCAACCTCCCTGGACGTGGCCACATGAGGACACTCAACCCCAGAACGGGCAGGAGGATAGTGATGATGGCAGACAAATCCAAGAACAACTTCCAAAGAGATACAAGCTGAACTCCAAGGTCAAGGTCCATCAGTGTCTGATTGCACCATCCATTGCTTTAGAAGTGACAGTGGGCTCAATGGAAGATGACCCAAGAGAAAAACATGAAAATTCCAGACTGGAATTTGCTAAAATGCATACTGACAAGACAAAGTGCTTCCTGAAACAATGTCCCTTGACCAGAACAGAGAAAACTGGAACTTTTTGGCAGGTCACATCAGCTGTATGTCCACAGATGAAAAAATGAAGCCTTCAAAGAAAAGAACACCATAGCTACTGTGAAGCATTGAGGAGGCACCGTTATGTTTTGGGGATTCTTTACGGTGTCTGGCATGGGGTGACATGGGTCTGTCCTGAAAAAAATGAAATCTCAAGACTATCAAGATATTCTGGAGTGAAACGTCCTGCCCAATGTCAGAAAGCTCCGTCACAGTCACAGGTCATGTATCGTCCAACAGGATAAGGAGCCAAAACACACAGCGACAAGTATCCAAGAATTGCAAAGAACCAAACATTGAACTATTGTATGAGACCTGATTTGAATCTCATCGAACATCAATAGAAAGAACTGAAACATGCAGTCTGGAGAAGACCACCTTCACACCTGACCCAGCTGGAGCAGTTTGCTCAGGACGACTGGGCCACATGACCCTTGGACAGGTGCAGAAGTCTCATGGAGAGCTCCAGGAATCGCTTGTGTGCAGTGATTGCAAACTCTAAAGGCTGGGCAACAAAATATGAGATATACGGTCCCATCATTTTTGTTCATACCAGTTTCATTTGTGTTAGTATTTGAAATATTCTGTTGAATCAAAACTCTAAAACAAAGTCCAATTTTTATTGAATGCGCTAAAAACAATGATTGACACCAATTACTTTGGTCAATTTGAAGATTTTTCAGATACAGTGGTGGGTTCTGCTTTATTCATGAGGTGTACCAACACATTTGTCCACATCTGCATGTCGGGCAGTTGAATCCTGGGACGGATTTTGTTTGTGTGCAATTTTTCAAGTTCTCCCTGTGTGTCATTTTATCCAGCTACTTCTGTTTATATCCTCTTACAGTTGTGCTTGAAAGTTTGTGAACCCTTTAGAATTTTCTATATTTCTGCATAAATATGACCTAAAACATCATCAGATTTTCACTCAGTCCTAAAAGTAGATAAAGAGAAACCAGTTAAACAAATCAGACAAAAATATTATACTTGGTCATTTATTTATTAAGGAAAATGATCGAATATTACATATTTGTGAGTGGCAGACATATGTGAACCTTTGCTTTCAGTATCTGGTGTGACCCCCCAATAACTGCCACTAAACGTTTCCGGTAACTTTTGATCATTCCTGCACACCGGCTTGGAGGAATTTTAGCCCATTCCTCCGTACAGAACAGCTTCAACTCTGGGATGTTGCTGGGTTTCCTCACATGAACTGCTCACTTCAGGTCCTTCCACAACATTTCGATTGGATTAAGGT